>OX381717.1:61121573-61479763 GCA_947462335.1 Harmothoe impar | reverse complement strand
CCGCCATGACGATGTTTACGCTTATAACCTTATGAACGGCAGCACCTCTGTCTAGTTGTGGTGTTGGGCGCTATTCACCAATTTGCGCAGAACGCCAATATTGGCATTCTGCGCAGCGCAATTTGTAGATGGCGCAAGATCCGAGCCGCGCAGAATACCAATCTGCGCGGAATAGAAATATCAGTGGAGATGCGAGCACCTGATTCATTTGCAAGTATCTGAATCAATTAAACCCATATTTGTTGAAAAGTAAGAGCGATGCCATTAAAATTGATGGATGATATGTAACCATCTTCCAAAAGTGTAAGAGTTTAGTTAATTTCCTTCTAGGGGAGATATCTGCATTAGAATCTCGCAGACATTTGTAAGCAGCGCACTGCAGATTGGCGTTCTGCGCAAATTGGTGAATAGCGCCCAACAGCGGTCTGTACAACATGCTATCCGTTCACCAGTCTACTACGACGTTGGTGTTGGGCGCTATTCACCAATCGGCGCAGAACGCCAATCTGCAGTGCGCTGCTTACAAATGTCTGCGAGATTCTAATGAAGATATCTCCCCTAGAAGGAAATTAACTACATTCTTACACTTTTGAAAGATGATTACATATCATCTATCAATTTTAATGGCATCGCTCTTACTTTTCAACAAATTTGGCTTTAATTGATTCAGATACTTGCAGATGAATCAGGTGCTCGCATCTCCACTCATATTTCTATTCCGCGCAGATTGGTATTCTGCGCGGCTCGGATCTTGCGCGATTTACAAATTGCGCTGCGCAGAATGCCAATATTGGCGTTCTGCGCAAATTGGTGAATAGCGCCCAACAGCGGTCATACGTAATAAACTACTTCACGAATATAACAATGGCGAACGAGGATGTTGATGAAAGAATCCACGCATAAAAGTTGATTTTCTGGCTGTCACTAAAAGTGATTCTCCTGCAGAAATCGACCATAAGCTAAGTAAAAAGGCCAAGAAGCCATTCCTACCAAAATTGGATGAACTCCCATTGATACACTGTGAAAACTTTGTTGTGAAAAGTGAAGTCCCTGAAACTGAAAGTAGACTCCAGATCCCAAAAGTGAAAGTGAACTCCATGAAAGTGAAAGTAGATCTCTGAAACTAAAAGTGACTGTGCATTTGTGTAGGCTAGGCCCTATATCTACAAGTGTTGATCTACAAATGAGTGACTCTGAAATAAGTGATCTTGAATCTGAGGCTGGGAGTCTACATCTAGAAACTATGGCTGAAGCTAGGAATGTTGTGAGTGCCAGGAGAGTTTAGTCCCAATAAAGAAAAATGGGCTAATTATCAAAGAAGGTTTAATGCTTGGATGAGAATAAACAAAATCCAGGATGATGAAAAAATTGATGCCTTCATATCTATGGTGGGACCTGAGGTAGTGGATCTTTTGGTGGCATTGTGTGCCCCTGCTGAAATTGAGACCAAAACATATGCCCAGCTAACAACATTGATTAGTAACCACTATACCTCAGGGTCAAATGAGCTAATCGAGAGCTTCAAGTTTGATGAGCGGAAACAGGGTGATAATGAGTCTGTTGCAGACTACATAGTGGCATTAAAAAAAATCAGCATACATTGCGGGTTTGGGGATGAAGACCAAATCAAAAAGAGGCTAAGAAACCGCCTGGTTACCGGGTTGAGATCCCCTGCAATCAAAAACAGACTGTTAGGCTTGGGGGCAGGGTTGACATGGGAGAAAGCCGTAGATATCGGCACGTCCATGGACACGGCTAGCCATGGTAATCAGCTCATGGGGCCTACCCATGAGGTAAACCGGGTTCAACGTGGTAGCTACAAGAACAAAGGAAAAGCCCGCACTAAAAATAAGTGTTATCGTTGTGATGGCGACCACGAGGGCCGGTGCCCATTCGAAACGGAAAAGTGTTTCAACTGTGATAAAATTGGACACATTGCCAAGGCTTGCAAAACGAAGTCTGCTCAAGGTCAGTCTCAGTCGAGAGGTAGCTCACGTCCATACCGTGGCCGCGGAAGAGGTCGCGGGCGAGGCCAAGGCCGTGCACATTACGTCGATGACGACGAAAAACAAGAGGAAGAGGTCAGTTACGCATCACTGTTTGAAGTTAAAAGCGGAAAATACGGAGAAATAACAGTGAATGCCCGTGTCGAAAACAACGAAATGACATTTGCTTTAGACACGGCATCGGCAGTTTCGATTGTCGGTGAGGACGACTACAAAGAATTCTTCCCCGATTTTGAGTTACGCGAAGCGTCTATCAACTTAAAATCGTACACCTGACACAAAGTTGAGCTACTCGGTGAAATCGACGTCCATGTGGAGTACGAGGGTCAAAAGAGACAGTTGCCGCTGGTGATCGCGAAAGGCGTCCGTACACCGTTATTCGGACGGACCTGGCTAAAAGCCATACGTATAGACTGGGAAAATGTCTTCGCGATACATGCAACGCCCCTGGAACAGCTCCTGCATGAGTATCAGTCCGTGTTCAAAGGAGAGATAGGAGAGATAAAGGGCTTTGAAGCGACAATTGAGTTAAAACCAGATGCCACGCCAAAATTCAAAAAGGCGCGTTCCATTGTCTATAACCTCACAGACGGTGTAAAGAAGGAGCTAAATAGGCTTGAAGAAAGTGGAGTTTATCGCCGCATTGAAAGAAGTGATTGGGCATCTCCAATAGTAGTGGTTCCAAAAGATAATGGACAGATGAGGTTGTGTGGTGACTACAAAGTGACTATAAACAGTGCAGTTGTTGATCAACCATATACGCTACCCACAGCTGAGGATATATTCGCTACGCTGGCGGGTGGTAGCCAGTTTACGAAACTGGACCTGTCTAGTGCCTACATGCAAGTGGTGGTGGAGGAAAAGTCAAGAAAGTACCTGACCATCAACACTTTACAAGGACTTTACGAAGTTACTAGGCTTCCCTATGGGGTAAAGACAGCACCACACATCTTCCAAAGGATCATGGACCAGGTCTTACAAGGAATTCCTGGTGTTTGCTGCTATATCGATGATATCCTGATAACCGCTCCCACAAAGGACGAGCACCTAAAGCGCCTCCAACTGGTACTTCAAAGACTAGACAAGCATGACATCCGAGTGAAACGGGAGAAGTGTTCCTTCTTGGCTCCCGAAGTCCAATATCTCGGACATGTGATAAGCAAGGAGGGTCGTAGGCCCGTACCAGAAAAAGTGAGCGCAGTAAAAGACGCCAAAGCACCAGAAGATGTCTCAGAACTTCGCACATTCCTCGGGATGGTCAACTACTATGGTGGGTTCGTTAAGAATTTGTCCACAATTCTCGCTCCGTTAAATAGTCTCCTGCGAGATGACGTCCCCTGGAAGTGGTCAAAGGAGTGCGAAGGGGCATTCGGGAAAGTCAAAGACGCCCTTACCAGTGAAACAGTGTTAACACATTACGATGTGAACAAAGAGCTTCTCCTCGCGACAGACGCATCTCCTTACGGAGTTGGTGCGGTTCTGTCACACGTTGACGAGAACGGAGAGGAGCGACCAATTGCCTACGCGTCAGTGACTCTAACGAAAGCTGAGAGGAACTACGCCCAAATAGAACGCGAAGCGTTAGGCATTATCTTCGGAGTTAAGAAATTCCACAAGTACCTGTATGGTAGGTCATTTACACTGTTGACCGACCATAAGCCACTGACCAAAATATTGGGTCCGAAAACGGATGTGCCAACTTTGGCAGCACTAAGACTGCAGAGATGGTCTCTCATTCTGATGACCTACAACTATGAGGTCAAATATAAGCGATCAGAGGATCATGCCAATGCCGACTATCTGAGTCGGGCACCAGTGGACATAGCCAAAGAAAATATGGAAGCTGAAGTGAACTATTTTAGCCACACTGACAAGCTACCGATCAACGCCAGAGACATCAAAGAAGCGACCCGAAAAGATCGGATCCTCACCAAAGTGTATGAGTTCACCATGAATGGTTGGCCGAACCATGTTGACGACGATGAACTGTTACCATTCTATACCAGACGACACGAGCTATCGTGTGACCAAGGATGTCTTCTGTGGGGTATGCGAGTTATCATTCCACAGAAACTGCAGGAGCGGATGCTAGAAGAGCTACACATCGAGCACGTCGGTATAGTGCGCATGAAAGCACTAGCTCGTAGCTACCTGTGGTTTCCCGGCATCGACAATGCTATAGAAGCATTAATAAAAGCATGCAAAACATGCCTGAGTCTCAAGAACGATCCACCAGCATCTCCGATGTATCCATGGCGATATCCTCAGAGGCCATGGGACCGACTGCACATAGACTTTGCAGAGTACAAATCTGAAATGTTCCTAGTGGTAGTAGACGCACACTCAAAGTGGTTAGATGTAGTGCTCATGAAATCTACGACCGCAGAAAAGACCATAGAGGTACTGGAGCAGATGTTCGCTCATAACGGGTTCCCAAGAGAAGTTGTGAGCGACAACGGCCCACAATTCATCGCAGAAGTGTTTCGCGAGTTCCTGCATAACAAGGGTATAAAACATACCTTGACCGCTCCCTACCATCCAGCGTCCAACGGACTTGCAGAACGAGCGGTGCAGACCCTGAAAAATGCCTTAAAGCGGCATACCTTGGACGAAAAACCCGGCATGACTACGCACAGGAAGTTGTGTAGTTTCCTCCTGTCGTATAACTCGACTCCTCACTCGGTGACAGGGGTGTCCCCATCCGAGTTGTTTCTCAAGAGACAGCTCCACACACGGTTGTCGATGATAAAACCCGACCTTCATGTGACGGTGGAGGGAAAACAGGACAAAATGATAGAGTATCGAGACCAGCGAGTGCCACAGCTAAGAGAGTTCGAGAAAGGAGAATGAGTACGTGTAAAGAACTGTCGAGGCACCGACGTAAAGTATGTACCAGGATCCATAGTGTCTAGGAAGGGTCCCGTACAGTACTTGGTACGAATCGGCCGTAACATCCGTTACGTCCATGTCGACCATCTTCGAAAGTCCGGCGAAGCCATCGAAGATGACATTGATGACGAACAGCTCAGGCCTATGCAAAGGCCAATCACGGATATCATAAGTGATATACCCAAAGGTGGTACTGACCCTGTAGTTGTTGAAACGCCAGCTACGGCCATGGCACAGGAAGATGTGGTTACCTATGAGGAACCACCTAGAGCTATTCCACCCCAGGTGGTTGCTACTCCACCGAGAGTGCCGTCTCCAAGACGTGTATCTGTGAGACCTAGAAGGGCTCCAGCAAAGTTCAATGACTATGTGCCTAAATAACTGTTCTATTTCAGAGACTGATATATTTGTGTTTCTGACAGTATTATTGTTCATGTTAAAGTAACATTACATAAAGATAAGAGTTATCGTTTATCAGTAATCTCAAAGAGATAAAAGACTCCTTATAGTATACTACATATCCTCAAAGAGATAAAGACTCAAAGACGTTAAGTTCATTGACACCAACAAGGTGATGTCTAATCATATGTTTATTCCAGCATATATATTAAGTGTGGAGGAGTGTACTCACGTATAAACCGCCATGACGATGTTTACGCTTATAACCTTATGAACGGCAGCACCTCTGTCTAGTTGTGGTCTGTACAACATGCTATCCGTTCACCAGTCTACTACGACGTTGGTCATACGTAATAAACTACTTCACGAATATAACACTCCCCTCCTTCAGTCGCCCCTCATCTCCCCCAGTCTCCCCTACCCTCCTCTAGTCTCCCGTGTTCTCCACATCTTTTGACCGGGTGATCGACGTCTTTGAATGGATGACATCTCTGCCCTCCTAACAGAAAGAGGTTTATTTAGGGCAGGTGCAGATGTATATGCAGATATAACCACCGCCATTTTCTTTATTTTATCCCTAACATATCAAAGAAGAAACTTTTTTTAATCTAATTTTTTTATGGTGGCCAGTCAAAGATGGCACACGGTCAAAGATGGCACCCGATCAAAAACGTTCGCATTGGCCCCATCTGGTGAGTCACAGCCACTATTAAACTGAAATCAGTGTCTTGATAAAAAGCATATCCTGTGGTCTAAACGTATATCCCCTATCGTTTTACTGCTGTATCTGGGTTCCATACCTCTAGATGGCACCACAAGCTCCCAATAGATTAATGAGGTGAATAGTCTTGAAAATAAATAGGTTCGGTAATAGCTATGTTGTAACCTGTTTAGGCCAAAAAAAAAAGGTTTGTTTCAGGTCACCCGACCGACCCTATCTAAACAGGGCCGACCCTACGTTTTTTTATGCAATTTTGAAGAAACTTTTTGGGGTCAATTTTAGGTTTACAAACTTTTGGGAAAAAATCTCTCCATTTTTACACTTTTTGGGGTCAATTTTAGAGGGGAAGTAAAAAGAAAAAAGTTTAAAAAAGGAGAAAAAAATCCGACCTACCGACCCTAGAGTTTCTTCCCATGTTACCTGAAACAAAACTTTTTTTTAATTTGGCCTTAACAAAGAGTAAGAAAATAAAATAAGGGGGTTTGGGGTTTCTTTGCGCCCCTTACCGTACCGTCGCATTTAAGCGCCAGTTTTGAATAAGCGCTGGTCTTGTATAAGCGCCGGGGGTATGGGGATCTTGAAATAAATCTTAAGCACTGAAAATAGATCTTGAATATGCGGCTGTCTTGTATAAGTGCCAGGGGTAACCATACAGCCCTCCGAAGTTATAAGCACCTGGGCTATACAGTATACATGGCAACTTCTACACTGTAAGATATGTGTGTTGCGGGGACATAGAAAAAGAGTAACACACATGCATATTTAACACACTTTGAAATGTCACGCACATTGTCAGCATGAGCACACTTTTTTCAACACACTGTTCAACATAATATGAGGTGTAACTTCAATGGATGCATGACGCTAAGAAGTTATAATTCCATTGAAGACTGAAAAAAAAACAAAAAAAAAAACCTGTTCTAGGGAGGCGGAAAGAATGCAGAACAAATTGGACACCTTTCCTGTGTGTTGAGCTATGATATAAGTCTTTATTATACGATCGACTCATCATGCTTTTTAGGTGATATCCCGGTGCTGATATATAGTGATATCGGCATGTTTCCGGTGGATATCAGCACATTTCCGGGGGATATCGTCCCGTTTCCGGTGGTCCTGAGTTTATTCGCAAATTCGTTCGCATTAAAATCCGACATTTTAAGGCGATTCAAACCCGCTACCCCAAGACTAGAAGCCGAAGCCTCTACGCGCTAAGCCATTCTGGCCATACATAACAGCGGAGTGAACCTGTGACTTACCTTAGCTATAAGTCGACTTCCAATGTAGTCATGTTGTGCCATTAATATGATGAATGAAGCACTGTAAGACGCACACATTATAGTTTTGACATCCGTGTTGATGTTCCCACCAATATAAACTCAATATATTCGCCATTTTGTGGCAAAATTGATTATTTTCAAATGTTCAATTTTCATCGTGTGAAGTCGAGCAAGCCGGAAGTGACGCTATCCTTTCCCACCCCGTCCACTGGAGAGTTCCAAAACAAAATTCCAAAATGGCTTCGTCTTCACGGTTCAAAATCGGTCAGTTTGTGGAGGTTCTGCTGGACAATGAATGGTCTCTTGGGTACATAACAAGTATAGCGAGCATCCCAAATATGTCTTACAGCGTTCAATCTATGACTGATGGCCGTATCAGTATACATAAGGCCAAAAACATGAGGGAAAGCCACCTCGATATGGGAGACGACGAAGACATTCCACTACCTGAAGTCTACCAGCCAGCGCCTGTCACGGCCCCAAAAAAAGAGATTTGGAAAGACTGCAACCGATGAACTAAAAGACCTGGAAATGGCCGCTAAGGCTAAAAACACAGCAGCTAAAAAGACAGCATGGGGAATGAGGATTTTCCGAGGTATATATATAATTTATTATAAATAAATTTGTAATGTGTATTCTCGGCGAAAGAGCTCTGTCAGATTTGATAATTTCTTATCCATAGTGCCGGGCTGTGGCAGAGGGGCGCGCCACCATGAATATGCAATTTCGGCTCTCAGGGAGTGGTTATCATTTCAAATGATACTGACGTGTGGTTACTCTTCGTATGTAATTCTGTTGTTAAGTCAATAGCATTTCAATCTGATTTTATTATATGTTACAGAATGGCTCCTGGAGACTCAGCAACCTATGCAGTTCGAATTACTACCTAAGAAGGAGGTGTGCGAGCTGCTAAAACGCTTCTATGTTCAAGTTCGAACCCAAGAGGGGACAGAGTACAGCAAGAAATCCTTGGTGTGTATCAGGGCGGCCATACAGAGACATATGAATGAGCCTCCCTATAATGTAAATTATAATTTGATTACTGATCCGGCCTTTATTTCGGCAAATAACGTCCTAAAAGGCCACATAAAGGTCAATAAGGCTGCAGGGTTAGATGCATCGACACTTTACACCCCAATAACCAAGGCAGATAAGGCTCTCATGTACTCCTCAGGAACTCTGTCTCATAATACACCCAAAACCCTCCAGCACAAGATATACTACGAAGTCTCACTACATTTCGGCAGGCGTGCCCGTGAGGGTCTCTATGAGCTCAAGCAAAAGGATATCATCTTCAGAACTGATTCCGAGGGTATCGAATATGGGACTTTAGCCTTCAATCCAGCCGAGAAAAACCATACTGGTCTATCACAGGATGGTCAGGAACATGAGCAAAGGATGTATGGTACAGGAAAACCTGACTGTCCACTTAATACACTGAAGTTCTGTCTGTCCAAACTAACCCCTTCAAACCCATCATTTTTCCAGACACCTAAGGCTAAAGGATGGAAATTACTGTAAACGTAGATATTTTCGCGCAGCTAAATTTTCGCGCACCTAGTACATGAAGGCATTTTCGCGCAATCATATTTTCGCGCATCTGCAATGAGGTGATCTTCAGCTACATGTCAGTTTTTACGGTTTTTCAATCGGACAATTATTAAGGATTTTACAGCCCAAAATGATTGTTGAAATATTTTTTTAGGGGGTATAAAATTCTTCTATCGCAGAAATAAATAGCCCTGTATTGTCATATTGATAGTGATTTTTAGTAAACAAGTTGTCAGGATGAGATATTTCCAGCATGTTAGATTTGGTAAGTCTCTACTGCAGTGCAATATAAATATAAGGTAGATTCACCACTTTTGGACCTTCGTTGGCAGTACAAGTTCAACATGAGCCATTTTCTCCTTTATACTGTCATAAATTGATATATTATGACAGCAGGATTCAGTGTAACACTACATTGTACGACATGAGGTACAATATAATGACACATACTCTGCATTAGCTTATCACCATGAAAGTTGAAACAGGCCTACTTCAGGACATAGCTAGAGACAGATAATACAGAGTTATATGTTTATTGCGATACTCACATAATATGTGAGTATCGTTATAATAGGGCATAGAATTCTTATTATGTTATGTTTCTTCATGTTAAAAGTGGCCGACATAAGGTCACCTAGTGTGTGTCTGTCTTTGGGTGAATCTACCCTAGAGTGCCAGACATCATTAGAAAGCTTAATTTTTTTGTACAAAATTTTCATGCACATCATATTTTCGCGCACATAGGTATGTGCGCGAAATGCGCGAAAATATGTACTGAGCGAAAATTAATACGTTTACCATTTGGTACACTAAATCAGCTGTGGGCATTAATACTATAGGCAAATTTTTGCCCACAATTTCGGAAATTGCGAAATTGTCTCAAATATATACCAACCATTGCGTCAGAACCACATGTGTCACTGTATTGAGGAATGCTGGCTTGTCTTCTAGTGATATCAAAGCAGTAACAGGGCATAAGAGTGAGGCGAGCATTGAATCCTATTCGAAGACCCCAGACACCATCAGAAAATCAATGAGTCACACTCTGGCTGGCATTCCAAAAGAGTCAGCTCCTAAAGAGTCAACTCCTCATCAGGTTGGGGACAGGACCACTATTCTAGTACGCCCTGAAAGAGCTGTACTTGTACTCACAAACTAGGGCGTACCAGTATAATGGTCTTGCTACCAGTAGCAGTGTATCTGGGGATTTTCATTACATTTCTTTTATAGACACAATTTACTATACATGTATATCATGTTTGGTACCATTGTAAAGAGAACATCTTAATCTATACACTGGTGGTTTTACAAACTACAATATTTTAAATTTAATCAAATATAATGCATTGAATAGGACATAGACATGAAATAATCTTATAAAGACCCAGTAAAATAAATTTCCGAATTTTGTGTTAAATTTGCTGATAAAAATAAACATACAGGGTAGTAGAATAGATACTGATCTATCACTCTGCGTTTTGGTTTTATCTCCTAGTGGAATGGTAAGGTCATAAATAGGTAAAATCATGAGAAAAAATAGGATTCTCTCCTCCACCCATGCCCCCCAGTGTTGGTATAGGTAAGACCCATTTTTCTATGGGCACTGCAGACCCATTATAAGGGGTCAGTTACCTAGCATAGCTAGGCTGTCATGGTCTAATGATCACACCATATGTACCATTTAAATGGTATGCCCCAGAATTATGCACTGTACCAGAATACTGGTACGGCCTAATTGAAAGGACTGTACCACTCTAGTAGTGCGTACTAACAAGGCCTTCCTGTCCCCTACCTGCTCATGAGTCAACGGTCTCTGTGGTAAATGTCCAGAAAAGTGCCAATGCTCCAGGCCTTTTCCATAATGCCACCTTCAACAATTGTAAGGTCACTGCACTATACAAATAATGATTTATATGTGAAAAATGCATAACATGAAGTCAGTTGACTGTAAAATTATGCTATGTTATGCGTATTATGTTCCTTACTTATAATAAATTGTATTATGTTGTTACCAATAGCGTGTTGATATCTTATTTCTTGGGCGCCAAACGACATTATGCTCTTTCAAATAATGAATGCTCCCCAAGCGCCCTGTCCCAAAGCGAGGCTCTCAAAAAAACAACATGGCGCCACCCATCAACACCGCTTCGCTTCACGTAAATCGCTCAAAATGGCTAAATTAGGACGATATTAAGGTAAATTTTTACATTTTTATGGGAAAATCGTATAATAAACCTAATATTGTATGCCTGACGGTCGCACTCAAGGCTGTATCGCTGGATATCGTCACTCGTGCCTCGCACACGTGCCGATATCCAGCGATACAGCCCCTTGTGCGACCGTCAGCCATACATTATTGGTTAAATATCTAAGTGAAACCTTCCTAGTGAATAGGCGTAGCCTCAGCGGCTCTATACGCCTGCCACTGGCTTCGCCGCTGGTTTCAAAACACAAGAAGAACCTTCCTAAGGCCATTCAGTACAAGGCTTTGCTATGTACGACATGATTGGCCACCATTGCACTGGTGGCCGAGTTGATGAAATTCTGCCTGCTGGTGAAATAGGAGTGTTCTGCCAGCGGAGAGCACATTGTCTGCTGGCCATGTAGAATAACACACTCAATATATTTAAACACATTTTGGTAACACTATTTTTCTGGTGCCATCCATGGTGCCATCCAAAAAATATTGACTCCTCGAGGGGGGTCCAAAAAACCCACCTGTAGGTGAGTACACTTACCAAAGCTGAATTTATGCATTATGATCACATAGAGCTATAGTTGGTCTCTTACTACGAGTGTAACACGTGAGATCAAAAACCAGACAAGGTAAATTAGACTTTAATATATGGCGACTTTATTACGGTGGAAACACTTGAGTATTATAGCACAGGTATAACCATCAGATATACAAGATCAGAACAGATATATAATACAGGGAAGTAACCCTACAGCGTAGAGTTAAGCCCGGAGCACAGGGTGGTCATGTCACGACAGTCCCAAACCTGACTGGCTTCCAATGGGGAAGCAGTCACCTTATATACACCGCTGCGTAGGCCACGTGACCGTACTAGCAGCGCCACCTGTTAGGTTTAGTTATGTAAAACGATTATATAATTACTACCGAAGGTAACCGAGGGTAGTACCGGTACACTACCGTATATAACCGAACTAGAGGAGTCGGTACATGTAACGAACCGACGATACTAGTTGGATGAATAAAACAGTTTAGTATACAATAGAAACCGCGTTGTTTTACATCATAACCACATATAATAGATATACAACAATAACAGTTAGACTAATAGTCAACCCGTTACACTACCCCCCTCAAGAATGTAGGCAGGGTTGGTTTTATAATAATAATACCTCTTGGATACATTAAATACCACGTATATCTATTTATCAACAAGTAACATTTCTGCTCATAGTAAAAACAGGCATACATACATGAACACACAAGTTAACATGCACATAACAGTTTATATCAACAGTATAGTCTTTGGTGTCAAACCATAGTCCCGTAGGCACATGATATAAAAACTGTCCAACTGATAGTCCTAGACTAGTATCAGTTAATAACACAAGGCACCAAAAACCACCTTGGAAACTCAACACATCACCTACTACGTTCAGCAATGGTGCGAATCCGTGTGGAGTTAGTGTCCTTATATATAAATAATAGAACTATAGTAGTTCTCACTTCCTTTGGCGACGAAGAGTTTATATACAAAATCCATAAATGCGTATCCTAAATAAGGTGGGATAAATCGTCATCCTTATTAGGGTCGGTACTCCAGTACCTAGCAGTTCATGGTGGTAGAGATGGATAGAGTCCAGCACCGGTATAGTGCTTCCATCTCTTGTAAAATATAAATATAAAAAGGTAGGTCTGTGCCTCCATATATAATTATCACAGGAGGGAGATCCATGGAATAGTTCATAGGTCACACTAATATAGAGTGACCACAGGATCAGTAGCCCTGGCCAGCAGTAGAATCGTAGAGAACCGACTGTTGTGGCTTAGGTATAAACCTCAGTTGAAGACATCAGGCTGCTTCCGGTTTGGCAGCAGTAGAGACTCGGTAAGTCACGACAGCACCGTCGGTCTGCTTCGGTTGGTCCAGGGGCGTGTTGCGGTGTCAGTTTAGTTTTACCTCTGAGGGGCGGAACAGTGCACCCCAGAGGGCCTGATAGGGGACCATCTTTAGGTGTCCATAGGGACACCACCAGATGGCTTTTCCTCCCCATCAGGACTTCCTCCAGGAGGGGCCTGTGTGGTGCAAACCACACTAGCGTCCACCTGAAGGGGAAGGGGTCCACCTGTCGCTGCCGAAGATGTACTTGGCGCAACAGTAGGCTCCCCTCCGCTGACCACCTGGGTAGAGTGCGCCCTGAACGAGAAGGGCATCTCATACCTGGGTGGGTGTACTGACAGTACTGGGGTCACTGGCGGGGCATGCCTGGTGGCAAGCCCTAACCTAGACCTGAGATCTGGATAACCAGATCTCTCCCAATCGGTCAGTTTTAGCCCGAATTCACGGAAGAACTTGGCGTCGCAAGTACTCAACCGTGACTCGAGCTGCTCGATCGTAGCCCTCCAAAGGTCATGATCTTCAGCCAGACTTGCCTCACACGCGGCGAGGACTCTGGTTCTCTCAGCCAGCCAAGCTTCCCCTTCTTGGATAGCCTGTACTTTGAGCAGTTTGTATTGCTCATAGTAAGACTTCTCTAAGAACGAGACCTGAAACTGGAGTAGCTTACTTGCATTTTCAGCCATCTTTTCTCTGTAACGCTCAAATCCTGGAATCAGAGTGTCAGAGAATCCAGTGTCGAAGGCAGGTCTGTCTCTGGGCAACACAGGTAACCCTGCTAGCCCATCGTCAACAGCCCTGTGCTCAGGCTCTGGAGTCACCTCCTCCTCATCCCTTATGGGTTTAGAGGGTGCTCCTTGCTGTGGTGGAGCAGTCGGCTGGGCTGACGCCCCATCGGGCTGTTGTACATCTACCTGGTCATCGTCAATGACAGGTGAGGTACTCTCCTGTGTCACCAAAGCTTTCTTTTGCTGTTGGCTCCACTTGTACTGCTTGACATAGTCAGCAGCAACTTGACCCGCCTGTTCGTCACCCAATGAGTTCTGAACAATAGCCAAGGCATCACCCAGTTTCTGTCTCTCCTGCCGAGGCAGTTGATCAACAACAGGGGGCAATGCCACCGAAGCTACCGAAACGGTACCGACGGTTTGACCAGTGTCGACCTCGGATGTAACCGTGGCTGAGGCAGGCCGCTTCTTCGCAGGTTCACTGCGAGAGCGGTCACGCCCATCTTTGGCCTCATCCTTGGATGACTGACGGCCCCTTTTCAGAGATTTCTTAGGGGGGGCACCCTTTCGAACGGTGGGCATCGGAAGCTCCGTGTCTGGAACGAGATCAGTTTGTTTGCACTGAGCCCTTACATAATCTCTGCCAGTCGGGTTCCGTTAGGTAGTTCCACTGTTTCAGTCGGTTGGTGCGCCACATAAAGTGTAGATTACCTACACGTTTGTGGGCCCCCCAGACCTTCAGTGCTGCCTCAGCTGCATGACTAATAGTGCGTTTGTGAACGCCCTTATTGTCACACAGATGCCGGACCAGATCTGCTCTCCGTTGGCAACGGAACAGTTCCCCGTCAGTGTACTCGGGGCAGGAGGTCGACGAACTCCCACGCACACAGTACATGTAGGGTCGCACATTCATGTGCTTTTCTACAAGATGACGGGCAAACTTTAGCAAGTCTGGCCACCGTTTGGCTGCCGTAGCTGTCCCCTTGAGGCGCTGGCAGCAAACATACGGACAGGGATCCCCTGGAACGTAGTTCTTCCAAGCATATTTCAGCTTGCCGCGACATTACTTTTTGATGTTTGGTTTATGCCCATCAACCACTGCCCTGATGTACACAATGTACCAGTCAATGGGATGGGAGTCACCAGACAACCAGTCTTCGTCATCTGATCCTTCTGCGGCGTGTGGGGGCGGAAGAGCCATTTTGCCATTTTCCTGAACTAAGTCAGTAAGGCTCATGTTCTTCCGCTCAGCATCACCGAGACTGAGGTTCAGACGAACGTGCGCTGCCTTCGCACGTAGACGCCGATTAGCTCTGCTTTCTGCCAGAGACCAGCCCTCGGCTTCCGCCGCGGCCACTCTCTCTGCAGTACGCTTGAGCCTATCAGCCTCTGACAGTACAACCTCTATGTTTGGGGGAGCTTCAGGGGAAGACGTAATCCTCCTCTTATGCTTGGTTTTGGCACGAACCGTCGACCCATCAGATGAACCGTCGACCCATCAGATGATCCCCCAGCAGGGTTCTCCTCCAGGATAGCAACGTCGGTGCCAACCAGACCAGGCTCTGTCTTCGGAACAACATTGCCAGACCCCTCAGGGTTAGGCTCAGTTGGAACCGAAGCTGAGTCTGAACCGACGGGAGGAGCACCGGTGGTGTCCAACACTAATTCTCAAATGTGATTGTCCATGTGTAGTCCTGTATATATTAAGATCAGCATATATGCTATAGTTCATACTAAGAAATTTGTGGAGGGTATTTTGATTGAGGTAGTGTCTTGATTAACATTCCTGTAAGCATTTCCGAGTATTTATTTTTAGTAGGATATGCAACCAAGCAAAATTATTCAGAGTAATTTATGCAAACGATATGAAACAATATGACAAATTAATTTATAACATGTATTAATTTACATGACAATATTAATACTACTTGTAACAATTGAACTTGTACGGTGTAATTGCCAAAAATATTATATTATTTTTATTGTGATAAACTAATTAATTTATTACAACTGTTATATAAAGGTGGCCGACGAAAACAGACCTCACGGTCTTGAAGCAGCCTTTTTGCTCAATGTATCATAAAATGTAAAGAAATGACTTGTAGAGGGAATTGTATAATATGGGATAGATATATAATAACTGAAAACAACTGTTTGATAACATATGAAATGAAATGTATAATTTGTTGATTTTGAGCAAATAAATTTTTAAAATTGAAATTGAATTGAATTGTCCATCTCGCTGTCAGACTCGAGGACCTGGTCCTCCCCGTCGGAGACTACAGCCTCCTTCCGGGTAGAGCATTTTCCATCTACTCTAGCTGCCATACTGACAGCCCTGGTGTAGGTGAACCTCACTCACCCAAGCCTCTAGTACGACAGCAGGAAACAATCAGTGTAGGTTCTGCCGGGCAGACCTAGGCACCACTGATCAACACGTTACCCTGCGGGCAAACGTGCTGATCTGAAGAAGCCTGGCTGCCTGTGGGGCTTATATACCCTACCCGTCACCCATGACCCCGCCCCTTGACCGGCTTCTCAGCCAATCAGGGACTGCGTCCCAAAGACGCGCCGAGGTGACCCAATTTCCCACGGCTCATTTGGCGCGAGAAATCGATCAGGTGACGCCGGACAGCGCCCTTCCCACGCCGGCGTATCCGACGGTGGGAACGTTCATTGTTGTTTACCATTTCGTGGCCGAACCACAGGGAAACCCGGGTATGGTATACCGGCGTTAAAGGACATAACATAGCAGCGTGTTACTAAGCGATATGTGGTCAAAATTAATCCCATACTCAGAATTAATCGGCGAAGCCAGCCACCCGCCCTGAACACGTGCTTTTCTACCTTCAACGGATAACCACACCGGATAACCCTTCCGTTCTCGTTGTGTTTTGGTGATCGAGTACCGGGCCAATGACCACCGGCCTAGTACGGAACTGCCCATGGAAATTTAATCAAGCCAGCAGCTAAATGTCGTCAACAAGGTAAGAAAAAAATGTTTACACAATTTTATCTCGCTCTCTGACACGTGCACTCCTCCGTAGACTTTCTACCGGTATGTCCAGCAATGTTGACACCGGCGGTGTCTAGGCTCGCGCTAAGGTTCATACTTTGTTCGCCAGATTGGCGAAAAAGGGCCCTTTTTCTTTCGCCAATTCCCAGTAGGATTCGCCAGACCTATGGTTGTTTAGTTTACAGGTGTATGGTTATTTATATACTGAAGGATTGGTGCAAGTATAATGGCGTCTATGTGATCATATCTATCATATAAATACACTATATTTGGAGGGTTCTTCTAAAAGCAACATTAAGGCTTTAGTCACATCCATATTTAGAAAGTAATTAGAGAATTCCATGTGTATGATACTAATCATTGTATGTGTTTGTAGAAAACAATACACTCCACTACCTTCCTCTCATTTTCCTCTTTACAATGGTATATGGTATGGCATGGTGTAGCCATTTTGTTTTTCGCCAGCTAGGTAGTATCTGGCGAAAATTAGGGGTAATTCTATGATAGATTTTCGCCAGATGCAACTTTCTATCGCCCAAGGCGAATTGGCGAATGGCTAGCGCGAGCCTAGGGTGTCAAATTATTGTGTTTACCGGCGTCTACGGTTAGTCCTTTACGCACAGCTGACCTATTTTTACGAGGCCTACCGCGCTTGGGCTTGGTAACACACGACTGTGGTTCAATCGGTAACTTCCTAGGAGACCCCTTCTCCGTGTTACCGTCGGCACCGACGGTATGACCGTTGGTCCTGCCTTCGGTGCCTTCGGTGCCTTCGGTGCCTTCGGTACCTTCGGTAGCTTAGGGTCGGTTGGTGCTGTTACTGGTCCAGTGCCAGCACCGAGGGAATCTTCACCGTCATCGATATATGGCACCCCATACCAAGGTCTGAGTCTAGCCACATGTGATTTAGTTAGAGTCCCTTTTTGCAAACGTATTACTACAGTAGTTTCGCTCACCACCATAGTAACCGTATGCGAACCATCCCAGGAGTACAGAGTCTTTACTTTGGAATTAGGTGTGCTAAACCTTGCGACCTTATCCCCCACCTTAAATTGGCGGAGTTTAAGGCCCATGTCATAGCCCACCTTCTGCAAAGTAGCAGATTTTTCCAAGTTGTCCCTTACTACTCCATAGGACTCGCGTAATGATTGCCGCAATGACTCTACAAACATTACTGTGCAGGGTTGCTCAAGCTGGTGTCCCTGCACGCCATAGACCATATCACTCGGCATGACTATGTCTTCACCCATTACGAGCATATTAGGCGTACAGCCCGTCGACGCATGTTCGGTAGCATTGTAAGCATGGGAGATATAGCGAGCGTGCTCATCCCAATCATCCCGGTGCTCATTAACCATTGTCGTGAGACATTGGATCAACGTCCGATTGAAACGTTCCCCCATACCGTCCGATTGTGGTCGATAGGGGTTCGTATGCGTCTTGCAGATGTGTATTTTACTACACAGTTCTGCCCACAGTCGAGATTCAAACTCACGACCCTGGTCGGAGTAAAGCATTAAAGGACCTCCCCACGTGAGGATCCAATTCTCGAAAAGTGCTTCGGCACAGGTAACAGCTGTATGATTTACCAACGGATATACTTGGACGTACTTGGTATAGTAGTCCTGTACCACCATCATACAGGTATTCCCACGGGGGGTCGTGTTGAAACCACTAATGATATCAACAGCGATCCGGGCAAACCGAACACCGAACAGCTCTTGACTTAGAGGTAGTTTACCCATGCCAGGTCCAGGCTTTGATAAACAGCATTGGGGACATTGCTTCACCCAACGCCGTATGTCCAAAGTCATACCAGGCCAGTAATATCTACTCTTTATCTTTGCCTCAGTTCGTTGTCTGCCAAAGTGTGCTGAAGTTCGGTGGCCATGACAGTAATTGAGCAACTGTAGTCTGAGGGACAAAGGCACTACAGACTGAGCTGCTCTCTTCCTGCCAGGTTGCACCCTCCAGCGGCACAATACACTGTTCCGTATAAAAAGATTATCCCACTGCGCTAATAGTTGTCTAACTTCTTTACATTCCAGTGAAAGTGCGGGGCGAACAGGCTTGGACAGGCCCAGCAGCTTCAAGGTGTACACCCTCGAAATCGCCGGATCTGCAATCACTGCATTGTGAGACCCACAGTCTCGGCAGTCTACACGGTGACAGTTCCGGATAGGATAGCGGGACAGGCTGTCCGCATTCACATGATCTACTCCACTCCTGTGTATGATATGCTCATTCGTCATGCCAAACTCAGAGAGGTGGTTCAACCATCTACCCATCATCCCCTCAGCGTCCTTGAAGTTCAGGAGCCACTGAAGAGATGAATGATCTGTCCGTACGAGATAATTCCCACCATATAGGAAATGTCTGTACTTTTTTGTGTAAACCACCACTGCCAAGAGTTCACGTTTGGTTGTGCAGTAGTTACGTTGTGTTTTGCTTAAACTGTTGGACGAAAATGCCAGCGGCACTTCTCGCCCATCCTGGATCTGCGACAAGGCAGCACCAATACTTATATTAGAAGCATCAGTGTCCAAGATGAACTTACCAACAGGTGCAGGGTAGTGCAAAACAGGTGTTTCTAAAAAGAGTCTCTTTAACTCACTGAAAGACTGTTCTGCGGCTGGAGACCAGACTATTTTAGCCTTACCCAGTAAACAAAAAACGTTATACAGCATTTTATAACATTATATAACCTTATATAACGTTTCTCTAGGCCTCCTTACTATGGCATAACGTTATATAAAGTTTTAGAACGTTATTTTGACGTAAAATAACGTTTTTTTGTTCACTGGGTAGCCTTCTTCTCTCCAATCATCAGCTCTTGTAAGGGAGCTGCGACTCTCGAGAATCCAGGTATAAAATCTCTATAGTAAGAACAAAACCCAATGAAAGAGCGTATCTCCTTCATGTCCATCGGACGAGGCCAGTTCTGTACCACTTCGATCTTATGAGGATCAGCCATGATGCCATGTTCAGAAACAATTCTACCTAGGTATTCCACCGATTTCCTAAAAAGCTTGCACTTTGAAGGTTTCAATTTCAGACCGTATGATAAAATTCGTTTCAGCACAGCTTGGAGGTTCTGTAGAGTTTCCTCCACAGAACCCCCGAAGACGATGATGTCGTCCAAATATACTAGGCACTTTTTCCAAAGTAAACCCCGTAACATGGTCTCCATCATTGCCTCAAAGGTTGCCGGGGCATTGCATAGCCCAAATGGCATGACGTTGAACTCAAATAGTCCCATATGGGTAGAAAATGTGGTTTTCTCTCGGTCCCGGGGGTCCATGCCGATCTGCCAATAACCAGATTGTAAATCTAGTGTACAGAACCATTTCGCCCCACCCAGAGATTCCACACATTCATCTATCCGAGGTAGAGGATATTCATTCTTCCTAGTGAGTCCGTTCAACTTCCTATAGTCAATGCAAAATCGACAGGAACCATCCTTTTTGGTGACCATCACCACAGGACTTGACCATGGACTTTCACTAGGTTGAATCACATCCTCATCCAACATCTTTTCTACCTCAGCCTCCATAGCACTTTTTTTAGCCATGGGTAACCGACGGTAGGGGATTCTACTAGGAACCGCGTCCCCAGTATCAACCCGGTGTTGTACCGTGTTGGTACGCCCCAGAGGGTCTCCTGGTTGCGCAAAAGCGTCAGATAACTCTGACATAACTCTGACAGCTCATGTGCCACCATTTCGCTCTCCAGGGTTGTTAGGTGGGACTCACACAACAGGGACCTTAGATGTTTTGGTAGGTTGGATTAAGCTAGAGCCTCCTCGTGGGAAAAATCTCCTGCCACTATACCTACGTCCACAAAGTCCGTAGTCAGTGAGTCTACACCATATGCTCGCGTAGTGTTACCAATATGCGTTCCTTTTCGTAGAGTGATTTCTCTACTACTCGAGTTACAGATTGGTATCACCCCCCAACGAGCGTTGGCCAGGTAAGTATGATAGCCAGCAAGACCCAGCTCGGATAGCTTATGATCTTCTGGTTCAAACATTCCCGGCCGTTTGGCCTGCACTCCCACGCAACTGACTAGGACATCTGAAACATGTCCCGGTGCCAACTTTGTGTCCTGTGCCACTGACGCCACAGAAGAACCATTCCTTAAAACGCACTATACAGATTGTTTATAAGGATGCTTAATCTGAAGTCGGCCTGTTGCGGTGTTCATTGTCACTCCGTAAAGAGCAGCAAAGTCCATCCCCAGGATGCCATCATCAGTGATGTCGGTGATGGTTGGACATATCCAGTATGTCTTGCCATCTACCAACATAGGTTTTACAGTTCGGCCATAAGTCTGCATACTATCTCCTGTAGCAGTCCGAGCCTTCACTCCTAATAGCGGAGCATCGGGCTGGTTGCAAAGACGGGCCATGAATTTACGATCGACCAGGGTGTGAGATTCACCCGTGTCGACCAAAAATTCACCACGCGTCCCGGAAATAACCAGACTCAGGTACCAACACTGTCCCCGTAAAGGGACACACTCAGAGGTCAGCATCTGGCTTCCCCCTCCATCCATAGCAACCCCTTTTGTCAGGAGGTAATCCCAACATGGGTCGCTCGGGGAGTCTTGAATCGCACTGCTCTGGGCAATCGATTCTAACCAAGACTCCTCTAAGCCAGCGACTACAGAATCCTCAGGATCCCGTTTGTCTTTGCCAGCCCCGCCTTGCCAGACGCTTACAGGTTGTACAGACCCTTCTGCCTCCGCGCGGCCTTGGTTCATGGAAGAGTTAACACCGTCTACTAATCCCTTACAGGCATGGCTAACTGTGGGGGCGCCATCCTTGCCAAGAGGATGGGCCCCGTTCAGTTTTCCGTCTCTTTTTCGGTTTTAGCAGCGACGGGTGCAGGGGCTTTGCATTCGTTAGCCCAATGACCCTAATTTTGACAGCGTCTACATGGCTGAGGTTTTGTGTCCTTTTTCTTCTTTTTCTTTCTCTTTCCAGATCCAGAACCTGAAGTGGACGCAGAGCTCTTTTCCAAGTGCTTCCGCAACAAACCCTCAATCATCTTTTCCATGTCCCTGTCAGGCATCACTGCCGCCACCTCCTCAGAGGTGGGCTGTTTCTTCTTAGATGGTTTCATGGCGGCCTCCGTCACCTGAGCTCCTTTCAGGGCTACAGATGGGGATGCCGACACTCCTCCACTAGGAAAAACAGCCTGTTTGGTGTCGTACACATCTGCATGGTCGAAAAGGTCTGCCAGAGATAAATCCGGCTGCCATTTCTCCCTCAGATATGCCTGGAGGTTGGTGTCCCTGACTCCATTGACAAACCTGGAGGTTAACTCCTGGATGACAGTGGGGGTGTCAGGTCTACATCCCTGATAACACTCGGATATCAGTTCCTGTAGAGCAAATCCATAGGATCTCAGATGCTCGTCCTTGCGCTGGACACGCTTGAGTAACTGAGTCCTTGGGTCATGCTCACCAATCTTCCCAATTGCCCATTCAGCAGTCTCTTCAAGTGAGCTCAAGGTTTTGACCTTCACTTGTTCGAATGCCAACAGGGCCGGTTCACCTGGCCCGTTACAAAGAGCCTGCTTTAGAGCAACCAGCGCTTGCTGATTGTTCCAGCGATTGCTCTCCACAATAGCCTTGAACCTAACTTTGTACTTCCTCCAGGGCGGCGTCCCTGTGAAAGGAGGAATATCAATGGCCTTTTGACGGGCTGCATCTGGATGCTTCAACTCCCCAAAGTTAAAAGGAGCGTATCTTTCATCCAAATCATCGATATCCCTTGGGACAATGTCAGTCCCCAACTTCTCAATGGCAGGGTTCCTGTCATACGCTGGAGTGGTGTTAAACCTTGTCTAGCTCTGGGCTTCGGTATAGGAACCGCGCTCATGGTCTGCTGCTGGTTCAACGTCGTTGAACCAGTAGATGGGTGGATGTACCCTGGGGGAGTCGCCGTTCCCCCGAAGGCGCCACCACAGACCGGAGTCTGTAGATAGCTAGCCCCCATCTGAGGTGTCATACCTGATACCGTGGCATGTACTACCGGAGGGACACCTGAAGGTGTCACTGCCGTGTACACATTGGGTATGGGTACAACTGGAGGTACCACCGTAATTGGTGGTGGTACCTGCTCCGACTTCTTTCTCAGGTCATGGTTGACTTGCTTTAAGCTTTTGAGGTCCTGCCTGGCCAAGTGGAGCTGCGTGCTCAAATCCTTTCCCAAGGTATTTAAGCTCGCAACCTCACACTCACCAGACACCCTCTGTTGCAAAAGTTTGTCGACCTCTGCCTTCTGCGAAGCCATCTCGTTTTGGAGTTCCAGAAGGAACCTTTTCTTCTCATCAACCTCTTTTAGGAATAACTTCCTAGTTTGGTTGATGGAAGCAAATTCCCTCCGAGCCTCCGCGAGGTTTTGCAGCTCAGCTTTCTTGGCTGTGATACCCATGTCAGCCAGTAGAGCCTCATCCAGCGGTAAGCTGGATGGTTCCTCCACGGCTGGCAGGTTCACTCCTCCAAGAGCTTTTGCCGCCACGTTAGTCTTTACAGACGGTCTGCCACCCTTCACACCGTCGGTGTGGGAGTGGCACCATCAGTAAAGACCGACGTGTCTGGATCCAATGAAGGATCTGCTGCCGTCGGTGTGGAACCGATGGGAGCAGGGCCGAGAGCCTCTCTACCCGGTACTTTCTGACCCTCAGGGCAGAAAAGGTTCGTGGATAGGGAGTCCAACGATCTCCTGGGACTGATGTCAAAGGGTCCTGGGACTGGGGATTGTTCTCCGTCCTCACCTCTGGCAAAAGCCACCACAATAGGGTCACCTATTGCTCCTTGGGAGAGGTCGTCACCGGGCACCTCCAAGGCTGCCCGGCTCTCCCCCCTATTTGACTTGCCTGTGAAGAACCGCACATTTTGTATGGCCTCCTCACGTTCCTCAGCAGGGGTTTTAGTCCTGCCGCTGAACGAGCTGACAAAATCGTATAGGTAATCCATACACTATAAGCCTATATAATACCTTATCAATGGTCTGTTCGATCAAATGGTCACGGCACCAATGTAGTTGGTCTCTTACTACGAGTGTAACACATGAGATCAAAAACCAGACAAGGTAAATTAGACTTTAATATACGGCGACTTTATTACGAAGGAAACTCTTGAGTATTATAGCACAGGAATAACCATCGGATATACAAGATCAGAACAGATATATAATACAGGGAAGTAACCCTACAGCGTAGAGTTAAGCCCGGAGCACAGGGTGGTCATGTGACGACAGTCCCAAACCTGACTGGCTTCCAATGGGGAAGCAGTCACCTTATATACACCGCTGCGTAGGCCATGTGACCGTACTAGCAGCGCCACCTGTTAGGTTTAGTTATGTAAAACGATTATATAATTACTACCGAAGGTAACCGAGGGTAGTACCGGTACACTACCGTATATAACCGAACTAGAGGAGTGGGTATATGTAACGAACCGACGATACTAGTTGGATGAATAAAACAGTTTAGTATACAATAGAAACCGCGTTGTTTTACATCATAACCACATATAATAGATATACAACAATAACAGTTAGACTAATAGTCAACCCGTTACAGAGCATAGCACCTTAAAGCACTATGCAACCCTTCAAGGGTTAACTTGTGCACTTTAACCTCT
Source organism: Harmothoe impar (assembly GCA_947462335.1). Lineage (NCBI taxonomy): Eukaryota > Metazoa > Annelida > Polychaeta > Phyllodocida > Polynoidae > Harmothoe > Harmothoe impar. The sequence goes on along the minus strand of OX381717.1, from coordinate 61,455,432 downwards.
ACTTCACTGTAGGTAGAGCTCACTGGGTTTTGAGCCTAGGCATAATTACTGTCCATGTCTTTAATTCTCAGGTTTGTAATGGCTAATTCATAGAGGTATGTAGGTTAGGGGAATCCCTGCCATGTCCTGAAAGTCTGTACGAGAGTATTTCTAGTCCTCAGTAACAGACTGTTAACACATATACAATGTATGTAGGTGTTATACCAATAAGAGTTTCCTTGCAGCTATTGTACTATTGAAATAAACGCAAAAGAGGTGTCTATGCCCTACACATATTTGTTTTGTCTTAATTATATCAAAACATTGAATCTTTTAGCTTTTCTAGCATCCCCAATAGATAATTCTCAAGATTCTCCAAAGCATGAATGTGTATTTCCAGAATTATGATTAAGATCAACATAGCTATACTGATACCCCCTACAGGGGGAATCCAGAATCAGGCCCTGGTTGATGTGTTTAGGGCTGGCATAGGTCAGGCTTTGGGCTGGCACATGCCAAGTAGGTGCTTTATCTGACAACTATAGTTAGAACACCCGCTACCTTGTCACCCAGACTAGTATGCAGACAACTTTATATTTTGAGTGTACAGTGGAAGGATCCGCTCCAATATACGGGGGGAAGTGATGCAGTCTTGGTCCCTCACATTAGGCTCTAACACGTTATGGGGTGCTGCCACCTAGTGGCACACAACAGATATAAATGGTAGGACAACCTTCTACTGGGCCTCTTCGTATAGTCTACTTTGGCTACTTCTCACAATATATTCTTTATCAATTTATGTATGATTTTTGTATGCATGGCATCTGAATATCATGCTGTATGCATCTACCAATTCAGATTTTTGAATTTCTTATCATAAAACTGAAATAAATAAGAGTTAAATAATTGAATTCTGCTTGGAGAGCAGACATCTGTGGGGAGAGTGAAGGGAGAGTCACTGAACCATGACTGAGTGGAGGTACTTCACACCTGTGCAGCCCTTATCTCTCACAGTTTGGCCCTTATCTCCACTGTCTACCCTAAGATAACACTGATAAGCTGGTCAGAGACAATGGGAATCTCATGGAATCTCATGGAATCTCATGGAATCTCACTCCTAGGATGAGAATGGGCACGAGATTTGGTGTCCTATAAGATGGCTGCCTTCATCCAGAGGCTCCACTGGACGAACATGTTAGAACCCTATACCAGAGATGTCGCTCGGGCGCGTCTGAGGGGAAGGTGGGCCGGTTGCGCTTCATGGCCAATGTCCTCAGCCGATATCTTATCTAGGTTATTCTATCGCGAGACCCAAGGTGGCACCTGAGAGGACAGTAGTCTCTGTATGTGTACAATTCACACTCTCCAAACATAGTGCTGGTTTCTTCTAATGACTAACTGACCAATCAGGGGCTCTGCCCCTGAACCCCCTAATTTTTATGTATCAAACCTCCAGCTCTGAATTAAACAGAGACTACATTTGTGAGGCTGTATCTCAGTTGACCCAGATCTATTTGACCTACTTCGGCTGAGGACATTGGTATTGAGTGTTTTCCGGTGGGCCAGCTTGGTTACTGTAATAAACATTTCTGTTGGTTCCAGTTTCAGCTACCAGGGGCCAGCACTATTCTATGATGGTACTGGACTGGAAATAACTGTGGATTCTAGCCTCCAGCACTAGCGTCTAGTAGACTCAGAGCCTGTAGCATCAGAGTGATGCGGATAAATTAGGGGGTGTTTATAAATTAATTACAGGTTGGGGGTGGTGAAATTCTGCATGGAGGCGCAAATTATTTTTAGATTGAAAAGAATATTTTGTGCCACCCCCCTTGCCACATGTAGCTGGGGATTTTTGCCTATACCCCATGATCTATAGTAACGCGCGGGCTTTCCTATTAAAAAGGGACAATACCCCCTCCCTCCTCAATGGAAACTGGTGATAGCGACTATAATGGTCAATTGTTTCAACAACTGCAGCTAAAATAAGTCGAATTAAATCAGAATCTGAATGAATTATTGCCCTTCTATCTATGAACAACAGTAATTATGGTCGGTATGGATGGCAGAGCAAACAGGACACAATATGGTATATGATTCATTTACGAATTAATTATACACCGCCGGCCTATGTGTTTCTCTGAATCCATTTATGACAGTGGTGCTGCTGTACCAGGGGCACCAGGGGTACTCAAAGTGAAAGTTGTTAAAGTGAAAATGAAAGTTACCATTGCACTGGCAGTCTTTGTGACCCAAATTCACGCGTAACTCAGATAGAATATTCCAGAATTACATTTCCTTGTGAAACGCCTTTCAGGACCTCCCAGAGAAGTATCCACACCACCCTGTATGTAGCTTCATCTTACTTTCACTTTTACCTGGGTACATGTTACGCAGATATAGCCTATATGCACTCATGTATCATATCCTTTTTCTTTTTTTTTTGCCATATTAGGCCACTCAACAAAAAAGTGGTTTCTCATCACCAAGGTCTGAAAAATGTGACGAGGCAGGCTTTTTTCTTTTTCCTTTTTAGCTTAGCGGGCTAAAATGTATAGGATTATGGATCTATAATGTTTTTGGTGAACAAAATTCACATTTGATTTGTTAAGAATTAAGTGATCTTTAAAAGTGGGGAAATTGTAAGTCATTTCTATCCCACTGCATTACTATCAGCAGGGCCAGGAATTTGGGAAAGGGGGGGCGCTGTAATACCTACCGCATTGGGGGTGTTGAACCATCTAAATTAAAATTTACCAAAAAATAGGGGGGGGGGGGCGCCCCTTGCGCCCCCCCCCTGGATCCGCCCCTGCTGAATCAGTATAAGCTTTAATTTGATACCAAATATGCCAATATTTGTCCATTTCTATCATGTTTTTCATCAGAAATTAGCCAAAAAATAAGAATTTTCCTCAAAACCTGTTTTCTATGATGCGTGCGGTGATGAGAAACCATTTAATTTATTAACGGGCCTTACATTGTAAAATGAGCAGGGCTGAAGAAGTACCGGGAATGTTTCTTCCAATCTAGATAAGAGCTAGATTCTAAGATATGGAGATTAGATATTGGTTCTTGGTTAAATACCCCCATTTTGACCATTGACACCATTCAGGCAGGGAAAGGCCGAGCCTTGCTCCCATATACATCGACATCGACCTCACCCCAGACCTGCCTACAGACTCATAGACCCCCCCCCCATCTCCGCTTTAGAACCTGGTGTCTTGAATCGACCAATTACAGGGCGGGATTTGAGGGTGTCTATATCCCATAGACCCCGTTGTATTCAGCCTTTCATGTGCGGTAATTAAAGGGTAATTAAAAGGCAATTAAATACCAGGTTCTAAGCCGGATAGATCCCATTAACTCAGGGACTATGTGATTTAGACAGCCTCCCTACAGTCGGTGTGTGAATGCCATAGACCCCTCGTACAGGGATCTATTCTTAACTTAGACCTGACTAAGTTAAGGATAGATCCCTGTACGAGGGGTCTATGGCATTTAGACACCGACCGTAGGGAGGCTGTCTAAATGCCATAGACCCCGAGTTAATGGGATCTATCTGACTTAGAACCTGGTATTTAATTGCCTTTTAATTACCCTAAATTACCATGGGGTCTGCGGCATATAGATACCCGCAAATCCAGCTCTCCCATTGGTCAATTTGAAATACTAGGTTCTAAAGACTAACAGACCCAGCCACCCGTCCTGTAGACCTCACTACAGACCCACCACTTTGGGAAGAAAAGATTGATGCTTTAAATGGGGTAAAAAAGTTGACACCATATCCATGTATGCTGGTGCACGGTCTGCTGCCCCTGATGTCCTCTATAAATCATCTACTTTATAGGCCAAGGGCATCTATAGTTAATACCGGAGGATTTGGCGAAGCCGCCAAATAGAAATTTAATTGATAACACTGTAGGAGGATGGACATCTCTCAGGGGGGAGCCCCCCTAAATGTTCTGTGGCTGGGTTTATCACCTCCAGGGTTGTCTGTCCATCATAAATGACTTGTGTAAGGGCAGTGGTTACCGAACCGACCCAGTAACGTACGGCGCTGTTAGATTGTCAGATGGGGAAGTAGCTCAGTGGTAGAGCACTTGGCTCCGGAGTCAGGGGGTCGTGGGTTCGAGTCCCGCTTTCTCCAGACGATTTTTCCGCGACCGTTACACTGATGGAGAAAGCGAGCGCACTCGCTGGTACGGTTGACTTAGATTGTTGGAGCATCCCAACTTGCTGGGGATTGGCCACCTGCTGGCGGTTGGTAGTTGGAGGAGCAGGTAGTGAAGAGTTGGTTCCCAGTACGGGCAGTTGGAGTTCAGCATGGAGTCAAGTCAACAAATTGGCTGGATCGGTTTGGCACTGTGAGCTTCTATCATTGGCTGCTACGGGGCATGATAGAGGCTGGGGGAGCTGTGTAAGGGCAGTGGTTACCGAACCGACCCAGTAACGTACGGCGCTGTTAGATTGTCAGACGGGGAAGTAGCTCAGTGGTAGAGCACTTGGCTCCGGAGTCTCCAGACGATTTTTCCGCGACCGTTACACTACCATTAACCTCTGAAGTCTAAAATTTTGACTATTATAAGAGGGTGAGCTGCTCCTAAACGACCATTTAAATGGGTTGTTTAGATGGTGTGAGGTGATGGTATCTGATGTTAATGAGCTAACACCTAAAATTGGGGATTACGACCTCCCAGTGGGGAGTTTCGCCAAATTCTCCGGTCTTGACTATACCACAGATATAATTGAGCAATCTCTGTCAGGTGAACCTGGCGGGTGTCACGTACGACAACATGTCTCACTCAGAGTACATGGAGTTCAAACACCGTGCCAATAGACATCTCTTTTGTAAGATTCATGAAGCCTTTAGAGATGGCATGTGGCTCAAAGATGCTATTTGTTGGCATGATGCACCAATGATGCCATGGCGAGTAACTCATCGGTACTGCATTGGTGCATCATGACGACCAAGGCATGATGTATCAAAGTATTTTGCCGCCCTTAGAGGGTTAAGGACGGATGTCGCTAAAAGAGGACTTTTGTCATGATGCACCAATGCAAGTACACTAAAAAAATAAACTTGTCTCCATACTATTCAAAGTGACGGTCATAAAATAAACGAGTCAAAAACTTGTCTATAGTGACAAGGAAGCGGGTCTTCTAGCTGGAGATAGAAGACCCACTTGGCATGTGCCAGCCCAAAACTTGACGTTTGCCAGCTCCAGATTCTATTTGTGGGATGGTAACCTGATATGTTAGACAACCTTTGACTCGTTTATCTTGTGATAGTCACTTCGACGAGTCTAGAGACGAGTTTACTTTTTCAGTGTAGCTCACTGGGCTGCATTGGTGCATCATGCTGACCCTACTTGAATGTCTCAACCCCGTAGGGTCGGCATGATGCTTGAATGCAGCCCTGAGGAGTATACTCGCGCGAGAGGGTCGAAATTCTTTTGGTCCCCCCCACGGGAGGGGTTGACAATTTTTTGGTCCCCCCCTCAGGCAAGTTGAAATTCAGCGCGGCCGACCCCTTTGAGGTATAGTAACGCGCGGGCTTTTTCGTTAAAAAGGGGTGCAATTTTTTTGGTCCCCCCCTCAAGAGGGGTCCAAATTTTTTTGGTCCCCCCCCTTCAAGGGGTCCAAATTTTTTTGGTCCCCCCCAACTCCACCAACCCCCCTCTGTTGTTAAAAAATGACCACTCCCTTAATGCAATAGGCCATCCTCAAAGGGTTAATACAATGTTACATGAATCTTCTATTGCACATATGGACGGAACAGGATTGGAACTTTCATACCCTTCTCACTAATGACCAACGTCCAGTAGGGGACGGTGGCCATACACATGAAGGTTTCAAGTTGGCGCAAAAAGCTGCAGTTCATGTTGGGGGAGGCTGCAAGGAGGCATCCATTAATTACATACGCATAATTTTGCCCAAAATTGACCATCCCTATCCCCCTGTTGCAACATGAACGCATTGGGACTCCCCCTGCGTACATACTCAAATCACTTGGACCCCCCTCCACTCACACACACAGGCTATCCAATTGCAAGCATCACAGATTTTGGTAGGATATCTCGACCCAAAAAGTAGTCATAAACGACCAAAAATATGGTCCAAAATGACCAAAAAACACCCCTAGTGCGTACATCATGGGTATGGAGAAATGACCCTGGACCCCCCATCCCTCATGTACGAATCTGTATGCATGTGGCTTAACCCACCCTCCGCACTTAGTGCGTATGCAATTTATGGATGCCGCCCCCTCCCCCCCCAATTAAACTCTTGCAGTTTAAGGATTAATTAACAAACATCCAGGTCAGCCCTTACTGTGAGCAGCCAACGAGAAAATTATCATGTTTATGAATTCAAGGATGCCTTAAGACGTCATCTTCATGTTATACATGTACCAGAGAGGAATGAATAACCTATGTATACTCATACCATTGAGATCTACACTCCACTGCATGTAGCAAACAGGCCCTGGGCCTACTTTATGCAGTATAAATAAAAGAAGTTTCAATTCAATTCAATTCAACTAGTCCTCCTTGGTCTTTGGTTATACTCATGATCATTTCAGGTACCAGAGACCTACAGATAAAGATATAGAGAATATAAGAATATAGAGAATATAGAATATTTTTTGGATTTTCTTTCACCGGTGTCGCTGACTCGATCGTAGCAAATGTAAGTCTTAGGGTTGAGACTTAGGATCCCGTCACCTTCCCACTCCGCTTTCATAAGCCCCGAAGTTCTCAGATCGTGAAGGTACCGTCTCTCACAACATCCGCCGGGCGGCGGACACCATTCTCGCACTCTTTCCGTTTTTGTCTTCACGAAAAGCTCTAAGTGATCGTCGCACACCGCTGTCGGAAGCCACTTTCGTTTCTCTCTGAAGTACGTCTCTCTCAGGCGAGGTTTGACTAGGTCATCCAACGTGTCACCGCTGAGAGCCATGTAAAGACTGTCGGTGTCCATTTGACAAAGGGCATAATCGCGCCGATCGACGAATCTATCCAAGAAGTCGTATGTGAACTCTAACATTTTCAACTTCGCGTACTGGTATACCATGAACCCTATTTGAATAGGGAGGTTGTTGTTGACTGTTTTCGGTTGTAGTTCGACTTCAAACAGATCGGAACTCAACTCGGACGCCTTTTTGAAGCGCCACGAATTGGCCAATAGTTCGAACTTCCGACTGTCAGTGTATCTCACCGCCGTGTGTTTTTCTTTGTTGCAGATTGTTTTACCGTACGTAGCGTTTCCCATTAACTTGTAACAGTCTGACAGAATTTTCTCGTTCTCGTTCACGTCGCCACGTCTTCGCGCCGCCGTTACTTCGTCCGCGAAACCGGCAAAGGAGCGTTTAGGTAGGTATTCTACCACCAGCTGCACTTTGGTGACTATCAAACCGTGCTCTAAATACCACTTGAGAAGCGGCGTTCCCAAGAGAATATTTTTTCCGTGGTAACTCCCTATCAGACATCTCTGAGGCGTGTTCAACAGCTTTTCTTCCTGCGCAAAGTCTGACATGTGAGGTCCTATGTCCGATTTTGAAACGGTCGCGTTCTTGAAAACGGGGGTCATTTCTTCGAAGTAGTCTCGTAGGTGAGGCGGCGTAGTGATGTCCACTTGAACTAAACCGAACATTTTCTCCTCTTTCACAGCGGAAAGGATGTCGCTCTCGCTCATCGCGTTTCGAGACACTTTCAAAGCGTCAACCTTCCAGCGTTGTTGGGAGGCCTTGACCCGCTCATCTCGACGCTTCATCTCTCGCCATTCGCACTCCCACACGACGACCAGCTTGTGACCTAGCGCTTTCAAGTAAGCGCTTACTCTGGTCGTTCTGTCGCGTCTCTCCTCTCTCAGTGAAGCGCACTGATATCGGTGCGACGGTATGCACTCGTGAGCGTGGAACCAACACCCGTGAAACTGGAAAACCGTATTAGAGGCCGCGTGAAACCCGTCCACGCGAATTCTCCGACAGCCTACAACCATCTCGCCGCCGTTCAAAGCGTGGCGCAGTTTCACGTCGCGGTCGTGCTCTACGAAGCGTAACCACTCCAAAGCGCTGTGAGAGTTTCTTTGCCTAATTTCGGGCTTGAACTCGGTCTCGGGCCGTCTCACCGCGTAATAGCCCGTGCAGTGTGCTTCGCTCATGCAGCGCAAGTACAGAGAGTTAGCGTCTAGTCCTAGGATGTGTTGGCACGGTCTCACTTCTTCGCCGTACTTGTGCTCCCTTATCCGCGTGGTGCCCTTCTCGTGAAATCTATGGAAGATGATGGAAGGACCGCCGACTAGATTTTCTTTGATCAGAGCGTGGAGGACGGCGTCGAACTGGGGGAACGTTGTGAACGCGTCTTCTAGGTTTTGGAAGAGGAACCGTAAAGTCAAACCGGCGAGAGAAACTCCGTCTTTCAACATGTCAATGCCGCGATCTTGGAAAAATTTAGCGTGATTTTTCAGAGCTTCTATGAAAGGTTTGACGTCTTTGTTGTTGTAGTGGATCAAGTAGTCTTCCATAGTTTGCATCTTCTCGTCGGACCAAACTTTCTGACATGCGGCGTAGTCGGATTCGGACATTTTGACGCCCGTCAGCTCGCTGTCGAAAGCCGATCTCGGTGGCAGCGTTCTGTTTGCCAGTTTCCTGGTAGACGTCATCCATTCGTAAGGAAAGTGACCTTTCTCTTCGTTCCTGGTGAAAGCTCGCAAATAGGTCGCGTAGTTGTAACCGGGTGCCAAATAGTTGACTACGTCCAAGAAAACCGTGTGCTGTGTGTAAACCGCCAAGTATTGATTGCTTCTCTTTATGACGCTGAATTCTTGGTTTCTTCGGTCTCCGGAGGCGAAGAACGAGTGAAGGCGTATTTTGATCAGGTTCAAGTCGTAACGCCCCGAGTTGAAGCCCACGACTGGAGCTTGACGGATGTATCTCAGAAGACGCTTCTTCAGTTGAACTAACGGGTGTCTGGTCTGAGCCGCAGCGAAGCCGCCTGGAGAAGGGGTGAACGTCGCCTCCTCCAGCAGGAGAGCTTCACCTATCGCCGCATCTAACTTCGCTAAGGTCGGTCGGTAAAGTTCTAGCACAGCTTCCCCGATGACTTTGGCGTTCTCGTTTATGTGATTTAAAACTCGGTCCAACAAGGGGTCGGAATCTGCGTCGGATTCTCTGACGAAGCAGACGGGCCCCTCCCACCCCGGAAAGTCGGATGCGACGCTAGCCGACAAAGGGACGTGATCCCACAGCAGGGACACGTGTTCCGTCGACGGTTCTTTGCACGGTCTGAAGAAAGCCTCGAAATCGAAGGCGATCTTGTAAGGGTAGATTCCGGAATGTCCGTCGGGGGGAAAAATGGAGAAGTCTGCTAGCGCTTCGAAAATCGTTCTCGAATTTTGGTAGATGCCACCTACGTAGCGCAACTTGACTTGTCGGCAAGAGGAAAGCTGGTTCCTGTGTCTCTTCAGCAAGAACTCGGTGGTGAACGCCGCCTTACACTTGCAACATTCGTATATGCCCGCGTACGCGTTGAAGTCCGTGACGAGAGAGACGTGCAAACCGCCTTTCGCCGTCAGGTGTAGGTTGACTTTACCTCGGGCGGCCAGAGTTCTGGAAGGCGGTCTGATCAGAGTAACGCGTCTTCTCAACTTCCGCCCCGGCACTTGACGCGACGCGGTGTAAACCGCTATTTGTACGTCAAACAAGTTCTCTAACGCGGGTAAGTCGCGGATGTTCAGACCCGGAAAGGATTCAGGTGTGGCAGCGGGACAGAACTGACGTAACAAATCTGAAGCGCGCTTGCTGGTGTTGTATAAGTGAAAGGAAATGCAGCGGAAGATGCAGAGGTTGTCCTTGTTGGGAAAATCTAACACGCCGCTTCTCTTTCCAACTCGACCGGCCTGAGTGATCCTACCGCCTATGGGGAATTCCCCCGGTCCCATGTAAACGCAAATGTTCAAATTGGTAGGAAAAAGAACGTGCCACTTGGTGTCAGCGTCGCAAAGTTTCCGTACTTCCTCGCAAGCGACGGTGTTTTCCATCTTTGAGAGGAGCTCTTCCAAAGTTTCTGAATTAGTTATAGTAGGGAGCGGTTGTATGAGAGTTGCGTTGTTCTGGGAGGCGTGAAAGTAGCGCAGTTTGCTCTTGTCTTCTCTGTGTTGTAAGAGTAAGCCTACCGAGAAACCCACTTTGTATCTGAATCTTTGTGTCAAGTGAATGCGACGCATAGTATCTACAGCGTCACTCAACTCGCCGGTTGGTAGCCTGAAGTTTGTTACACTCACGCGAGTCCCGTGCATCCTGACGCCCGTTTGTATCGCAGGCCAATTCGCCGTGAACGTTTCCTCCCCGTTCGGTACAGCACATATGCGCGGAGGGACGGTCACCCCGTCCAGAGATTCGCGTCGACAGGCGATCTTTCAGCAATCGCCTTCGCCGCATAGAGGGCAAAACTTAGGTACTACTCTACAATTTTCTACGTGTCTCTCGTGGTTGTACGGTCTTTTAAACATTTTGAAACACTTTTCGCATACGTACTGTGTCATGTTTTTTTTCACTCAGTTACCAACTACTTAGCCGTCTAACTATCTATCTATCTATCAATCTATCTGTCTATCCATCTATCTATTTATCTTTCTGTCTGCTGTCTGTGTATCTGAGTGAGTGGTATCCGTCTGTCTGTCTCATACAGCGTACGTCAAACGCTGTGTGTGTGTGTGCGCGCGTGAGCGTCTCTCATTCCGAATCTATGCCGAGATATTTCAGAATGATCTCTGTTTTGTCATCCAACTCTTTGAGCGCTCTGGCGGACAGCGTCACTCCCTGCTGTGTGGGTTTTTTGTCAGGACCTTCGTACTTGCGCACGTGGACGAGGTTCTTACCGCTGTAGTAGCTCACAGCTGCGTACACTTCGCCCTCCTCATCCAGCACTGCGAACCAGGGGGTGTGATTAGGTCTTCCTTGCGCGGCCGCTGTGTCGCGTATGCGCACCACTGCGCGGATATCGGCGATGCGTGCTATTAGCTCGCGCAGCGCGTCGGCCGTGAAGTGCACTCGCTTGCTTCTGGTCAGAGACGCCTCTTTCACCTGGCCGTCTTTTGTGTAGCGCGGCCTCCTAGACAGTCTAGCCACGTCCTCCCAGATCTCCAGCGTCAAAGCTCCGTCTAAGCAGAACTCTAACCCGAGAAGACGGGAGAAGGTTTTCTCTGCTTCTTCTCGTCCATCTCGTTCTTTTTCTTGTATTTTTCTCTTCTTACTAGGCCTTGTTGTTCTGGAACTCACCTTAGAACGTTTCACACCCGCAGGATGAGTAACACCATCAGCGTTAGCTGAATCAGCAGCAGAACCGATAGCAGGAGCAGCGTCAGCGCTGGTGGTATCCGAGGCCTCGTTGTTGGAACAGAGCAGCCACACGCCGTCGTTGCTGAGTGTAGCGGTAGAAGATGAAGCGCCGCCGCCCTCGTAAGGTGGCGGTGAGGGCAGTCGCCACGGACCGGACGGGGCGCTACTAGTGGAAGTGAGGTCGAAAGGTCGAAGAGGGGAGCCGAAAAACGTACCGCCCACCCCTTTCCCTTCGGGTTCTTCGTACGCCTCGTCGTCAGCGTCGTTCTCTGTCTCACCCTGTTGCTGCTGCTCCTCCTCTTCCTCCTCTTCTTCTCGGTTTAGGGGCTGAGTGTCCGAATAGCTGTCACTCTCAGCGCGAGCGGCGTCGAGGGCGTCGGTCGATGTAGTGGTGGAGGAGAGGGGCTGTGCAACGTGCGGCAGGTCATCAAAGTCATCAACAGTAGTGGGGAGGTAAAAACCCGGTTGCCAGTACTGCGCTGTGCCAGGAGCGTTGTCGTCAGTAGTAGTAGCGGTAGCAGCAGGTGCAGCAGAAGCAGCAGCAGCAGCAGCAGCAGCAGCAGACGCAACAGTAGCAGGCGCAGCAGCCTCAGCAGGCGCAGCCGTAGCAGGCGCAGCGGTAGCAGGTGCAGCAGCAGCAGCAGCCGCAGCAGCCGCAGCCCGAGGATCACCAGCAGGCGGGGCGGCAGTAGCAGCGGCAGCGCGCTTAGCAGCAACGTGTACCGTCGCGAGTGTAACAACGTCGCTAGCACGACGACTACTACCAGTAGTACTACTACCACTACTACTACTACTACTACTACTAGTACTACTACTGCTACTACTACTGCTACTACTACTACTACTGCCGCGAGCGCTCGCTACAGCAGGAGGGTGATAAGACCAAGCGGCTGCGGCGGTAGTCTCATTTTCAGTAGCAAGAGGAGGCACTGACGCTAAACGAGCGCTGTTCCGCGTAGTCTTCTTGTTCTTGGACGGCGCTAGGTGTTGTCTTTTGCTCATGGTGGTGACTGTAGAGAGCGGCAAAAGAATGAGTGAGTGAATGGAGGTTTCCAGGCCCCTTATATACGCCTTCTCGCTTCTAGAGCTAAGCTACTTACTGACCCTGTTCAGCTGCCGCCGGCTGGCCGGCGGCCATTCACAAAGAGAAACAAAAGACATAAGGCATGACGTTTTCAGCTGGATCCCTTTCCCCCCTTTTGAGAGATCGACTGTCATGAGCTAAGCCGCTTACCACCCTGTTCAGCAATTCAACGCGCATTAGCTGTATAAAGGATTAAGCGGTTGCTGCCGTCGACTGACCGGCGGCCATTCACAAAGACATAAGGTATGACGTTTTCAGCTGGATCCCTTTCCCCTCTTTTTTTTGAGGGATCCACTGTCATGAGCTAAGCCACTTACCACCCTGTTCAGCAATTCAGCGCGCGTTAGCTGTATAAAGGATTAACGGTGATGAGCTTAGAGTGTGTATACAAAAAAAACTACAGGAGGCGTGTGGCGTGAAGCAGGACCCCCCTAAGACGAACGTGTCTGTCTGTGAGTAGAGGCGTGTGCATGTGGTGAGCGACTTAAGTGTAAGACAAAAAAAAATCACCACCTCCTGCCGTGGTGAGTAGACCGGGCCGGCCAGGCGGCGGCCGGCTAGTTCAATAGGGAGGGGTGACAGCTGACTAAGGCTGTGCATGAAAAAAATCCGATTTTCACCTGACCTCTGACGTTTGTTACAATGAATGTCAGAGGGAGGGAGACCTCCTCAGGTAGGGGGTAGGAGGTAAGGCTATGGATGAGGAAGAAACACCGTTTTCAGCTGGTCTCCACGGATAGCGATGACATACCCCTCGTCATCTAAGCTCTTAAGCAGCGGAGCGGCTGAAAAAGCGTCATGCGGACAGGTCGCTAGACAGCTGGAGTGCTGTTGGAAATGGGATTAAACTCCCTCTGTATAAAAGCTCTGATTTCTGTTGGAAAAAAACCATATCGCCTCTGACCACAGTAACGTCTACTACCACCACCACCGCCACCACCGCCGCCGCCGCCGCCGCCGCCAAGACGAGACGAGATGGCTCAAGCTATTCCACTTTCAAGCTCGCCTTCACCGCCTTGTCCACCCGAAAAAAAGTTAATGCGGCTTGACGACGTGAGACGCGCGAGGCAGACCGATGGGGAGAACAGAGAGGTAGGACAGCGGCGGTTAGCCTATAGCGACGCCTTGCTTCGTCAACTAGGTAAAGAGTTGAGCGGCTGTTGGAGAGAGTTGGGCAGTAGCTTAAAAGTTACCGCCGCCCGTATGGATGCTCTAGTAGAGCGCAGTGTCAAGACACCGGAGGAGCTGTGTACGGCGATGTTCCGAGTCTGGTGGGGTAAAACCCCGCATCGTCATAGATGGGGAGAGCTCGGTCGCGTCTTCACCCGCATTAGACGCGTGGAACTGTTGGCTCAGTGGATGTCCCTTCTCCACAGACAGGGGTTGGATTTCGAAAACCCCGACTCGCGCGCGATGCATAAGCACTTGGGCACCCTCGGCAGACGTCTAGGTAGCAGGTGGAAAGAGGTGGGGGACCATTTAAAATTGTCGCCTGAGAGGTTAGATAAGATCGCTGAAGAATGCGAATACGGAGGAAGTCCCGCAGAGTGGGCCTTCCGAGTGTTGAAAATGTGGCAAGATGAAGCTGACGGTGCCGGCGGTACACCTTTTGAACTCCTTCGAGTGTTTGACCTCGGCATCGCGATATTACTTGACTTTATCAAGCAAGAAACAACGAGAACGACGGACATGTGAATTGTTGTGTTTTATTTTCATACGTCTTCTTTATTAGTAAGTAAAAAAAAATATCATAACAATTAAGACGCGCGCCCTCTTAAAGTGTCACTTCCTCCAGTCGCAGCTGATCGCCTCATCGAGGCATGTGATAAACAAAAAAAAATGAAGAGACACGCTTCTTCCTCTCGAGAGGAAGAAGCGTGTCTCTCGATTGAAATCTTTTTCTTTTCTTTTTTTCTTAAAAGAGACAAACGCCCCTTAGAGTGCCCCCCCACCCCCCTAGAGTGCCCCCCTCCCCCCCACCCGCCCCATGCATCCTAAAAGCGCCCCCCTCCCCATGCATCTTAAAGGGGCCCCCCTCCCCTTCCCTCCCCTCCCCTCCCCTCCTTCCCCCCCCTTATACACTCTAAAGAACGCTTCTACCTAGTTCAATAAGTCACTTCCAGTCGCTCGTAAAACAATAAAAAATGAAAAAAAACAACAACTTATATCGTAGTGTTTTTTATTAGTTTACCGAAAAAAATAAGAGACTCGCCTCCTCCTCCTCCTCCTCCTCCTCCTCCTCCAAAAAAAAAGATATCACATTTTAAAGCGCGTGACCCCTTAAAGACGCTCATCTCTTCATTAAGTCGCGTGACGTCACTTCTTCTTCCGGTCACGTGATCAATCAGGTCACTTCCGGTCACGTGATCCTCAATGAGGTCACTCACTTCCGGTTGGCCATTAGGTCATGTGACGTCACTTCCGGTCACGTGACTCATCAGGTCACTTCCGGTCACGTGATCCTAAATTAGGTCATATGACGTCACTTCCGGTCCCCTAAGTAGGTCATATGACGTCACTTCCGGTCCATAAGTAGGTCATATGACGTCACTTCCGGTCACGTGACCAAATGGCGGCCTCTGATTGGCTAACTAGGTCACGTGACGTCACCACTAATCCCCTAAGTAGGTCACTTCCGGTCACGTGACCAAATGGAGGCCTCTGATTGGCTGCAGGTCGATTGAGTAATAAACAGTACTTAACTATAGTCCCGTTCCGATACATACTATACTACTGTAAGGCCACCTTTTTTTGCTAACTTGGATTACAGTAGCCACTCTCGTACCCCTACTAAGCCTCCCGATCCTCTCACGTCAGTAGGGCTACTGGGCGACCCCCATTCATTTTGTGGGCCAAATTTTCAAAAGGGTGGCCTGCATTGAAAACATTGTCTGTGGCCATAATTTGACACATATTTAGAAAGATCTGAGTCTCCTCTATGCGGCCTGCACTAATTTAGATGTGATTATGGCCTTATATAATTAGTATGGGCCTCATTCCAACTTGGTATCAGGTACAAAAAGTAGCAGCCGCCATTTTGACGTCTATCTGACGTACCATGTTGTCAGTCTGTAAATCCCTCTGGATACAGACAATACTCAGTCTAGGATTACAGGCGCTCAGAGCAAATATATGTGGGGCGGGAGGAAGAAAAAAAAGCTAGCCTTCAGGACTGAATTTTTCAGGGGGCGGAGGGGAAAAAAGTCAGCATATACTTTTTTCCCCTTGTTTTTTTTTGCTTAAATTCTCAAAAAATCCCAGCAGACAGTGGTAAAAAAAAAAGCCTAAATTGCTTATAAATCTCAAGTCCCTGTTACCCCTGCGCTTATACAGGGACCTGCATTTATATGCATGAGGCTTATAAAAAAGAGATTTCCGGTTTCAGGCGGATCCAATACATGCGTTTAAATGAATCCTGAGCTCATTAGCGACCCCCTGCGCTTAACCCGCATGTCGTGACATTTGTCGTCATGATGCACCAATGCAGCCCCGGTGAGTAACTCGCCGGTGCAAGTGCATTAGGTACTGCCCAATGATGCCCTCCTGTCTTCCACCCCCATCCCTTCCTACCCTTCCCCTACATTCCTCTTAAAATTCCCTTACACCCCGGCCCCCTTTAAAGTGACACAGTATACGCACTGAAAATATTGAATCTCAAATGTTAGTCAAAAGTTAGTAGGTGTCACTAACTTTTTACTAACTTTTGTACAATCATTAGCGAAAATTACATGCCCAAAGTTCCTATCCTATCTTAGCGTTTTGCTGCTAACGCTTAGCTAAAAGTTAGCGTTGCCTTGGATTGCCTGAAATTATTAGTTATTTATAAGTAATTAGTTAGTAATGGTCTTACAGTGTAATCTATTATCAATCAGTGGCAGCAGCACATGGCCCTTGCATCAACCACAGCATGAGCTACCTGTGCAATCACTGAAGCCAGTCTGTCCACATAACAGTTACTGCTCTCTAGATTTGGCCATAGACTTCAGTCTGTCTTTGATATATGCATTTTTCAAAAACACAAAAAAGGTGTCTCATTCAGAAAACCTCATTGGAATAGGTTGATCTATCTTTAAAAAAGATCTGGCTAAGTAGATACATACATACATTAAGTTACACCCCATATCATATTCAATATTAGAAAAGGTTACCTTTAAGCATGATAACAAGTGCGATTACAATCTTGTAACATGGATAAATATCTCATAATTTGCTTGTGCTGTCACCTGGTGCGGAATTCCTGTGGTTAGCTGGTTAGTGAAAAGTTAGTCATAGTTTAGTTTAGGGCTGGGGAAAAAATGTTGTCTTGGGTAAATCCATCAAGTCCCCTCCCCCCTCTAGTTTGTGATAAATGACTCGGCTCTAGAACGCCTATGCCAGCCTATGTCTCTGAGGTGAGTGGAGGATTTATTTAAAGGTGGTTGGTGTATGCTGTGGGTCAATGACTACATAGGGGGTGCAGATGGGGGGCCCCCCATGTCGCATGTCGATTTTAAGAAATGGCCATGTCGCATGTCCATGTCGCTTAATAATCCCAATGTCCCATGTCGATTTTAAGAATTGCTCATGTCTCCTGTCATTATCTTTTCAAACCTCATGTCGCATGTCACTAGGCCTCATGTCGCATGTCGATCTTTAGAAATGGCCATGTCGCCGTGTCAAATTTAGCTATCCACCCCCATTACATATAAGCTGGATTCGTGTTGTAGATTGCACCTAATAATAGAACTGTGCGGGCAAACAACAGCCAGGTGGTTGATACTTTATAGGATATATGAACCATATCTCACCCAGTTACAATTAATACACATACTTGATTATTATAAGTATAGGCATATTCCTTTAACGAGATCGATACTGTCTGTATTACATCATTACATCATCAGGGGCGGATCCAGGGGGTGGCCTGGGGTGCACGTGCCCCTCCTAGACCCCCGGAAAAGGGGCCCTTGGTATGACTCTTAAGTATAGGATATGTGGTACAGGACCCGGCTTGTGCCCCCCCTAGACGAAATTTTCTTGGAAAACTACAGGCTGATACAACCTAGGTATAATGTAATATTATACAGTAAGGAGTAATGTTACTATCATGGTCTAGGTACCCAACCACGTGGGGCCTTGTTTCCCCGCAAGTGTCGGCCCTGTGGCGTAGGAGCAGTAGAAACTTGAATCTGCCCAATAAGCGTGTACGGGTCAGTGGAAGGGTGGGTGGGGGGGGGGGGGGGCGCATTTGATCATCAAGCACATGGGGAGAATCCCAACCTAGAAGTATACAACCTGTAGGCCTGATGTTTTGGACGTGTAGATGCCCATGTACACGCACGAGTAGGGGAAAGTAGAATGTCTATGAGATAATTAAATATATACATCCTAGGACCAATCTATTTTACTATGGGGTCTTGGCACCTGGCATATGTATAAATAGTGTCAATAGTTGCTGTATTCCCTATTAACACTACGTAATTACCCAATTATTACAGCCTTGTTAGACTCTCACCTACAGCCTTTCATAGGCTGGCACATAAGGGCTTCACTATGTTAGTTATCTTAACTACAAAACATGCACTGCAACTTGTACTTCTATCCATTGGTGTAGTCGTACACATACAAGTAGTGCAATCTTAAACGCTCTTATATGTCCCTCCCAGTCTGGGGTGAGCAGATAATGCATTAGCAGCCAGCCAAGTAGCATAAGCAGTGCCGTGATTGCTATAATATGGGGGTGGATGGCTAAATTCGACACGGCGACATGGCCATTTCTTAAAATCGACATGCGACATGGAGCTTAGTGACATGAGGAAAAAAATAAGTGACATGACATGGGGTGTTTCTTAAAATCGACATGGGACAGGACAGGTTCTTAAGGGCGACATGGGACATGGGGATTTAAGTGACAGGTGACATGGCCATTTCTTAAAATCGACATGTGACATGGGGACCCCCCCCATCTATACCCCCTATATTCACATGTTTGAAGGGGCCATCCATATACCCTTATGCCCTTATAAGGTGCATAGTATTGGGATAGGCAAAGGGGGAGGGGCGGAGGGAGGAGCACCTGGCTGCCACAGCAATGCCCTCTCGCGTCCACCAGTGCCAATAAGATATCACTTAAAAAAAAAATAATTCTAATGATATTTGATCAGTAGTAACAGCTTTTGAAAGACACTTTTTGGTACTTGGTGTTTAGTGAATCCCCCCCCCTCCCAACCCACCCTTTTTCTTGATCCATGCCTGAGTGCCTTTTAAAATCTAGGCCAAGTACCCGATGTCACCAACCTTAACTGCAGTATGATCCCATCATGAACAAACATGTGTGAGAGACCTCACTCCATCAAGGTAGAGAAGAGGAACAGAAAAAGGGGAAAAAAGGGAAAAAGTGGGTCACCAGGAGCAGCCACACAAGGGGATACACTTGTGGGAGCGTGGACAAGAAAATCTTTCCAATCTTGCTTGGGTCCATGTTAGGTTGGTACCGTAAAACCTCGCGTATAAGCCGCGGCTAGTACGCGCATCCGATCGGCAGTGCGGCTTATAGGACCGACCCAGGGTCGGGGTGCGGCTTATACGTGAGTTTTTGCCACTATGATACGGTACTAAAATTGGTACATTCAGATCGGCAGTGCGGCTTATAGGATCGGCCGTAACTCAGGGTGCGGCTTATACGTGAGTTAGGCTTATATGCGAGGTTTTACGGCAGATATGATTATAATCAACCTCAGGACTATAGAAATGTGTGTTGCTAGGCAGATAAACCATTAGAATGGCTGTTGCTAGGCAATCAGCTGTCTCAGCAACAAACCTATTGAACCATCGAATTCCTTGGGTCCATTTTAGGGGGGGTAGGTATGATTATAATCAACCTCAGGAGCATGGAAATGTGTGTTGCTAGGCAGATAAACAATAAACAATTAGAATAGCTCTTGCTAGGCAACCAGCTGTCTTAGCAACAAACCAATTGAACAATTGAATTCCCTGGGTTCATTTTATGGGGGGTAGGTAGGATTATTATCAACCTCAGGAGCATGGAAATGTGTGTTGCTAGGCAGATAAACAATTAGAATAGCTGTTGCTTAGCGTCTTAACAACAAACCAATAGAAACATTGAATTTCTTGGGTCCATGTTAGGGGGGCTAGGTATGATCATAAGCAACCTCAGGACCTATCAAAGGTTGATTAATATTAATGTTATCATTGTATGCATAAATTTGTGTTGTGACACCTTAAAACTAAATGGCCGCACCCGTACTGACTTCTTGTCAAGTGAAAGTCGCAGGATCACCACCAGGGCCCCTCTGGGGCTTTTCGGCCTTAAAAAGGACAATCTTAAGGATGTTACGATCTTAAATTGAAGATTCCAAACACCAGGTGGCACCACTCTATTATCCATAGTTGTCCATAGCTGTGTTTGATATCAGTTTCGTAAAAGAAAGAAAAAACAGAAAGAAAAACAAGGGGTCGGGGGCAGAGCCCCCAATGTAATACTATAATATTACCAACAAAAAATGAGGGACAATAAAGAAAAAACGGGTGGCGCCACCTTATGTTAATCATGTATTACTAAATGCCTTCAGTCCTCTGTAGATAATCTTAAAATAATCTTAAATAAATCGAATGTAACATTGGAAAGATTTTCTTGTTCACGCTCCCATGGGAGTACAATCAAAAAGAAAACTTGTCTCCAGACTCTTCCAAGTGACGGTCATAAAATAAACGAGTCAAAAACTCATCTAAGTGACAAGCAAGTGGGTCTTCTAACTGGAGATAGAAGACCCACTTGGGATGTGCCAGCCCAAAACCCGACATTTGCCAGTTCCAGATTATATTTGTGGGATTGTAACCTGATAGGTTACACCACTTTTGACTCGTTTATTTTATGATAGTCACTTCGACGAGACAAGTTTACTTTTTCAGTGTATGTCCTGACGAGCGGAGCAGCGTAGCATGGAGGGGAGCGGCAGGCTGCACACACCACACTTAGGAGTAGGATACCCCGGTACACACTCCTCACCCAACATGGCAGGTAGGACACTTCTAGTTTCACTTTGGTGCATGTTATCAGGGGTAGACACTAACTTCATCAGCTGTGGGCCACCCGGGCCCGTAGCTCCAAAAATATATGGGCCCGGACTTTCAGCTGTGGTCCAGAGAACAAATTCTATTTTTATTCAAAGAGAAAATCGTATATATTCCTGATTTATCTATGTTAAAATGAGACCAAATTGCCTTATTTTCTCACATTTTTCTCTTTCCAACAACATATTACATGACTATACTCATCAAGGATAGTCATCCCCAAATATTTTGCAAAATTTCCTGTGGGTCACCCGGGCCCATGGGAAGGTTGTTCTAAAGAAAATTACAGGCCATTGGCTCCCGGGCCAGGGTTAGTGTCTACCCCTGCTGTTATGAGGGTACGTCACTCTGGTTGTGTATATATATCCTTGACAAATTATATAATGGCTCAACCAGAACAAAACCAATCAAGAACAATAGGATATATCTCTATATTTACATGTGAAAGTAGAGTTTTTCTGTTTTTACTTAACCCTTAAAGAACGCATGTCGCTAAAAGATGACATTTGTCGTCATGATGCGTCAATACAGCTTGACCGAGTAACTCGCCAGGGATGCATTCATGTATCATGACAAGCAAGGATATGATGCATTAAGGCATCATGGCGTCCTTAAACGGCCCCTTGTTAAGATATGACCACTGGATTCTCTAAATGTTGATGTTAAGTTAGGGGTGAAGCCAGAGCTGCAAGGCACATGAGGCCGTGTCTTATGAGTTTGTAACAATTGAAACGTCTTTGACCGGGTGTCGTCTTTGACCTGTGTCATCTTTGACCGGTGTAGTCTTTGACCAGCAAGTTTTAAAATGGCTGAAATGGGAGCTATGTACACAGCAATGGGGGGAAAAGGTTAATGGATATTTTAACAGTATATACTACAAACTTTCCGGCATTTCTGTGTACATAGCTCCCATTTCAGCCATTTTAAAACTTGCTGGTCAAAGACTACACCGGTCAAAGACGTTTCAATTGTTACAAACTCATGAGACACAGCCATATATTGATTTGATCTGGGTGTATGATACAGGTGGGGGGGGGGGGGTGGGCTTTCACACCCCTCACCCCGCGCAAGCCGATTTTCGGCCGTAAGTGGGGGGGGGGGGGGGGTAAAAAATTTTGACCCATCGACTGGGGGGGGGGGGGTGTAAAAAATTTCGCGTGCTCCGTGCGGAAAACCACCACCCCCCCTGTTGTTAAAAAAGTGATCACTCCCTTAGGGCGTACTAGAATAGTGGACATGTCCTCAACCTGTCACCAGGACGGGCAGAAAGCAACAAGATATCCCCCTCCTGTCCGAAATACTCGCCTCTCCCTTTCCAAAGGCTGTCATCCTCTCTATGACACCTCTACTCCTGGGGGCTAATTCATAACGTTTTCAGATAATTATGATGAGGATTTTACAGACCATCAGACTGACCCGTTTTAGGCTCTGCTTTTTAAATTTTAACCTATACTCATATGTATACGGATTTGTAAAGACTTTATGGCAGCTGTTATGTAATTATTATTAGCCTGCTGCTGTTGGTAGAACATAACTTAACTCCCAAAGTGACATCCGGTCAGAGAGAAGTCATGCCTTATATTACTAAGATGTCATGCCTCATATTACTAGGGTGTAGTACAGGGAGTTCAGGGACGGGAAGGGGTGCTCTATTTAGAACCTAGCATTTCAAATCGACCAATCACCCCTGCTAGCACCACTCTGAATTACATCATTATCATGTACGATCAGGCGCGGATTAGCCGGTGATCCACTGCCGCGAGTTGGCTGCGAATGTAGTCGTACGACAAGCCCTTGCGAGTACACTGGTAAAAATCAAAACTTTTAGATTTCTGCGAATTTACTAGCAGCCGCACGGCCCTCATTACGACGTTGTTGCAAGGACTCGCAGCAGCTGATTCACTGGTGGAATGTTTTGTTCGTGTTTACTCGCACAAGTGCGATTCGCAGCAAATTCGCAGCAAATTCGCGGCAGTGGATCACCGGCTAATTTCAGAGGGGGGCGGACCCGGCATACGCCCCCCCTATTTTCCTGTATATTTTAATGTAAATTTTTTCAATACCCCCAGTACATTGCCTATTTCACCCCCCCCCCTTTTCGAAATTCCTGGATCCGCCCCTGATAATGGACATCATTCTCATCATCTTTACGTAATATTCACATGAATGAAATGAGCTGCGCTTATTAGCTGGGACAGGGCTGGATTTGAGAGTATTGAATAGACAGGTGCAGGGGTATAGCTACGTTAACCTAGGCCTTGTTTCAGGCCACCCGACCGACCCTATCAAAACAGGGCCGACCCTGCGATTTTTTATGCAATTTTGAAGAAGTTTTTGCATTTTTACCCTTTTTTGTTCAATTTTGGTGTATTCAAAAAAGTTGGTTAGTACTTTCATGTTAAGAAAAAAAAAGAAAAAAAGAATCCGACCTACCGACCCTACATTTTCCTGCCATGTTACCTGAAACAAACCTTTTTTTGGGCCCTATTATACATCTACCTCCATTAATGCTGTTAGTCAAGTAGATGTATCCTATAAGCCACACTGGTCATCTGACATGGGTACTAGCTGCGGCCTATACGCTAGGTTTTATGGAATTTACGTTTTAGCCACATTCTCTTAGTTATGGTCAGGTCTTCAGGTAAGGACCATAAAAGTACCATAAAATGATCCAGGCTTCGCACAAACAATATCCTACAATATCACAACTAAATAAGATTAAGCATTACTGTAAAACCTCGCGAATAAGCCTAACTCGCGTATAAGCCGCATGCTGACATTGGGCCGATCCTATAAGCCGCACCTGCCATCTGATTATGGTGACTTTTGTAATGTATTATAGGAGCAAAAACTGGCATATAAGCCGCACCTATAAGCCAATCCTATGAGCCACACCAGCCATCTGACTCGCGTACAAGCCGCAGCTTATATGTGAGTTTTTACGGTAGTTTGAATTCCAGCATGAAATAATTTTTTTCACTCTTAGACATAAAGCGCCAATGGCCTATACAATAACATGTTTGTGCAGTCCATAGGAATGTTTGGTCTGATTATCGTCCCCGTTATGATAATAACCCGATAGTGAAAGTAGAGATCCAGCTCTAGTAGGACCAATTCGCACCCATCCCCAATTGTAAGTTACAGATGCTATTTAAGCCTTAAAGGACAGTATTGTGCATTAATGCATCATGCCTTTGGTCGTCATGATGCATGGATGCAGCCCTGGCTTGTTACCGCTGTACTGAGGCGGCTGCATTGGTGCATCATGACGACAAACAGCGAAACATGATTTAACTAAATTTAACGATACTGGACATGTTATATATCACCAATACTAAAACACGTAGAGACGCATACTTATATGCCCACTGTGGGTGGCTAGGCTGTAAAATGCCTCAAAAAGCCTCTAAATCGGTGAACATATGGGCAAGCAGGCTACGGCGACTTGAGACATCTTTAAAAACATCTTTGGGGGTAGGTAGGGAGTGAGGGGGTGTAGTCCATAGCTGGGGGGGGGACATGCCCTTCGGGGAGTAGGTAGGGAGTGAGGGGGGGTGCAGGTCATAGCTGGGGGGGATGCCCTTTGGGGAATAGGTAGGGAGTGAGGGGGGGGGTGCAGGTCATAGCTGGGGGGGGGCAGATGCCCTTCGGGGAGTACGTAGGGAGTGAGGGGGGGGTGCAGGTCATAGCTGGGGGGGGGAGACGCTCTTGGGGGAGTACGTAGGGAGTGAGGGGGGGTGCAGGTCATAGCTGGGGGGGGGGATGCCCTTGGGGGAGTAGGTAGGGAGTGAGGGGGGGGGGTGCAGATCATAGCTGGGGGGGGAGACGCCCTTGGGGGAGTAGGTAGGGAGTGAGGGGGGGTGCAGGTCATAGCTGGGGGGGAGATGCCCTGGGGGGAATAGGTAGGGAGTGAGGGGGTGTAGTCCATAGCTGGGGGGGGGGGGGGGCAGATGCCCTGGGGGATATAGGTAGGGAGTGAGGGGGGGTGCAGGTCATAGCTGGGGGGGGTGGAGATGCCCTGAGGGCAGTACGTAGGGAGTGAGGGGGGGTACAGGTCATAACTGGGGGGGAGATGCCCTTCGGGGAGTAGGTAGGGAGTGAGGGGGGGGGGAGCAGGTCATAGCTGGGGGAGATGCCCTTGGGGGAGTACGTAGGGAGTGAGGGGAGGGGTGCAGGTCATAGCTGGGGGGGAGATGCCCTTGGGGGAGTAGGTAGGGAGTGAGGGGGGGTGCAGGTCATAGCTGGGGGGGGAAGCCCTTTGGGCAGTAGGTAGGGAGTGAGGGGGGGTGCAGGTCATAGCTGGGGGGGGAGATGCCCTTCTGGGAGTAGGTAGGAGTGAGGGGGGGAGCAGGTCATAGCTGGGGGGGGATGCCCTTGGGGGAGTACGTAGGGAGTGAGGGGGGTGCAGGTCTCATAGCTGGGGGGGAGATGCCCTTGGGGCAGTAGGTAGGGAGTGAGGGGGGGTGCAGGTCATAGCTGGGGGGGAGATGCCCTTGGGGGAGTACGTAGGGAGTGAGGGGGGGTGCAGGTCATAGCTGGGGGGGAGATGCCCTTGGGGGAGTACGTAGGGAGTGAGGGGGGGGGCAGGTCATAGCTGGGGGGGAGATGCCCTTGGGGGAGTACGTAGGGAGTGAGGGGGGGGGTGCAGGTCATAGCTGGGGGGAGGGGATGCCCTGGGGGGAGTACTTAGGGAGTGAGGGGGGGGGGTGTAGGTCATAGCTGGGGGGGGGGGAGATGCCCTTGGGGGAATAGGTAGGGAGTGAGGGGGGGGGGTGCAAGTCATAGCTGGGGGGGGGGGGAGATGCCCTTGGGGGAATAGGTAGGGAGTGAGGGGGTGTAGTCCATAGCTGGGGGGGGGAGATGCCCTTGGGGGAGTAGGTAGGGAGTGAGCGGGGGTACAGGTCATAACTGGGGGGGGGGATGCCCTTGGGGGAGTAGGTAGGGAATGAGGGGGTGTAGTCCATAGCTGGGGGGGGGGCAGATGCCCTGGGGGATATAGGTAGGGAGTGAGGGGGGGTGCAGGTCATAGCTGGGGGGGGGTGGAGATGCCCTGAGGGCAGTACGTAGGGAGTGAGGGGGGGTACAGGTCATAACTGGGGGGGGGGGGATGCCCTTGGGGGAGTAGGTAGGGAATGAGGGGGGGGGTGCAGGTCATAGTTGGGGGGGAGATGCCCTTCGGGGAGTAGGTAGGGAGTGATGGGGGGGAGCAGGTCATAGCTGGGGGGAGATGCCCTTGGGGGAGTATGTAGGGAGTGAGGGGAGGGGTGCAGGTCATAGCTGGGGGGGAGATGCCCTTGGGGGAGTAGGTAGGGAGTGAGGGGGGGTGCAGGTCATAGCTGGGGGGGGAAGCCCTTGGGGCAGTAGGTAGGGAGTGAGGGGGGGTGCAGGTCATAGCTGGGGGGGGAGATGCCCTTCTGGGAGTAGGTAGGGAGTGAGGGGGGAGCAGGTCATAGCTGGGGGGGGATGCCCTTGGGGGAGTACGTAGGGAGTGAGGGGGGGTGCAGGTCATAGCTGGGGGGGGAGATGCCCTTGGGGGAGTACGTAGGGAGTGAGGGGGGGGCAGGTCATAGCTGGGGGGGAGATGCCCTTGGGGGAGTACGTAGGGAGTGAGGGGGGGGGGGTGCAGGTCATAGCTGGGGGGAGGGGATGCCCTGGGGGGAGTACTTAGGGAGTGAGGGGGGGGGGGTGTAGGTCATAGCTGGGGGGGGGGAGATGCCCTTGGGGGAATAGGTAGGGAGTGAGGGGGGGGGGGTGCAAGTCATAGCTGGGGGGGGGGGAGATGCCCTTGGGGGAATAGGTAGGGAGTGAGGGGGTGTAGTCCATAGCTGGGGGGGGGGAGATGCCCTTGGGGGAGTAGGTAGGGAGTGAGCGGGGGTGCAGGTCATAGCTGGGGGGGAGATGCCCTGGGGGGAATAGGTAGGGAGTGAGGGGGTGTAGTCCATAGCTGGGGGGGGGGGGCAGATGCCCTGGGGGATATAGGTAGGGAGTGAGGGGGGGTGCAGGTCATAGCTGGGGGGGGGTGGAGATGCCCTGAGGGCAGTACGTAGGGAGTGAGGGGGGGGGGGTACAGGTCATAACTGGGGGGGGGGGATGCCCTTGGGGGAGTAGGTAGGGAATGAGGGGGGGTGCAGGTCATAGCTGGGGGGGGAGATGCCCTTCTGGGAGTAGGTAGGGAGTGAGGGGGGGAGCAGGTCATAGCTGGGGGGGGATGCCCTTGGGGGAGGGGGGGATGCCCTTGGGGGAGTACGTAGGGAGTGAGGGGGGGTGCAGGTCATAGCTGGGGGGGAGATGCCCTTGGGGGAGTACGTAGGGAGTGAGGGGGGGGGCAGGTCATAGCTAGGGAGGAGATGCCCTTGGGGGAGTACGTAGGGAGTGAGGGGGGGGGGTGCAGGTCATAGCTGGGGGGAGGGGATGCCCTGGGGGGAGTACTTAGGGAGTGAGGGGGGGGGGGTGTAGGTCATAGCTGGGGGGGGGGGGGAGATGCCCTTGGGGGAATAGGTAGGGAGTGAGGGGGGGTACAGGTCATAACTAGGGGGGGGGAGATGCCCTTGGGGGAGTAGGTAGGGAGTGAGGGGGGGGGTGCAGGTCATAGCTGGGGGGGATGCCCTTGGGGTAGTAGGTAGGGAGTGAGGGGGGGGGGGGTGCAAGTCATAGCTGGGGGGGGGGATGCCCTTAGGGGAGTAGGTAGGGAGTGAGCGGGGGTGCAGGTCATAGCTGGGGGGGGAGATGCCCTTGGGGGAGTAGGTAGGGAGTGAGCGGGGGTGCAGGTCATAGCTGGGGGGGGGATGCCCTTGGGGGAGTACGTAGGGAGTGAGAGGGGGTGCAGGTCATAGCTGGGGGGGGGATGCCCTTGGGGCAGTAGGTAGGGAGTGAGGGGGGGGGGTGCAGGTCATAGCTGGGGGGGGGGGGATGCCCTTCGGGGAGTACTTAGGGAGTGAGGGGGTGTAGGCCATAGCTCATCAAGAGCTTTCATTTGGTCTTAAAGCGGCATTATCACAGATTGTGTCCCATTAACATATTCTAGTACTGTTCTAGTCTTCTGTGTGGTTTAGCGCAAGTGGTGATTTTGCCACTTTAATAAGTAGTATATTGGCCAAGATTGACTTTAGGCAATATTATTTTTCCGTTGAATCAAATGGATCATTTTTCCAAAAATTCCCTATTTTACCTAAACAGCCAATAGCTAGGCTCTTAAAATGTCGACTACTGAACATATATTATCATGTTACAGTAAAACTCCTGCTGCTGGCTGTGGTAGCCACACTCACCACACAAACCCAGTCTACATGTTACTTATATATATTATCATGTTACAGTAAAACTCCTGCTGCTGGCTGTGGTAGCCACACTCACCACACAAACCCAGTCTACATGTTACTTGTATATATTATCATGTTACAGTAAAACTCCTGCTGCTGGCTGTGGTAGCCGCACTCACCACACAAACCCAGTCTACATGTTACTTGTATATATTATCATGTTACAGTAAAACTCCTGCTGCTGGCTGTGGTAGCCACACTCACCACACAAACCCAGTCTACATGTTACTTGTATATATTATCATGTTACAGTAAAACTCCTGCTGCTGGCTGTAGTAGCCACACTCACCACACAAACCCAGTCTACATGTTACTTGTATATATTATCATGTTACAGTAAAACTCCTGCTGCTGGCTGTGGTAGCCGCACTCACCACACAAACCCAGTCTACATGTTACTTGTATATATTATCATGTTACAGTAAAACTCCTGCTGCTGGCTGTGGTAGCCACACTCACCACACAAACCCAGTCTACATGTTACTTGTATATATTATCATGTTACAGTAAAACTCCTGCTGCTGGCTGTGGTAGCCACACTCACCACACAAACCCAGTCTACATGTTACTTGTATATATTATCATGTTACAGTAAAACTCCTGCTGCTGGCTGTGGTAGCCGCACTCACCACACAAACCCAGTCTACATGTTACTTGTATATATTATCATGTTACAGTAAAACTCCTGCTGCTGGCTGTGGTAGCCGCACTCACCACACAAACCCAGTCTACATGTTACTTGTATATATTATCATGTTACAGTAAAACTCCTGCTGCTGGCTGTGGTAGCCACACTCACCACACAAACCCAGTCTACATGTTACTTGTATATATTATCATGTTACAGTAAAACTCCTGCTGCTGGCTGTGGTAGCCGCACTCACCACACAAACCAGCGCTCAGAGGATCTGGCTGATTCAAGTCGGGCATGAGTTTGTCACCCACACATACTTGTAAGTGTTCACTGATTCACTCATCTCTTTAAAACATGTAGAAGCTGGGTTGCTTGATGCGGGGGGGGGGGGGGCAAAAAAAACAGATGGTTGGTTGGCCGAAAGTGAGTCTAAGGAAGAATATTTGTGCCTATTTTGATGCCGTAAGAGGGGACCGGCAGACAAGGACAGGTAGGCGACCCTTTTTTGCGGAAAGCCACTCAACTTCATAGAGAGGGTCTGATGCATGGTTCCCCCGTACCCAGTACCATCAGAGGAGGTCAGACATTAGGCCTGGGAGAGAGAAATTTTCACAAAAAAATGATACCTAGTATTTAAGACTATTTTTACAATTTATAAAAACCCACCAACAAGCTGACCCCCTACTTTTGGTAAGGGAGGGTTCATTATTTATTGCAGGGGGGGGGGGGGGTGAGCGTTTGGCAAATCGAATACGTCAAAAATAATTGGCCCCCCCCTCGGAATAGGTTGAAAAAAAAAGGCTCCCCCCTCGGAATAGGTTTAAAAAAAAGCGCCCCCCCCCCCTCAGTGGGCCTCACCCTTCGTTTTCAACTTTATTACAAAAACGATAGTGGTGTCTTCTAATTGTATGCATTTAATCGTGGGCACTTTTTTACCTACAATTTACTACCTTGCAACAAATACATCCATTCGTAAGGTGTTTTAGTGTAAACGTCTCATGATATTCGCTGGTGAGCGATAATAGTCAAACCTCAGACACTCGACTAACATACCGTTGAGTTTAAGGGCCCCAGTGCTTATAAATTGGAAGCTCCCATACCCTCAGTACTTACATGAGGCCGCGACTTTTTTGAAGACTGACAAAACGGTGGGCTATTCTGAGTGTTAAAAGTGATGCAGTGAGAAATTTGCTGGGAGTTTCAGGAAAATTTTAGAAAATTTTGAAAATATTGACATAATTTGGTAAAATATAACACAGACTGTTACCAAAATTCGCGACATTTCAACTTACTAAATTCGCGACATTTTTAGGAATACCCCTAAAAAAAGGCCCCCCCTAAGAATAGGGTAAAAAAAAAAGGCCCCCCCTTTGAATACCCCTAAAAAAATTTGCCCCCCCCTCAAATGCTCACCCCCCCTGCCATAAATAATGAACCCTCCCTAACTGGCCCATCTGAGGCCCCTCCCCAATCCAATTTTAAACAAATTTTAACTCTATTTTTTTCAATAGATTTTATTAGATATGCGGCATCTTGAATTAAACATGCATATATCATGTGAAAATTAACTGTCCAAAGAAGTACATACAATTTATAATTCTAACTATGAATACTTTTTGCCCCAGCTTATTTTCAATATATAATTGGTCAAAATCCCACCTGTTATTGCATGTATTAATCAATATATTGTCTTACGATGAAAGTACTCTATTTCGCTGGGTATATATTTTCGTGATTTTTGCGGAAATTAAAAAATCTGTGAAATTTTTATATGCTTAAGTATGGAATCATCCCCTCTCCCCACTGTTAGGTGAAATATGCCCTTATATAGTCATTGTGATTTGGGATTAAATTGATACAATATATTCATTTTCCAGTGATGACGCAGGCTATTTAAAAGGCTTTGCAATTCAACTGATTGACTTAGGTAAATAATTTATCAGATTTATTATTGCATATCTATCTATCTATCTATCTATCTATCTACCTATCTATCTATCTATCTATCTATCTATCTATCTATCTATCTATCTATCTATCTATCTATCTATCTATCTATCTACCCCCATAATTCTATGATAAAATATGAGAATAATATTAAGTTATTTTGGTGGTATCTATGTAGTGCTCTAGTGGTTCTTATTTCCTGTTGAGAATTGAGGGTGGTGAGAAGACACATCCCATGACTTTCAGCAATGACTAGTCCCCCTGTTATATGTTTCAGTGTGTGAACAAGCTAACCAGGATTGCCGCATGATCTGGGACAAGGTTGGCAACTGCTGGAAGGGCGACACGCCGGGGGAGCAGGGCCATGGGGGAGTCGGTGAGTACTGGCCATTGTTGTTAATATTATATGTGAACAGTCTCTCTTTGAGTGCCGTACTTGTAGGAGATAACAAACTACTGTAAGTTCCTGCGTATAACCCACGGGTTATACGTGAACCAAAATTGTAAATTGACTACTTGACTTAAATTAGAAACGCCAAGATTCTAGATTTGAAAAGTTCATAAAATATTTAGATCTTTAGATAGAGGAAATATTTTATATTATATTTTATATCCTTTTTTTTAATATGAAAGAATATCAAGCCTATGACATTTAATGTTACCTTGAATCAATTTGTACATTTCTTTACTTATACTTAACATGCTTGACTTCCTATCATATTGAAAAAAAACGAGATTATAAGTAATGTACAGCTGCGGATAATTCTCTCAATATGACTTCACCATCCTTCAATTTACCTTCAATTTTTTTACAAATTATTTGTATTTCATTTTTTATTTTGTTAGGTTTACTGGCAGGCTGGTACGATGCGTGCATGTCCTGGACCCCTACCACCGAGAGGGTGCACGTATTTCAATTCGGCCTCCAGTATACAAAACCACGCACCAGCCTCTTCTTTACCAAGAAGGGAAACCCAGGCAGGTTCAGCCCCTTTGACTTAAGAGGCAAGACGATCGGTGAGTATAGCTTACTTCGCTCTCTGGTTGTGAGAGTTATTACATTCATCACATACCACAGTTCTTCATTTAAAGTGCACTCTGTGGTTGTGAGCCATGAGTTTATTGTGTACTTTATGACACTCACTGTCTGAGGGAGTGGTCATTTTTTAACAACAGGGGGGGGGGGGGGTCGGTGGATTTTTGTGCAAGGGGTTCGAAATGTTTTTGGTCCCCCCCGCGGTAGGGGTCGAAAATTTTTTGGTCCCCCCCCTCAAGCAAGTTGAAATTGAGCGCGGCCGACCCCTTTGAGCGCAGGCTTTTTCGCTTAAAACGGGTGCAATTTTTTTTGGTCACCCCCTCAAGAGGGGTGCAAATTTTTTTGGTCCACCCCCTCAAGAGGGGTGCAAATTTTTTTGGTCCCCCCCCAAATCCACCAACCCCCCCATGTTGTTGAAAAATGACCACTCCCTAATGTTCATAATATCTGCCAGGGTAACATATACTGTAGCCCCAAAGAATTCTCATCTGGACCAAAATCCTGATAAATAAGATTATTTCTATATACTGTGAAAGTACTTATATTCACGGGTGTAAATTTTCGCTGATGTGGCAAAAAAGACTAATTCGCGGGTATTTATTCTATACTGTTGCATGTAAGAATTTCGCAGATTTTTCATTTCCGTGAATATAGCGAAAATATATACCCAGCGAAATAAAGTACGACCACAGTATGCATATAGATGTACTTAAAGCTAGTATATCCGATGACAGGGGTTACAAAAAAAAGTCAGGATGTTCATACTGATCATACCTCATTTGCTACATACAGTGGCCCAGGAGGGTCAACAAGTTAAATTCCATTTCACAAATGAAAATTGAAATGAAAATTAATTTTTTGAAAATTGAAATGAAAATTCACTTTACAATATGAGAATTCATTTTTCAAAACGAAAATTGAAATGAAAATTCACTTTTCAAAGTGAAAATTGAAATGGAAATTCACTTTCACATCTTAACTTCAATTTTACTATCACATTTGCAAGTGAGAAATCACTACTGTCAAGGTGTCAACTGTCAACACACAGTCAATTGTAGAGTTGAAGTGAATTTTCATTTCAGAAATTGGTGCTGTCAATCTGTCAACTGTCAAGAACAGATTGTGACAGGTATCCTTTAGGCTTTTAACATTGATATGAAGCCCTACAAGGAGTGTAGTGTGGGGGCATTGGTGGGAATATAGGGGAATGGGTTAATATTTGTTAAAAAAGAGCTAATTTAGTAAGAAAAAGTTCAAAAATGCAAGAAAGTGAAAAAAATTAAAATTTCCCCAAAAAGGCCGAATTTGGTGAGAAAATGGGTCAAAAATGGAAAAAAGTGAAATTTTCCCAAAAAGGCCCAATTTGGCGAGAAAAAAGGTCAAAAACGCAAAAAAAGTGAAATTTCCCCAAAAAGGCCGAATTTGGTGAATTTTCACTTTCTTGCATTTTTGAACTTTTTCTTACTAAATAAGCTCTTTTTTAACAAATATTAACCCATTCCCCTATATTCCCACCAATGCCCCCACACTACACTCCTTGTAAGGCTTCATATCAATGCTAAAGCCTAAAGGATACCTGTCACAATCTGTTCTTGACAGTTGACAGATTGACAGCACCCATTTCTGAAATGAAAATTCACTTTAACTCTACAATTGACTGTGTGTTGACAGTTGACACCTTGACAGTAGTGATTTCTCACTTGCAAATGTGATAGTAAAATTGAAGTTAAGATGTGAAAGTGAATTTCCATTTCAATTTTCACTTTGAAAAGTGAATTTTCATTTCAATTTTCGTTTTGAAAAATGAATTCTCATATTGTAAAGTGAATTTTCATTTCAATTTTCAAAAAATGAATTTTCATTTCAATTTTCATTTGTGAAATGGAATTTCACTTTTTGACCCTCCTGGGCCACTGTAGCTACATGTGTTTTTCATTCTCAGTCCCTCGATTTATGCTTGTATTTGGAGATAGTCCTCACATTTATTGCCCTGGTGCACATTTTGGAGGGCATGAATTAATGTGCACTGATTGCAATTACACTGGAACAATGATGGCAACCCTTATTTTAGCCTTTACAGCCAATGGATAACATTTGATCATCAATCACCATCTGGGGATGGTATTGTCAAAGCGTATGGACCAACTTTAAGGAGAATTCACAAAATATATTTTTTCGGATATACTATAACTTTAAACATGAAGAAATGTCATCACAGCTTGCTGCTAAATGCTCTTAAGGGAGTGCTAATTTTTTAACAACGGGGGGGGGGGCTGGTGGATTTGGGGTAAAAAATTTGGACCCCTTGACCGGGGGGGGGGGTAAAAAATTTAGACCCCTCTTGGGGGGCGTCAAAAATGTTCAACCTATTTTCAGGGTAAAAGCCCGCGCGTTACTATGCTACAAAGGGGCGGGAATGCACGCGATTTTCGGCCTGCTGGGGGGGGGGGGGGGTAAAAAATCGCGACCCCTCTGGGGGGGGAGGGTGAAAAAATTTGTTGTTAAAAAATGAGCACTCCCTAATGACCACTATTCTGTTGCAGGCTTCATTAGCGGGGGCGGTGCCAGTCCGCAGTGTATCGCACGCCGGCCCAGCATCCAAGGTCACATACTAAGCCCAGAGAACATCAAGATCTACAGCCTAACCGCCGACCTCTTTGATGCTCTGCAGTCTGGAGAGGTAATTATTACACGACCTAACACTATTGGTATGATCCTGTGTTTGTTTAATCAATAAAATCGTACCACTCAGGGGTGTGGTATGTTTTTGCATACCACCCGGGTGTGTGGCACGATTTTTGCTGCTCTAGACCAATCACAAGGCAGTATTTTGGTCATGTGATATGACAATGGCGGCGATGTAAACAAAGCAGATGACGATGTGATCGATGCAAATTAACGATATAAACAACTAAATTGGCGATGTAAACAACAACTAAACTATAAAGTTATATTAAACTTATAAAGGCAGATGCACCTCGGGCTGGTACGACCCATATGTGACCTTATCATGCAATACTAGCTATGTACCACACAGCAGACACATCTCACAAAGATCAGCAGCCAACAAGTTGGTCCATAGTATAGTAATCTTATA
The DNA here is from genome assembly GCA_947462335.1 of Harmothoe impar. NCBI lineage: Eukaryota > Metazoa > Annelida > Polychaeta > Phyllodocida > Polynoidae > Harmothoe > Harmothoe impar. The sequence continues at coordinate 61,420,928 of OX381717.1, read as the reverse complement.
CTTCGATCTTGAATAAATTAAAAAAAGGCTGAAATATTCAAGATTGGCTGGATTAGCATGAACAGTTGAAAGTCCTCAGTTGTCCAGGACTTTCCTTACAGGAAGTTTTACATTTGTGGCAAAATACTAGGCTATGTCTCACAAGATCTGGCCAATGTGAAAGTCTTTCACCTGGTGCAATCTTTGACTGGCTCGATAGAAAACAGTTGAAAAGGTTGATGGGTGTTATGACACTTTAAATTAGTAACTAGTAGCCCATTTATATCTTCATCTGCCCTATATTAGGCTCACTCTCACCAGATCGATGCAACTATTATTTGGCCGTACATGATCGGCGGCCGTACATGATCGGCGGCCGTACATGATCGGTGACGTACATGATCGGTGACGTACATGATCGGTGACGTACATGATCGGTGACGTACATGATCGGTGACGTACATGATCGGTGATCTATTGACTTCCTAACCCTTTCTGACCATGTTAATACATAAATAAATCTGACCAAGGTGTACATATGATGTGTGTCTTGACATGTAATATGTTAGAAATGTGTAGATGTGACTTTTAAGATAATTTTATTTGACATTTCAATACCGATCATGTACGTCATGTGACGTACATGATCAGTGACGTACATGATCGGTGATCTATTGACTGCCTTACCCTTTCTGACCATGAAAAACCATGAATAAACCTTACCAAGATGTACATATGATGTATGTCTTGACATGTAAGATTTTAGACATGTGTAAATGTGACCATTAAAGAGAATTTTACATGACATTTCAATACCGATCATTTACGTCATGTGACGTACATGATCGGTGACGTACATGATTGATGATCTATTGACCCTTTCTGACCATGTTTAAAACATAATTCAATCATAGCAAGATGTACATATGATCTAGGACTAAATATGTATAATCAGAGATATGTAAAGCAGTGGGTAATGAGAAAATTTTAGATGACATTCCAAACCGATCATGTACGTCATGTGACATACATGATCGGTTGTACATTGAGCCCCCCCCTTTGGCCCCTTTAAATATTTTGGGCGTTTTTTTTCTCTAATAAACTCCCCAAAGATACATTACAGCCAGAAGGTATGGTTAGATAAGTTAAATAGCAGAGTACATAGGGCCTTAGGGGGGTTTTGTTGTTTCCCGATCATGTACGGCCGCCGATCATGTACGGCCACCGATCATGTACGGCCACTTTTTAGTTGCACTGATTTGGTGAGAGTGAGCCATTAACCGTTTCTATCAAGCGGGTCAAAGATTGGACCCGGTCAGAGATTGGACCTGGTCAAAGATTTTTTACCTGGTCAAAGACTTTCACATTAGTCCGATCTGGTGAGACACTGGCATCATCAGTTTGGAGATCGTTGTGGGGCGGTTCGTTTTTTGATAAGGTGCAACTATATAAATTCAATGGTGGAACTTGCTGGATTTTCATTTTAAAAATATGCAAATGATGACTCAATTTTACTCAAAACTATAATTTGAAAGAGTCATACAACAAAATGGACCATGCTTTAATGGTTTACTCTCTAGAGACCTAAATAATTGTCTGATCGACAAAACTGGCATGGAGCTAATTATCCCCACTTTCAGGGCAGCTAGGGGGGAACATCTTTTGGCCTAGCTGTGGTCTGTGGGGGGAGGGGGGGCTTCATTCGGACCGATGAACCCCCCTTAGTTACTGGCCTGGCATATGACAATAAGATGTCGCTCTGCTGTTTACAGGTTGATGCCACGTTTGCCGTAGAGGACTTCTTCACCGTGGACCACCATGAAGAGCTGATGCGGTTTGAAGACAAGTTCTTCTGCTACCTGGGAGGGAAGTCTGTGATGACCCGTAAAGACAACGGGTTTGTCCAACACTGGAACACGGGTCTCCAGAAGCTCAAGCAGACCAACAAGTGGGGCGCGTTCTGTGAGGCCACTAACAAGGAGCACAGTAAGTTGAACATCAAGTAGAGCGATGAATGTTGAAGTTTGATGGTTGTAGTTTTGGGGTTGCAAGTTGGGTATACGGCACTAGTGCATTATGCTATGGGGGCCGCCATCTTGGCTCAAAGCAATGCAGTCTGGTTAGGCCCCCAACCCAAGAGCAGTGCATTATGGGTGAATTTCTTATCAGTCCCTTTGTTCCACGTGTGAAAGGACGGGATTAACCTGATAAGGAGATGGGGATGTAGCCCCCGACTACCTCAAGTACCGGGATATTCTAGTCCTGTATACGGGGCTAGCACATCCTGGTACCTCAGGTAGTCGGGGGCTAAACCCCATCTTCTTATCAGGCTAATGCCCTCTCCTCACACCTGGCGCAAAGGTGCTGATAAGAAATTCTCCCAAGATGCACTGCTCTGGAGTCGGAGGCCTAACCACAATGCATTGCTCTGAATCAAAACGGCGGCCCCTTTAGCCTAATGCGCTAGTCCTGGATGGGATTTAGAGTTGATGGTTCAGGATTGATAATCGATTGGTTTGGGTTGATTGCACACTCAAAAAAGGCAGCGCCATTGTCGCTAAAACCACTCTCACATGAAAGTCAGACAGTGCCTGACTTTCATGTGACATGTGAGTGGTTTTAGCGACAATGACGCTGACTTTTCTGAGTGTGTGGCTGATGTTTATGGTTAGAGTTTAATTGATTTGCTTTTTTTGAGAATTGACTACCGTATTCGACGTAATAAGCGCCCTGGGCGCTTAAAATATTATTTTAATTGGAAAAATCGACCCCAAATATTCATTTTGATAAGCGCCCCCAATGTCTGTATTATTTCCACCTCAGAAGCCTCCACAAGGTCTCTACTCACTCCTATGCCTTCACACCTGGTTTGGCCTTAACACCTGTACAGGTGTGAAGTGTTATAAGTCATACAAAGTGAAAAACAATTAAAAATTATGAGGAACCTATAAAGAAAATTTGGGGGGAAAATCTGAATAAAGGGGGGGGGGCGCTTATTAGGGGGAGGGCGCTTATTAGGTCGAATACGGTAATGCTGGACATGTGAAGTTGACCAACCAGTGAAGCAACTGCTGTGACAGGCGTAACCCTGACATACTATGGGCCCGGGATTTTTAATGATAAAATGAGTACATGTATATATGCAAAGGAGGAGGGGCTCATAGATCAATCAATATTTAAAAGAAATATCAATACACATAGAATTATGCTGTATCAGGTACTTGGCATGATCATGATTTTCCCTTTTCAATGATATATTGATATAATGGATTGATTTTCCTAACTTTTGACTAATTTCTTAGCTTTCTTCCTTTTCCAGATCACAAAGGAACCGTGAACTGCAGCGATTGAGTGAAGGCTCTGACGCAGGCAAACAATACTATTTGGGTAACACAAGGAACCGTTACCAGATTGCTGATGTGTCAGAACTGTAATAATTTGGGTTATTGAAAGAGTTTGATTCACAGAAAACTGGTAAATAAATGTCTTGTGTAGGATGTCTACACATAGAGGCACTGTTGGAGTTGAAAGCTAAACCTATTTAGGGTTCTGGGGGTGAGTAAAATGCACCCATCAGCACAGGAGCCCTTTTCTCATTAAAGTGGGTATATCCGATTTTTTCTTCAAATTCTAAATCTGACGTAAATGTATTCCAATCAGTGTAAAAGTATAATATTTACAGAATAGAGGTCAATTAAATATCATTAATGGGTGTTAATAGGTCACAAAAGGATCCAGTGTCCCCCAACCATGGGCTTTTCTAGTGCATTATCTATCGGGGGAATAAAAGAGTGCACACTTTCATTCCAAAATGACCATATCTTGGAAAAATCGAATTAGAGCAAAACCAGAAGGAATTAGGAACAGTGGAGCAGATAGGAAGTCAAATATATCATTTGTAAACATTCAGACTCATTTTTAGGGTAATCTATTTTTTTTGTCCCAAACACCGGATATACAAACTTTAAATAGAAACGATGACGTTTTCACATACAAACACTATGGTGATGAGCATGTTTGAGTGTACTTCATGTTTGTATTTCTTACTTAATATTGTGTCTCAGCTAGGTAACTGAGCATACCTCACGAGTATAATTGTATTTCTTCACTTGTGGAAATTCGTCTAAAAAGACATTTTTACCCACAATTACCAAAGAAAAAGGCTCCTGTGCTCCCACTACCTACCAAATTATAATACTCTAGAATACTGCCATTTTTGTATCCGAGATTGAAGAATGTTGATAACATCTACTAATGGTGCCGAGGGTCACCGTCCATAGAGCATACATCGGCCGTATGCGGCCATTTTATATGCAATTTACATAGAAAATGTATGGCAATTTTATCCATATACGGCCGATTTATGCTCTGTGGACGGTGGCCATAATAATTGATGTGATGGGTACAAAGCATCCCATCTACTTTTACATCAAAGTATGACATAAGCCCAGACTCCACTAGGGCGGCACAGTGTTCTGCGAAACGGAGCGATCTTTTTTTATGTTTTGATTTGCACATTTTGCTTCATTTTGCTTCATTTTGCTTCATTTTGCTGCAGTGTCGCCCTAAGTATCGCCAGAAGTAGGGCGACATTCAGGGCGACACTGAGGCGAAATGAGGCGAAATGAAGCGAAATGTGCAAATCAAAACATAAAAAAGATCGCTCCGTTTCGCAGGATACTGTGCCGCCCTAGTGGAGTCCGGGCTATACGAGTCTGCAATTTACATCATGACATCAAACTATAACAGTGAATGCGTTTGGCTCTTTTGACCGTACTGTATCTTTCAGAAAATCACCTTCGATGGTAAAAATACTTGATAAACTCAAAAAGTACCGCTACCACTAGGTGTAAAAATCAGGATATTGAATAGTATTTAAAATTTCCCTTTCTTTACATTTCGAGCTTTGCTAATAAAAAGCCCAGTGTATCCAGATGGGCCCAAGTCTAACAAACCGTGTCCAGTTATCATTCCAAGGGGATAAATGTGCGTGGCAGTAGGAAGAGAAAAAATGTGTAGGCCATAATGAATAAGCTTGCGCTCATCGTGTATATTTTGATAATTAGCATGAACATGGGATGACATGGTTCATGTTTTAAGTTTTAAGTTTTATAACATCCATTAACCTTTTCAGCCCCTTCATTATCTTCATCTGGCTTAAATAAACCCTTTTCTATCAAGCTGGTCAAACCGGTCGATCTCGTGAGACACAGCCAAATGATGAATACCTCTCAGGTGAACCTATAACCTCATACTGGCCAGAGCCTTCCTTCGGAAGGATTTGGGAACGAGATTACCCCCCCCCCCCCAACACACACACATCCCCCCAACCGATACCACCCCGCCCCACCCCCACTCCCCGCGCCTACCCCCGACCCGTCCTGCTCCTCTCCAAGCCGCTGCTACCACATTGGTAATACAGTTACAGTAATACATACATTCAGAAAAAAATCAACACCAGCAGTTTTGTCCTAAGTAGCTATCACTGGAGGTCCTCACTATAGTGTTAGATACAAAGAGACTTACCCGACAGGTATTTTACTCCTACCTCATGTACTCAACTAGCCTAGAGTCAATAGGGTGTGAAAGTAACCCGATGCCACGCAAAAAACGGGTGATTTTATACCCTCGAATCAGGACAGGAAGCGATGTCACGCTATGGGGAATTTCGGAAAAAATATTATTTCTCAGCAAATAAAGATCTCTACTGGGCATCCTTTCATATATATGTGTGTGTCAGACGTCCCCCCTGCTGTACCATAAATTTGTTACCAAAGGGATACTTCTGGAAGAAGAAATTTGAGAGTTTTCAAAAGTGCCCATACCTAATACATACCGCTCCGTGACTTCCTGTCCTGATTCGAGGGTTTTCGTAACCCGCACAACTAAAAGCAAACGGGTAGGCTTTCGCCCCCTATTCGGCTAGTTTGATGTATTCATGTATACATCCATCTTTTTATTAAGCTGCACCTAGACTTTAGGACAATCCTATCAGCCACACTGTTGTTCCGACCTTTGTAGAAGCCGCAGGCTCAGTCTCACCATTTTTTATCTTTTCCCCCCATATCTCTACTATTTGAAAAAGTGCATGCCGATGGTTCTTGCATGATATTTGGACAGTGCAGCTCTTCAAATGCACGTGGTATAGAGAGTGACACATTTGACCGGGCAGAGAAAATGATATAACATATTGCTATAATGCACGTAATAGGGCCTACATATAAATATAACAAACCTCTGTATCTTACTCAGTATAAATAAATGAATACTATACTATACCATAAATAAATTACCTTTTATATAGTGTTAAAACATCCTTTGAGTTTTTCCACCCATTTCTTACTATATATGCCTAATTTATGCTATAAAAATGCTTCCCGGTCAAAGACAATTTACGGTAATAACTAGAAGTAAATCCCACTGCTCCCCTACACTGATAATCTAAGTGCCACGGGCCATAGTCTGTAGTGGCTATCCCAGGTTAGTCTTAGGGATTTTGGTCAGAATGATGAACTGATATTCAAAAATAACTAAGGGAAAACAAAATATGGCTGAGGCCTAATACTCATAGGAGTGGAATGACTAAGGTGGGTCGGTCACTACTGACTATACCTGATAGTATTAACTAACCATGGTTGGTCATATAGGGAGCCAAAAAATGACTAACTAGGTTCGTCGCTATTGAATAATGTCTGGAGTTCGAAGATTTTCTGTGTAGTGCGGCCAGTGGGGGGTAGAGCGCCGGGGGAGATGGGTTTCCGCGCGGAGCGTGCAAAATTTTTTTACACCCCCCCAGTCAAGGGGTCAACATTTTTTACCCCCCCCCTTAGGGCCGAAAATCGGTTCACGTGCGGGCCCTTTGAAGCATAGTAACGCGCTGGCTTTTTGGCTCAAAACAGATTAAATTATTTTGACCCCCCCCAAGAGGGGTCCAGATTTTTTTGCCCTCCCCCCAATCAAGGGGTCCAAATTTTTTTGCCCCCCCAAGCCCACCCCCCCACCCTGTTGTTAAAAACTGATCTCTCCCTTAACATGTAAGACTTCAGTACAGCCCGGTATGGTAAGAAATTCACATAAAAAAAAGTAGGGAAAGTACATGCTGATCCTTCGGGAGTGTCTCAACCCTGTAGGGTCGGCATGATGCCTGAATGCAGCCCTGGTAAGTTACTCGCCAGGGCTGCATTCATGCATCATGATGACTAAGGCATGATACATTAATTCAGTATGCCGTCCTTAAAGGCTTAATAAATGAATGTGGCGCCCATGTCCCAGCTGCCCTGATGGTGATACTGGTTGTATCTAGACCTTGAGGTGTCGCGGTATTAATCCGCCCAGAAAACCAAATAGTACCCTACTAAAAACACACTTCAAGTGGATATAATGAGTGCTAGGAGACCTTATTTTTGACTGGGAGTAATACTAGGCATACCAGAAGATGGGCAATGCTTGGTTTAAAAACAGTTGTAAACAGTTTGTGGTATCCATGGTAACCAAGGGGTCACGCTTGGAGGTCAAAGTCAAGGTCACAGGTCAGTGGGGCATTTGAAAAATTGATCATGTTTAGACTATGCCTTTTCCATGGCAACTAGCGCAAAATCTAATCTGACTCTGATATTATCGGACATTTTTAAAAGATCGAAAATGATGTCAGCTTTTGTTTAAGGCGTCATTTATGAACGCCATCAAACTTTGAACCACATTTGGAGCCACTTGATAGTGAAAAAGAGGAAAATATTAGAACAACACTGTGCCAATTAGTGCGGTGACACCTTGAGCAGCCAACCATGTCATGGTCCCCGCAGCCCCCACCTGCAGCTCCCACCTGCAGCTCCCCAGCCCAAAGACTCCCCATCCATACCGCAGCATTGCAGCAGCACAGTGCCTACACCAAGGGCGTGAACCTACATCTCCAATCACAGTCTTGGTGGTTGGGTTGGTATTAGAATGAGGGTGCGTCACTAGAAGTCCCCTGTCTCCTTTGAGCATCTCATTCTGATGAAAATACATGTATTTAAATGCATTGAAAGGTGACATAATTACCATAAGGCATAATAAAGAATTTTCCTGGTATCCAGAATTTGCAAATAATTTTTTAACTAATGATATAGCCATTTTAAGCAAAGTCCCCCCTCTGCCTTGCACCAACCTTGCTGCGGGACTGACCTACATAGCCATAGCACAGTGGGAGAGTAAAATATGACAGAGAACCATGCACAGGTCCCCAGTGTAGTGCACCTAGTGACGTACCCTCATCCTACTAATAAGTGGGTCACGGGACTGCTATAAATAGCGTCAGTTGCAGCCCATGCCCTACACCGACCCAGCACCCACTCATACCAGCACCACACACCTACCCCCCACCATGGAAGGTAGGCGTCTTCTACTTTCACTTTGCTGCATGTTATGGAGATGAACATGAGACAATGGCCTGCAACTTTTAGAATCTAAAATTTTAGAATGACTTTACCAAGGGTCAAGATGAGTAAGGTATATTTATGAATATTTACATGTATGTACATCATACATGTTGGTATTCTTTCCTTAAAACAGGTGACATAATTTCCCCCGACTTACATCATAAGAAGCATCTAAAAAAGGATTTCCAAAAGGAAGATTCAGAACCCCCCCACCCAGATGCGCCCCCGACAAAATATCCCTCTTAACCCTTTAAGGACGGTATAGTGCCTTAATTCATTATGCCCTTGGTAGTCATGATGCGTGGATTCAGCCCTGGTGAGTAACTCGCCAGTGCTGCATTCAAGCATCATGCCGACCCTTTGGGGTTCGGACACTCCCGACACTTGGTGGGGCTGCATTAGGTCACCATGACAACAACTGTCATCTTTTAGTAACATCCGTCCTTAAAGGGTTGAGGTTGGTCGCTACTTGTTGACTATGAACCCTTTAACTATTAAAACAGACTATACAATATACAAACTAAGAGCTAGTTATCCATATCCATTTACCACATAGAAGATTATCATACATCCAGGTTCAAGGTTATGGGTAACGTCCTAGATGTAACCTGCTCCGGCGGAGAGGGCCACACTGTTAGAAGTAAGTAGTGTTCCTGTACACCAAATACTGGGGGCAACTTAGGTTCCAGTAGATTGTGCCGTAGACCTACAGCAAGTGAGCTTTTGTATATTTACAGCACTATGTACTGTATAGGGACAGCAGAATCTTCTGTTACTATACAGCAAAATTGATTGTAAATCATAGTCTGAAGGTCCTGGGTTCACCTCCCAGTGCTGGTGACATTTTTAATCATCCATGTGAGGGAAAAACGAATTTTAGGTGGATGTAGGTAAAACAAGAGAAGTGGCTCCACCAAGGATTGAACTCACCACCTGTGGTGTTGGAGACAGGCGCTGATCCGTTGCGCCACAGAGCCGGTGTTACAACATTCATATTGGGATATATCTCTACTCTACTTCTCAACTGATTAATAATAATTTGTAGAGGTCTTGGGTTCGCCTCCCGGTGCTGGTGATATTTTAAATCATCCATGTGAGGGAAAAACTAATTTTAGGTGGATGTAGGTGAAACAAGAGAAGTGGCTCCACCGAGGATTGAACTCTCCACCTGTGGTGTTGGAGACAGGCGCTGATCCTTTGCGCCACAGAGCCAGTGTTACAAACATTCATATTGGGATATATCTCTACTCTACTTCTCCACTGATTAATAATAATTTGTAAAGTTGTGGGGTTCGCCTCCCTGTGCTGGTGATATTTTTAATCATACATGTGAGGGAAAAACGAATTTTAGGTGGATGTAATTGAAACAAGAGAAGTGGCTCCACCAAGGATTGAACTCACCACCTGTGGTGTTGGAGACAGGCGCTGATCCGTTGCGCCACGGAGCCGGTGTTACAAATGGTCATATTGGGATTTAAGCTACCTCTGCCATGTCTGTATTAAATGAGCTACAGCCTTGTTGCTAAAGATCCCTGATGAGAGGTGGCTAGACCTAGGATCGATCCCACGACCTCTCGTGTACATATTACAGAGAAAAGCACTGTAGATCTACAAGTCACTACCGTAACCTGCATCTACAGTAACAGAATTGTACATGTACAGTAGAATTTGCTGTATTATCATTTACAGCTAAAGTACTGTACACTTACAGCAAATTTTGCTGTTCACGAACAACAACTTTTTACAGTGCACCTTCCCGCCATTGATGGAACTGCTAATGTTGTGGCCATTGCCAAGGCCTACAATATAAGGCTGTGTCTCACCAACATGGGCCAATGTGTTCGTCTATGACTGGGTGCCATCTATGACCGGGTGCCGTCTATGACCGGGTGTCTATGACTGGCTAAATAAAAAACTAGTTTTTTTTGTGTTTTTTATACTGTGATATGTTAGGGGATCAAAAATGTTTATGGAAATACTGTTCTGGAAAAAATAAGACAATTCACCTATAGGGGCCCGTACATAGAGGTTTCCTTGCTACCCGGTCATAGATGGCACCCGATCATAGACGGCACCCGGTCATAGACGAAAATATTGGCCCAAGTTGGTGAGACACAGCCATAACTTGTTTTGAAATACTGCACACTCTTATTTAACTGTACTACAACATGTAACATGAAACAGCTTGTTCATTATCGCTGTCTGTGGGTTCGTTTAAATGTATAGAAGTGATATCCTGTGTCAAAGCTTCATAAGGATATATGTATTTCTTACTTACACATTGCTTAGCTACAGCTACTTCTACAGAGTGTAGGGGCACCAATATCCTAGAGTATCAACAGTTAGCTTCGCATGCGGGAAAGACACTGTATTCGTAGGAGCTAACAGATGGGGGCACCTGTGATTCCGCATCAACACCGTTATCCGGGCTAGGTTCGTTCGAGGTAAGACAGGTGGCAGCATCTGTGGTGCCGCAACAACATCAATGCCGGGCTTCTAGTGGCGTGATCCATAATCCCAGTATAAAAGGAGCCGCAAACGGCAGCTTGTCCCAGGACGAGCTCAGAGCCAGAACGCACCACTTCACAGACCTTTGTAACCTTAGGAGGCAAACCCTTCGTAACCCTGAACCAGCCTAGGCTGGGGCAGAACTTTCGTATCAGCCTACACCCAAGCAAATATCAGCGTCAACCAATGTCGCCAATAGCACTCTCATACACAGACTGTGCTGGACTCTTGCAGGCTGAAAAAGACTCTTCCCAGAGTCCAGACTCTAGCATGAGGATCCAGCACAGCTAGACTCTCAAGCCATTTTGAGTGAGTAGAGGCTCTAGATGAAGGTCCAGCATGGCCTGACCCTCACTAGAACGGCCCTTGACCCATCTATTATAGTCCAGCAGGGTTTGACTTTGATATATGAGTGCTTTTGGCGACATTGTTTGACGCTGATATTTGCATGGGTGTAGCTGGACTCAGATGTTGCTGCATTGTACTTTGAGTCAACCTACACTGAAAAAGTAAACTTGTCTCCAGACTCGTCAAAGTGACTGTCATAAAATAAACGAGTCAAAAGTTGTCTAGCCTATCAGGTTACCATCCCACAAATAGAATCTGGAGCTGGCAAATGTTGGGCTTTGGGCTGGCACATGCCAAGCGTGTCTTCTATCTCCAGCTAGAAGACCTGCTTCCTTGTCATTTAGATGAGTTTTTGACTCGTTTATTTTATGACCGTCACTTGGAAGAGTATGGAGACAAGTTTATTTTTTGAGTGTAGATGACCAGTTATATCTACTTTTGCCCTGAGTGGCCGTAATCATATACTTTGTATATCTGTAGTAATCTTTGTACCTGTTCAAATAAACACCTTGCATTCAAATCAAATTGGAACCTGTGTTCGTTTCATGCTTTCATAACCCTCACACAAGCATAGTCTTGATGTTTTAGGGCTAGGAACAATGTTTGGGGAACACAATCAGCCAATACCAGTTTGCTTGTAGACCTAAACCTACAGGGAGATAGACTTGTGGCATAAACATATCTTGTATAGGATGTCTACTAGACACTGTTCAAGTGGAAAGCCAAGCCCATTGTAGAGCTCTTATCATAGATAATATGCAGCAATTATTTCTCTAAAATACTGCCATTGTTGTAACATCACATGAATGATATAACTTTCACCGAGGATTGATCGGCCCATTATTGAGACTGAATAACATGGAACTGAAATTACTCAATAAAATATATAAACCTTGAACTTGAGATTGCATTATATTACTTGTTAACAACAAGCTACATAGTTTGTGAGCGAGGCTGCAATTGGCGATCATCCAGGGCACGCTGTGTCATTACTGTGGGAAGCCAACAAGAAAATGAGGTTTTTACCGTTTCAAGGAGACCATAGCTTCTCAGGTGCAGAAGGGTCACTAGTGTATCTCAGGTACAGAAGGGTTACTAGTGTATCTAAGTTACAGAAGGGTTACTAGTGTATCTAAGTTACAGAAGGGTCCCTAGTGTATCTCAGGTACAGAAGGGTCCCTAGTGTACCTCAGGTACAGAAGGGTTACTAGTGTATCTCAGGTACAGAAGGGTTACTAGTGTATCTCAGGTATAGAAGGGTTACTAGTGTACCTCAGGTATAGAAGGGTTACTTGGGTATCTCAGGTAAAGAAGGGTCACTAGTGTATCTCAGGTACAGAAGGGTTACTAGTGTACCTCAGGTACAGAAGGGTTTCTAGTGTATCTCAGGTATAGAAGGGTTACTAGTGTACCTCAGGTACAGAAGGGTTACTAGTGTACCTCAGGTACAGAAGGGTTTCTAGTGTATCTCAGGTATAGAAGGGTTACTAGTGTACCTCAGGTACAGAAGGGTTACTAGTGTATCTCAGGTATAGAAGGGTTACTTGGGTATCTCAGGTAAAGAAGGAGTCCCTAGTGTACCTCAGGTATAGAAGGGTTACTAGTGTACCTCAGGTACAGAAGGGGCCCTAGTGTATCTCAGGTATAGAAGGGTTACTAGTGTACCTCAGGTACAGAAGGGTCCCTAGTGTACCTCAGGTACAGAAGGGTTTCTAGTGTATCTCAGGTATAGAAGGGTTACTAGTGTATCTCAGGTAGAGAAGGGTTACTAGTGTATCTAAGTTACAGAAGGGTTACTAGTGTATCTAAGTTACAGAAGGGTCCCTAGTGTACCTCAGGTACAGAAGGGTTACTAGTGTACCTCAGGTATAGAAGGGTTACTAGTGTATCTAAGTTACAGAAGGGTCACTAGTGTACCTCAGGTATAGAAGGGTCCCTAGTGTACCTCAGGTACAGAAGGGTCACTAGTGTATCTCAGGTAGAGAAGGGTTACTAGTGTATCTAAGTTACAGAAGGGTCACTAGTGTACCTCAGGTACAGAAGGGTCACTAGTGTATCTCAGGTAGAGAAGGGTCACTAGTGTATCTCAGGTAGAGAAGGGTCACTAGTGTATCTAAGTTACAGAAGGGTCCCTAGTGTACCTCAGGTACAGAAGGGTTACTAGTGTACCTCAGGTATAGAAGGGTTACTAGTGTACCTCAGGTAGAGAAGGGTCCCTAGTGTATCTCAGGTACAGATGGGTTACTAGTGTACCTCAGGTACAGAAGGGTTACTAGTTTACCTCAGGTACAGAAGGGTTTCTAGTGTATCTCAAGGAATAGAAGGGTTACTTGGGTATCTCAGGTAAAGAAGGAGTCCCTAGTGTACCTCAGATGCAATTCTCAAACCACTTGGGATGGGGGGAACTGTCAACCCCTCGTGGCATGGGTGAAAGAAAAAAGTGCCCGGACACGCTAAATTTCACCACACCAACCGGTTGTTGATCACTCCCTATATCAATGATATTTGATCAGCAGCAACACTCTATGCATGGCACGTTTTTGGTACTTGTGATGGGCCTGCCATCTAACATAGATGTCCATTATTTCCATATGCCCCCTCCATACAGGGAGAGAGGTCATATATGTCAGTCACATCAGTGTGGGGATTGATATATCAATGTCAGACCTCAATCATCCACATATAAAAAGATATTGCTAACAAAAAATAGGTGCACATGGAGATAAAAAAAAAGTAAGAAAAACCTGTTGTATCCGGACCCTGAGCAGGTTGGGGAAATCCTGGATTTAATTTCTACCTGTGATGGAGAATTCCCGGGATTATCCAAGCCTGCTGAGCACCCAAGCATGGCATGGTACCTGCAGCTCCCGTGCACCACAGACAGTCTCTCAGACACTCACCATCCAGACCCGGGAACAGCCGCTCACTGCAGTACAGCAGCACACGCAGCCAGCGCCCCACCTGCATCTCCACACCTGCACACCTACACACCTACACCCCTACACACCTACACCCCTACACCCCTACACCCCTACACACCTACACCCCTACACACCTACACCCCTACACCCCTACACCCCTACACCCCTACACCCCTACACCCCTACACACCTACACCCCTACACACCAACACCCCTACACCCCTACACCCCTACACCCCTACACACCTACACCCCTACACCCCTACACCCCTACACACCTACACCCCTACACCCCTACACCCCTACACCCCTACACCCCTACACACCTACACCCCTACACCCCTACACCCCTACACCCCTACACACCTACACACCAACACCCCTACACCCCTACACCCCTACACCCCTACACCCCTACACCCCTACACCCCTACACCCCTACACACCTACACCCCTACACCCCTACACCCCTACACCCCTACACACCTACACCCCTACACCCCTACACCCCTACACCCCTACACACCTACACCCCTACACCCCTACACACCTACACCCCTACACACCTACACACCTACACACCTACACCCCTACACCCCTACACACCTACACCCCTACACCCCTACACACCTACACACCTACACCCCTACACACCTACACCCCTACACACCTACACCCCTACACCCCTACACCCCTACACACCTACACACCTACACCCCTACACCCCTACACACCTACACCCTACACCCCTACACACCTACACACCTACACACCTACACACCTACACACCTACACCCCTACACACCTACACCCCTACACACCTACACCCCTACACACCTACACACCTACACCCCTACACCCCTACACACCTACACACCTACACCCCTACCCCTCACCATGGCAGGTAGGCGTCTTCTACTTTCACTTTGGTGCATGTTATGGAGATCATCTCCTTCACATTTTAGAATATAACATTGTCAAATTACTTTTTTTTTTTTTACATTTTGAGCCTCTCACAATATACAGAGAAGTGGTGGGTTGAAGCAACAATAATTACTCAAAAATATCATACATGGAGATGTACATGGGACTTTGGTCTCACGTTTTGGACTGTAAAATGGCTTTACCAGGGGTTAAGAAGGGTAGGTATCATCTGGATAGGAGCGTAAGATTCTAAGGACCATTTGAAGGAATGGCCACTCTCACCGAGAGTCCGATAAACTCTTGAGTAAGTCCCAAGCGTCATAGCACACTTGGACGTAAAACAATCCAATCAGTCAATCAATCAATCAAACCTTATGGATTCTATACATCGATTCTATATATTTTTGTGATATACATGTATAACGAAGGATAAAAGTGCAGGGGGGGGGGGTGTTTTCTGGAAAAAATTAGACCACTTGGAAGGAGAGGAATAAAACTACAAAACTGATTTCTAGGCCCCTCTTGTCTCTCTTCCCCAAGTGGACACAACCCATCCTTTCTATACGGCCACTCCAAACCCTGCCAACCCATATGCTTGTTTCTCATTACCAGGCGCATCACCAAAATCGTGTTTTTTTAAATTTCTGAAAATGTAACCATGAAAATAATGGATAAATATGGGCATACCTAAAAAGAAATTGAATCTTTCAGTGCTGTAAATGAGATAGAGAAAACATGGTTATCACAACTTGCCAAGATCGTTTACCTCTGGATAACTAAACATAAATTAAATTTGATGAAAGCCTAGATTCCCATTTATCCCTCTGCAAAAGAAAAAAAAAGGGAAAAACATCCCACTCGTCACATTTCTCAAAGCTTGATCATGAGAAACAGGTTTATATGTTGGAGTGGCCTGATACCTCTAGCCCAGGGGCAGGGCTATGTGTTAAAAGACTGGAGGCAGATCTAGACTTTCAAAAGAGGTCTAGAAATCACTTCACGAAGAACGGAACATTACAGGGTGGCATCCATGCATGCCTTCTAGTATGGCCGATACCGATCAGCTTTAGGGTCGATGCCATTTTGAAATAGGGCCTGAAATAGGCAGTTATTACTGAATATCACAATTATAGGCATACCTTGGTGAGAAATGATGTTACATAATCAGTTAAGGGGTTGTCCATAAATGACGTCACACTATTTTGGGCCATTTTCAAGACCCAGCCACCCCCCTGTCACACTTTGTCACACATCAGCCAACACCCCCTAGAAAACTATGTCACAAATGTGCAGACACCCTCCCCCCCATTTGAAAAGCTTACTGTAAAACCTCACGTATAAGCCTAAGTTACATGTAAGCCGCACCCCTAACCTATAGGCCACACAGGGGGTCTGATTATGATGAGTTTTAATAGTACATACCTCGTATACATCTAAAACCTCTCATTTGAGCTGCACCCCCACCATGGGGGTCAACCCCTAAAATTGACATGAAAACATGGGCATTTCTTAAAATCGACATGTGATATGGCAAAGCGACATGTGACATGGCCATTTCTTAAAATCAACATGTGACATGAAGCTTAGTGGCATGACATGAATTCTAGGAACACAGAAATATTTTTCTGAGACTGACTCCTGGGGCTTAGCTACATACAGAAGTGCCGGGGAAGAAATCCTGTGGGGATTTTGACTCACTGGTAATAAAAAATGATTACTCCTTTAGTGGCACTAGTGACATGGAATTTCGTGCCAATCCTATGAGCTGCATTGCCGATCTAACTCACGTACTAGCGGCGGCTTCTACACAAGATTTCACAGTAGTTATGTTGCGTGTCACAGTTGTTCTGTCGACGATCATACATGCATATATCATGTGTTGAATATATTTTTAACAAAATGCTTGTTCAAAAAAGTTTATTAATGAGGGTGGATGGCTAAATTCAACACAGCGACATGGTCATTTCTTAAAATCGACATGCAAGAGGACAGGCTCTTAAAGGTGACATGGGACATCAGATGACATGGCCATGGAGACCCCTCCCCCCACATTTATACCTCTTGTTAGGTCACTCAAAAAAATCTGCTTTTTCATCACTTTGCAGTTTGAGCAATAGCTTTTGTCTAGACACTTGACAATCTGGAGGAAATAATGGCTTTCCCTAACATGCTTACCGGTGCCTTAGGCCCTACTTATTTTATCTAATAGTGTTTATTGTATTTTCCAAAATGTGATGTCATTCTGGGCTGGACACCCCCCCCCCCCCCACCCCCCTGTCACACTTTGTCACACTCGGACCAACACCCACCCACCCCCTCCAGTGTGACGTCATTTATGGACAGCCCCTAATGTGACAAAATCAACATTTTCTTGGCCTATGAGTACTAGCATTAGATTTGTTTTTTATGCATATCCAATTACCTATCAGGGTGATGAACTCATATACAGGTCCGGGAAATGGAGGAAAACCCTCCCCAGAGCCGTTATTTACACCAGTGTTAATTTTCACAACGCAGGTAGGTGTGAAAACACTGCAGGGCTCACTGCCTACTGGGTGAAATGGAGGAGCACAGAGGGAAAGTCTATAGAAAAAGCTTATTTAAATGTGGTTTCATGGCAATCACCTGTATGATTCACTATTCCCCATGTATGATTCAAGAGCATACACTAATCTACCTTATGGGATATATACATTTAACAGCAAATTGATAGAAAATTCAGCAAATGGGTTACAAGAAAACCGTTGCTAATTTTAGCCCTGTAGTGTTTATGCTACAAGCAAAACCGTTGCTAATTCTAGCCATGCAGTGTTTTCACACCTACCTGCGTTGTGAAAATTAACACTGGTGAAAATAATGGCTCTAGGGAGGGTTTTCCTCCATTAACCGGGCCTGATATAGCCAATATGAATATGGTAACGTTCAATTGTTTTTGTCATATTAATAATCTGGGCTCCACTACTGGTTCTTTTGGACAATTCTCACGATCCGATCATACCTGTCTGTACAGTGTGATCAGTTAAAAACAAAGGATTATTTCCTATATGTATTGGCCTAGAGATCGCACCATTCTGACCAATAAAAATTGAAGCTGTTTGAGATGAGATCGGGAGCCAAAATCGGCCTGGAGCTGGGACTCCACTACCCGATTTCACCATCAGATCTGATGTAAATATAAACAACCCTGTGCTTTAAGGTTCGTTTATATTTACATCTGCTTGGGTCCGATTTGTGAGAATAGGACCGAACCAGAAAATTGGGTAGTGGAGCCCCAGCTTTTGATGCAAAATTGGGGCTTGAATCGGGACCTATATCGTGTGTCTCGTGTCATTATAGCCTTATCAATTCTATTTTCTTTTTGAGCATGGACGTAATATAAACATAAACATGTTAATCACAACATAAACCTATGGCAGGGTCCGCAGTACCTCCCTGCATAAGGTATAGGCCCTTTATTTTTTGTCAAATACGGCTGTCCCATTGACTTAACCAAAGAACGCCGTATTGCACACCCTCCGTGAAATAACCCATGGCCGTATTTCACGGCCCTGTGACGTCATCAAAACGGCGGTTTGTTTACATTTGAACAGCATAGAAAGAAGCCAATTTAGCCCTTTTAGGCTCCCCCCTACAATAATTTCGGTATTTTTAATCGAAAAAGATAAAAATAAACACAAAGTTACACTCATCTAAGTCTGTTGACTGTGTTATTTCACTTGTTGACCCTTGGGCTGCATTTCACTCGGCCTATGGCCTCGTGAAATACGCCCCAAGGCCAACTCGTGAAATAACCCAGTCAACAGACTGAAACTCGTGTACCTTTGTCTATATAATGTCATGGTTTGAGTCCGACTTGTGAGAATGGCGCCGATTTGAGTAAAATATAGGGTAGTGGAGTGACTATACATGGGTTAAAAATCAACACGATGGACACGGCGAAATGGCCCTTTTAAAAAAACTGGCGACACATCACTTTTAATAGTCGACGGACACAGAGATTTAGAATAACCTAGAATAGTTTCTTCTAGATAAATAATCGACACAGGGACACCGTACTTCTGCTAAAAATCGACACGGCCATGAATCTCGGCACCCATGTGTGTAGTCACAGTGGAGACTCAGCTGTTCAGGCTGTACACCGCTAGTTCAGACGTGGTGGTGGAGAAAACACGGGCAGGCCCAGGAAATTAAAAAGAAGTAAATATTTTCGTGAGCTCTGCGCAAAAACCCACCAACCCCCCTGTTGTTAAAAAAGGATCACTCTCTTAAAGAGGGCAAGGCGAGGGGGTAGCTCAGACGGTAGAGCGTTCGTGTACGAGGTCGTAGGGGACTGTTTTCTACCTCATAGATTCGATGCCCATCACCTCCCCCCTTGGCACAGCCCTTTTCCTCCAAAATGGCATCGAAAGCACCCCCAGCAATTAGTTTGACTTAGTTTCTGGAACGTGCACTTTGTGTGACTGTTGTCCTATGGAACTAACTGGCACAATATGACACCATACCCCATAGGACAAGAAGTGGCACATACTCACACATATTCACACAAATTCACACATATTCACACAGCATCATGTACCATGACACAAAAATATTTCCAACCATGTTGTTCCACTTTTTTTATTAAAAAAAAAAAGTCTGTTTAGTTTGTAATACTCATTATATCTAGAAGTTGGCATAGGGCACCATAGCAGAAATCTGTTAGTGCACTCCCTGCTGTATATGGGCATACTATCTCATTCAACAAGATTTCTACCATGGTAGTGTAGGCCTGATGAAGTTGTGTACAATTCATGCCAATTATCAGCTATAAACACATGTAACAAAAGGTCAGACCTTTATCCAAACAAGATTACCAGAGGAAAGGTGTCTGTGGTCTGTCCCTCTTAATGAAGCTTTAATCAAATCATATGGTGTGTTTTTCAATCACTAAAGGAACTTGATAGAATTAGAGGTGTATAGCTAGATGTAAGTTGCATTGACAACATGTTATTATGGTTATAAACATTGAAAATGATTCCATTTCACCCATGAGAATAACAAGGAACAACAAAGATGACACCTGGTGTCAAAACCATGCACTATTCCAACCTGACAAAGTGATAATGGTTCTGTTTGAAGATGTGTGAGTGTGTGCCAGAAGGGGAACTAGGTGACACAACATCACACAAATACCTGTTATGTGTGACACCAGGTGTCATCAAAGTTGATTGTACCCCTTTTCCTGATCAAAGAGAATGATTTTCTTTAGATATAAGTATCTAAACAGGGTCCCAATGTATTGTGAATCAGACAATGCACCTGCCCTTCTATTAACATTCATTATGTATATAAATAGATGCCATATCATTTTAATGAAAGCAGCATTAAGAGGTCCAGATGCTAGACACATTTCCTATGGTCATCATGTTTGGATAAAAGCCTGGCTATCTCCTGCTGCTCATGTGAACTCTAATGTTGATGGTTATAATGGTACATATATTCATCAGCCCTATGTTGAAATGCTAGGAACCTGATCGAATGAGTTTGTACAAACCAGCAGCACACACACCAATAGTGTGCTATGACTATCTATGTCAAATACTGCTGGTTGTAAAAAGTATTACAGTATTTCCTATCTTTTAGTAATTCATAATGAAACTAAAAATACATGAGTAAACATTTTGGTTTAGGGCATTATATATTTTGTCATTTGGTGTGAATAAGCTTTTTAAAAATCTGTCAAAACTGTGTGAATCTGTTCCATGGAACACTGTGTCAGTGTGTGTGAGTCTGTTACATGGTATACATGTCACACAAAATGCACGAAATGAGCACACAGTTCCAGGGGTAAAACAGGGTGAAACAATCTGGTACTAATTTGCTGGGCCCCTTTTTCAAGGCCGGCCAGTGGCGTAAAGCAGACCCTTTCCCTTTGGTGGATTGTTCACACATAGTAAGCAAGGCTGAGGGAGTGCCCCCCCCCCCACAGGACCCCCCTCCCTCCCCCCCTCCACATCATCCCTAGGGAAAAAAAAGGTGATTCTTAGAAGCGCAGATTGGATGCCCTAATTACTTAGATGTATGACCGGCAACGCATAGACTATACATGTCCTTCTAGAACTTCTAGTCACATGTGTATCTATGCATCTATTTTCACTTTGCAATCCATAACACAAGTCGTCTTTAAGTCAACCATAATTGTACCTCGAGTCAACCACTTTGCTCTGTTTCAAATGCCAAATTGCAGCTATACACGGCAGTTGAATTTGAGGTTTAAGCCCAAAATCCACGGCGACAAGATCCTGCGTTAAAACCTCTGCCGCCCCCGGTTTGTTTCTTTTTCGCTGTGGACGCCATCGAAGTAGAGGCGAAATAGAGGTGGCAGAGGGGCAATTCCCTTTTAAGCCCTGGCAGAATAGACAAGGATTCCCCCACCACTCGACCCGGGCCTTCTGCTTTACACCGTCGCCCCCCGATCCGCCAATGCCTATCCCAGGTAACAAGTTGAGGTTGTTTAAACGTTTATTAAACGTCATTTAAAGAGTGGGATAACGTTTATTTTGCATCTAGCCTAACTCCATTCCGTGGACTCAATTCAACGTTGAAATAACGTTGATTTGACATTGAACTATGGTTGAAACCAACCTTGAGTTGACACATAAATTCTAATGCGAAAGAGGTCAATGTACTACCATATACTATGAATTTCATTTCATTTTGTTTCCTAAGTTTTCCATAGATTTTCTTCTAATTCTTTCTTCTTTACAAAAAGGTATACCTATAGTATAGACCTTCGTTTTTTTTATATAACCAATACTCTTAAACAAGTCGTGTGGGGTGCATTAGTTCATAGGGATGTATGTGGAATAGCTTTGATTTATCAATTTTCAATGCCACACAGTGGGTGTTTAGTATACTATACATCTCAATGAAGGCAATGTACAATTAATTGACCAACCTATTTAGCATAGATAAATTCAAACTCTAAATGTTGATATTAATGTTGATAAACTGTCATGATATTATATCAAAATAGCTTCATTTAAGACAGATATCACCATGAAGCACCATGTTAAATATCGTTATCAGCTCAACTGCCATCTAGTGAGATACACTGGTACAACAGAAAAACGTTCAATCAACGTTGAGCAAATTGGTTGGATCAACGTTGATTTGAGTCCACGTTCTGAACGTTGATCAACGTTGTTTGAAGGTTAACTGAAAAACGTTGGTTTACTAACTGTTTTGCAACATTAAACCAACGCTTTCTAGATTACGTTTTCCTGAAAACATTAGCGTTAACGTTAAAAAAAAGTAATTTCGCAAACGTTGGTTCAATTAACCAAAAGGGAACGTTCATCAACTTTAACCAAACGTTTCTTGTTACCTGGGATCTATATATAGATGTCTGCCTCTATTTTGTTGTCATTCATGAATTTTTGTGTATTACAGTACACCTTAAGTGTTCCACTCTCCAGAAAAGGACAAATAGAATCAATACCATACATGAATAACTATATAAGTATAGTGGAAAATTCAGGGTACCTGGGTGACTCTGGATCAAGCTACCATCGATACCTCCCAAATCGATACATGGAAATTTCCGGAATCACCATTATCACATCGACAATATCATTATATCGAAACAACTTTTGTCCAGGGATTTACCTTTATAAAACTGAGAGAATTGTGCAAATATTCCAACTAGAATTAACCTATTTATCAGGTTGAAAATGCTGCCACTAAAAGGCCCATTAATTGGGGAAGTTACTTCCGAATGTGAATACAACTTCTACTAAAGTTCTGAAGCTTGTGCTACCTATTCTAATAAACAACTGAACGATTTCTCTTCAAGCATATCTTAACCACTGATCCCGGATCAAAATAAATCGATATAATCGAAAAATCTAGACCAAAAATAGTGTTAATCGAAATTGAAATAGGTTGCATCCCAATGACAGTCTTCCTCTCTACCCATGACGAGTGCTGTGGGACCAGAGGGGTAAAGAGG
The DNA here is from genome assembly GCA_947462335.1 of Harmothoe impar. Classification (NCBI taxonomy): domain Eukaryota; kingdom Metazoa; phylum Annelida; class Polychaeta; order Phyllodocida; family Polynoidae; genus Harmothoe; species Harmothoe impar. The sequence continues at coordinate 61,397,841 of OX381717.1, read as the reverse complement.
GGTAAAGAGGGACCTGGCTACCTGGGCTGTTTTCCAGGCGACCTGTATCATCGGATATCGGCACAAGGCGCAAAGCCATTTAATATTAGGTGTATTACACGATCTACCGGTGATGATAAACAACTTTTTTTTCGAGTGGCCTTAAAGTGCATACATATATGTAAAAAATTGGCCCTAGAATTATTTTAACCAATAGGTAAGTAAAGTCCAACTTCTACCTTCATGATAAAACAAAAAAAAAATTACATGGATTTTCGGAGAAATTACATGAAAAAGAGTCTTTTCTTCCATAACTCGCTAAATAATGCCCCTACAGAGCTGAAACTCTGCATATAGACTTCTTGTTTCTTCCCCCAATGTTAGCAGCGCCCCAACGGTGTGGTATGTAAGGCGTCCGACTTCAAGTCTTGGGGTAGCGTGTTCGAATCACCATGAAACCTCGGATATCCCCCCGGAAACGTGCTGATATTACTAGATATCAGCACGGGGATATCCCCGAAAAAGCACGATGAGTGCCCCAATCGTGTAAGAGCATACAATACCTGGCAACTTTTGAAAAAATTTGGCTATAGTAAGGTTGGTCTAAAAAGCGACTCAGTGACCTGGTGCCCTTAATTTTGGCGACTTTCCAACCTTATTTGGGACCCCTCTGTACCCCCAAGTACTGTTGGAGTACAAACACAGGTCGCCATACCTAGACAGATATAGAAGTGAAATGGGAACATGATAAATACTGTGCCTCTACACTAACCACGCTGTTATTCCTGTCGCATGTTAATGTATGCACCCAGTCAGTATCTGGGCTATGGTACTTTTTGTCCAGGGCTACCACTGGGAGCCCAGATGGGCCAGCCCACGAAAACCTATTATTCCATAAATACATTGTAAATATTTCGAAACATATTGACATCTGATTTCCCGATATCATTATGCTTTTTTATAGTGTGTGCTAAATCTGGGCTAGGGCTGGGCACTTTGAATCTGGGCTGACCCATCTGGGCTCCCACTGGTAGCCCTGGACAAAAAAGGACCAAAACCCAGCGTGGGCAAATCAGTTTGCCCAGGTAAAAACACGTATGTGCCCCATTAATTAAGCAATATTGACTGAGCAGTACCGCCACCTTAATTCACTGCCCTGTCTTTGCATCATAATTCTTTTATTCCCTTTTCAAGAAGAAAAAATACGGGTGGCGCAACCTTATGCTAATCATGTATAATAAATGTTTTCAGTCCCCCGCTTATAATCTTTAAAATTGTAGTGGTTCGGAATCTCAGAAAGAGAACAAGAACGTCAGTTTCCAAGTGCGAAGTAGAAAGCGTGGTTTATTCAACGTATCCCTATTACAATTGAATCTAGTCTTAACCCGAAGGGTAAGACGAAGCAGTCCTGGTTCAATCTAGCGATTGGGGTAGGGTAATGCGGGGAGTCAGCCGGGCCTGCACTGACTGGCGACTATACGAGGAGGGGAGGTTTATATACCCCCTTTGGATGTGAAATGAACATGGTCACGTGTCGGTTGGCTCCCGCCTGAAACGTGGTGCGCAGTACCCGAGAGAGGACAGTCGCCCCCTCTGGGATACCGCCCACACTAACGCCAGGCGGGAACAACCCGAACTTAATCCTCCTCGGTCACCTGGATATAAATGATTACCGTAGTAAACCCCTACACTACCCCCCCTAGACAACACTAGGTGTGGTAAAAACCTGAGTAGTAGACTCATAATAAAATAGTTTGACAACCAGAAGTAGTTTGTCTACACACTATACACAAAGGGTTTTACTACCATTAGTCATATGTGATATATGTTGAACAATATTAATGGAATTAAGGCATTACACTGTCATAGAAACCTTATGATATGACCTTTACGTTAAGTAGTACCCGAAGTAGTTACTAACAGATTGTAACTATCTTCTGATAGGAAATACATATATAGTCCTGATAAGGACCTTTACAAATATAATCGGCAAGTGTACCAATTCCGAAGAATTATTACCAGTCCTAAAAAGGACTCACAAGCCTAAAAAAAAAAATTACATAGGGATACATGATAACTTTTCTTCGCACCAGAATCAAATTTTCATCACCTCCGTTTTCCATAACAAAATATATATACAACTAGATATACATACTCTTATTTACACCCACCCGAAGTGGTTAACGTTTGAACACAGTCATGGTTTATACAGATCTTTGGTATTATCCTGAGTATCATAAACTATCGTAGTGTATCAGCACCATAAATATATATTAGTAACATGGACGAGAATGTACGTTTTAATAAATAATCTGGAACTGCAGCGGTGTACTGCAGAACCTCACAAAAAGTGCTATGTTGACTTTATAAGAAGTCGGATACTGGGCTGATCTCCGGATCTGCTTCGGGACGAGTACGCGAGGTGCTCTCCTCTTCATCTTGGACGACTGAGTGAGTTGCTCTCCTCTTCATCTTGGACGACTGAGTGAGGTGCTCTCCTCTTCATCTTGGACGACTGAGTGAGGTGCTCTCCTCTTCGGGTCTACCAGCAAATGGTAGACTCATGTAGGTGCGATGTATGTTAAAACGTTTACATATGTGGAAATATTATTAACACTTGGTATGGATATTATTACCTCAGAACCTAAAGGTTCTTTTAATATGAAGGGATAGTCCCTTCATATTCACCTTCAGCTTCCGTAGCCGAAGAGTTCCTGAAACAACTACAGCTGTATTCAGTTATCCCGAAGGAGCTTCGTTTCAGCCTTCGGGTACCTCCTTCTTCTGGATGGCATCTTTCAGCTGATCCATGCTCCCATCCCAGTCCGAGAATTTCATCCCGAGGCAAATTTTAAATTTGGCCTTCATCTCCCGGATTTCTTCCTGGAGCTCCTTACACTCCTCTCGGACTGTAGCTTCCAGCACAGCGGCTTTGTCGCGCTGTGCTTCCAAGAACCTGGTCTTGGTAACCACCTCATCGGCAGTGTCCTTCTGAAGGCTCTCCTTTTCCTTCCGGTGACACTTCCTCACCCCTTCTATGAAGTGTTGTACCACCCTCTTGTGGTAATCCTCAGCCATCACCCGCTGTTCCTTCTGGAAGTCATCCAGAATCTCCTGTCCTATCTGATTGGACAGCGGAGCATCCTTAGGAAAGTAGGATGCTATCGGCGTTACATTAAGAGTGGCCGCAGGCTTCTCCTTCTTGGGTTTGACCTCCTGTGTTTTAACAGGAGGATCCATGGTTGGTTTCCCAACCTCAGTCGGCTTCCCTGGTGGTGGAGCCGGCTTCTGGGGTGGTATCGCCGGAGCTGGTACTGGACCTTTTGGTGGCGGAGGAGGAGGTCTCATAGCCTCCCCATCCGGCCCAGTGATCCGGTGAGCAGGCTTAAATGCCTTGTGTGATGGCGGCTGTTGTTGGTGCCGCGAAGCATCCCTACTGGCATGCTTTAACACCTGCTGGTGTATTCCTGTAGGAGCGGATGGTTCCGTCCGTCCCGAAGCAGATGAAGGTCTGCTTGTCGGGCCTCCTCGGTAACCGGCGTCGGGTAGGACACCTCCCTGGGCAGACGAGGTGGACGCCACATGTCGCACCAAGTCGTACCAGGTCCGGGAGGGTTCCTCCCCAGGACTCCTGCGTCCCCGTCGGGCCAGTTCCCTATCAACCTCCCTCTGGCGAGAGAGTTCATTCTCACGCCTTCGGGTGTCCTGGGGGGTCTGGCCGAGCGTCTGGGACTCCTGTCCAGGCGCCAAGTCCATCTCCGGATAGTCAGTATGTCTATCCGCAGATGCCTCATAGCTACGACCACTATGAGAGGACTCCGTGTAATAACGGGAGTCAATCTCCTCAAGGCTGAGGGTCCCTCCTCTTCTTACGTGAGTAGCCGGGCTGGTGGACCGAGACCGTCCCCGATCACCTTTCGGCTGCTCCCCCCGACCCCGGTAGTAGTCCCTCGGGTCGGGTTCTCTCCCACCTCTCCCCCGGCCTCGATTGGCAGACCGACGGAACATCTCGGGTGGGTATTGGTCCGGATCCAAATCAAACTTCCGTGAACCCGGGACCTTCGCAAACCTAGCTACTGTGAGCTTTGATTTGCTTTCTGCCACCTCGCAGAAATACGCCTTAGAAGAATTAAGGCTCTTCGGATCCTTCTTCAGGACATCTCTGAACGCGTCTATTACGCGTTCATGCAGGGCCATCACCTTGGCTCTGGCCTCACCACCTCCAATATTATGGAGTATGGTCATGTGTTTTATCAATCGTCCACGCCTAGGATGCAGGTGACCCGAACAGGTAGTAGTACCTGCCCCCTCCGGATCGCACTGGTACACCATATAGTGATGGGTGTGGTTTTCCACTAAGTGGCGTAGGTACCTCGCCTTAGTGGCGAAGGACACCTGTAATTCCAGAGATGACTGGCATTTCTGGAATGGACACTGAAGGTGGTCCCTGTCCCAATGTCGGACAGCCCAGCGGATCTTTGCCTTCTGATCCCTGGTATAATAGGTCTCTGGGAAGAAATCTATTTTCTTAAGCCAGTCCTCGTAGAACTCGCTCACGAGAGGATCCCTTTGGGTCGCTCTGCACCAATCCTCATCGTCGGATTTCCCATTTAAGTTGATTACGGGCGGGATGGAGAAACGCCCCGTTCCTTTTGCGCATTCCCCCCAGTAGGAGGGAATGAATCCCTGAAATCCACCTCTGGCATAATTCCAGATGTGTTTTTCCAGGGCAGTACCCGACTCGCTCCCCGAGCTGGCGTCGGACTGATGTCCAGCAGCCACCTTCGGGTCGGGTGTCGGGTCGGTTTGGGTGACTGTGGTCACTGGGTCCTTCGTCTCGGAAGGAGATTTTGGAGCCGCAATGTCCATATCGTCCTCCCCTGTAGCAGACTTCCCTTGGGAAGTACTGCTCGTATCAGATTTATCCGATACTGACCCATCGGTCACAATCCGCTGGGCGTCTGGTACTCTCTTTAACCGGGCTGCCTCATTCCTCAAGGCTTGGCGACCCCGAGGCTGGACAAAAGGGGATTCACCTTTTGTAACTACCACAGTCCGGATATCCTGACCATGGGGACTGCTAGTGCGCGTTGCAGGGTCACCCCTTCGGATGTCCCTGCTGGCTTTAGCTGCAGCCTTCTCCTCTGCCTGAGTCAAACTCTTAGTCCGAGTCTTGACCATTTCCTCCACCGTCTCGATGATGGCCTCGTGACGGCTGAGGTCCTTCTCCGCCATGATTGTTTTCATGCGGTTATAGTCTATCTGATAGACCTCGTAGGATAAGTTGGACCGTATTAAGTCCCTATATCCTTCAACCGATCTCGGTTCCAACATCCCTACCGGGTTGTATCTGCGGTAGCAACCTACCGCGAGGGTAGTGGCGCCGAATGCCCCACACGAAGTGTCATCAGAGATGGGTGTCATCCGAGGCACACACATCCCGACGTCAGCCATCTCGGCGTCAAACAAGCCCTTCCGAAGTGCTTTACACACTCGGAGGCCTTGCTGTAGATTTTCCCAGGTGGCGAACCACTCTGGGGGCATGATGCGGAGAGCTCCCGCATCAATAAATTCCTGCAACATATCCACTATGTCGTTAGGGATAGGTCTTGCTAGGCCTATCTCCGTGGCGCACATCACGTCTGGATGGAGATTCATCTCCCTTCCATCGTAACAACTTTTATCAGTTGTCTTCACCAGGCTAGCTGGCTTCTCATCCTTCGGGTGGTTATCCGGGTCGATGTTCGGATTACCACACCTATCCCACGTATCCTTCAGATGTTGGGCCTCCTCCTGCTCTATTTTCAGAGCAAGAAGACGATCTTTTTCATGAAGATTCCTTCGTTCAGCCTCAGTGAGGGCTGATTCAGACGTGGATACATCCATGTCTTCCTCTCCGAGGAGCTGCTCCTCGGAGAGAGTAACAGGGCTGGCGGCACCAACCCTGTCTTCGTGGGGCAAATCGGCCATGTTGTGTGGCCGTTCCCCTCCGCCCAACTCGAGCTGCCGTGAGGCCATGCTGGGTTGGGCGCTCTTATTTATACTAAATAAGAGTCCTAACTATTACTACAGGTCTTTGTGGAGGACCTGTTCTCCTTTTGAAACGTATTCACCTACTTTTGACGCTTGAATTCGGTTCTTATTAGATCCTCCTCGTTGGCCAGCACGCGGTGCCGGCGAAGATTCGAAATCTAATGAACCAAAACGACCTCTTTGCGCAGAGGTCACGCGCATCCACGCGCGTCTCGGGCCCTCCGCGAGACTGCCCTAACTAGGTCACTCATTGACCCAGTTCTTTTCCCGCGCCCTCAGGGCGCCGGTGCTTTTTATTATAAACAGGTGCTTCGGGTAGTAGCCGAACCATTCGCAACCAACAGCTCTGCTGGAGTATTAGTGAGGTTTTTATGGGAAGCATGCCCGCAAACCCACCGGATTATCCGCTCACCACCCACTGGTACCCTGCTGGGGGGTTTACACGCTCCATACCCGGTCACTCGTGTATATTCCAACATTTAACAGATGACAACACAAAACAATTTCTCGGAAAAAGAGGAAATAAATTTATAATTTTTCCCGCCAGGAATTTCTTCCCTCCCTCTCCTAACATAGTACAGGACAACACACTCGTTGTGTACTAGCTTAGGTTACCGCAGCCCTTTCTATCAGGCGGGGACTGCGTCGGGTACCTCCCATGGGTATTTTCTTTGACCTAGCTCCCGAAGGCGCCTTTTCAGAGGCAGGGTTAGCCGTCCCCTTTCTCTTCCGCCTAGGTTTGCTTACAGCTAGCGAGACTTTTTCCTTCTTCTGCACCTTCGGATCACTGCCCCCCAACTTCCTAGGCCTTCCTCGGCCACGTTTCGGGGTTATTTGATCCATTTTCCTGTTCTTTACTTCTTGGAGTAATTCATCTACTCCTAACCCATACGTTTCTGTGGTCAGATCCCTCCCCTTCCAGGGACGGAGCCGAGCCACGTTGGATTTATAGATCCGCCCAATTAAGGATCTAATCATGACAGTACAGTCACTTACTACTCTAGTCACTACAAATGGACCATCCCAGTTGCTTGCTAACTTTAAATTGGATAGAGGTTCGTGTAGTCTTACTACTTGATCCCCTACCTTGAACCGACGGACTTTTAGTCCATGGTCATAACCAGTCTTCTGCCATTTCGCATTTTTTTGTAACTCTGTTCTAACAAGTTCGTATGCGAATTTGAACTGGTCTCTTAGTGATTCCACAAACATCACGTGACAGGGTGCGTCCGGATTCAACCCGACCACTCCAAAAACAAGATCGGCTGGCATGATCATGTCTTCCCCAAACACTAATAAGTTTGGGGTGCAATTGGTGCTTTTATGAACAGTGCTGTTGTATGCATGGCATACATATTCACATTGTTCATCCCAATCAGTCATACTTTCATTCACCAAGGGTTTCAGAACCTGAATCAGCGTTCTGTTGAACCTTTCCACCATCCCATCACTCTGGGGTCGGTAAGGATTGGTTCGGGTCTTACAGATGGCTAACCCATGGCACATTTCCTGCCATAGATCCGACTCAAATTCCCGGCCTTGGTCACTATGCATCATCAGAGGCACTCCTAGGTGTAATACCCAACCTTTCACAAAGGCCTTCGCACAGGTCGCTGCTTTGTGATCGGGTAAGGGGAACACCCGCGTATACTTAGTATAGTAGTCAGTGACTACCATCATACACGTGTTACCATCAGGGGTTGTTTTAAAACCACTGATGATGTCGATTGCTATTCTCGCAAACCTAACTCCGAACAGTTCCTGGGACAAGGGCATTTTACCCATCCCAGGGCCGGGTTTATTTTTACAGCAATCGGGACACGTGGCGATCCAACGTAATAAGTCAGTGCTCATTCCTGGCCAGTAGTATCTTCGGGACAGTCGTTCTAATGAACGTTTCTTCCCAAAGTGACCACTGGTCATATGACCGTGACAATAATACATTAAATCCCTCCTCATACCGGAGGGGATCACCACCTGTCTGATCCTTCTTCCCGAAGGATTGATCTTCCATCTATATAGAACACCTTCGGATACTTCAAGCTCTGTCCATTGGGCTAAAAATCTCCTCATCTCTCTATTTTCTAGCGAGATTTCAGGTCGAACAGGTTTGATCCCTTTAGGAATCAACCCGAGCAACCTCCCCACGTTCGGGTCCTTCTCCTGGAACCTTCTGATAGTCTCCATAGACCATTGGAGGATACCAGTTCCCCTGGATTCCAGTGGCAACCGGACTCCAGCTAGGACCGCCCCGTGGGCTCCACAATCATCACATTTCCCATTTCCACAACTCCTGATGGGTCGGCGGGACAGTGCATCAGCATTTACATGCTTCACACCGGGTCGGTGTTGGATCTGCTTCTGTTCCAACCCGAACTCTGATAAGTGTGCTAACCACCGACCTATCATGCCTTCAGCATCCTTAAAATTAAGTAACCACCTCAAGGAGGAATGGTCAGTCCTCAGCGTGAAATCTGAGCCCCACAAAAAATGTTTATATTTCTTTGTGTAAACAATCACTGCCAAGAGTTCCCTCTTGGTGGTACAGTAATTCCTCTGTGACTTGTTCATGGTGTTGCTAGCAAAAGCAATGGGAACTTCCTTTCCGTCTTGGACCTGACTCAAAGCAGCTCCAATGCTCTCATTGCTGGCATCAGTATCCAGGATGAAATGACCGGCGGCTGTCGGATATTTCAACACTGGTGTTTCAACAAAGAGTCTTTTGATGGATTCAAAAGACTCGTCTTGCTCTTTTCCCCATGGAAAAACTTCCTTACGCCTACCAGGTGTCCAATGAGACAGTGACTGGATAGGATAGCTCACCTGGGCATAGCCTGGTAAGAAATCTCGATAATACGAGCAGAACCCGAGGAATGAACGGACATCCTTGGGACACCTGGGTTTTTCCCACTCCGTCACACTTCGGATCTTCTCCGGGTCTGCTTTCACCCCCTGTGTGGAAATGATTCTTCCCAGATAATTAATATCTTTCTTAAACAACTGACATTTCTTAGGTTTTAATTTCAACCCATTACTCATTATCCTCTGGAGGACTTCTTCCAGGTTGTCTAGACAACCTTGGAATGTTTTCCCGAAGATAATGACGTCATCTAGATAAACTAGACATTTCTTCCATAGTAGATCGCTCAGTAATGTCTCCATCATGGCCTCGAAGGTGGCTGGCGCATTGCACAACCCGAAGGGCATGACGTTGTACTGGAACAATCCTACATGGCTCGAGAAGGCCGTCTTCTCCATGTCGGCAGGCTTCATTCCGACCTGCCAGTACCCAGACTGTAAGTCTATGGTACAGTACCATTCATTCCCTCCTAGGGAGTCAATGGTTTCATCAATCCTCGGCAGAGGATATGAGTTCTTCTTTGTCATCCCATTCAGTTTCCTGTAGTCAATACAGAACCGTATGGTCCCATCTTTTTTTGTGACCATACAGACTGGACTGCTCCAGGGGCTGGAACTGGGTACAATAACATGATCCTTAATCATCTTATTAATCTCAGTTTCTGCTACCTCCTTCTTCTTCAGAGGTAGCCTACGGTAAGGAATTTTAAAGGGGGAACTTTCCCCCACGTCAATTCCGTGTAGGACTTTATCAGTTCGTCCTAAGGGTTCTCCGGGGAACGCGAAGGCCCTTCGGCAACGTTTTAACATTACCCGAAGGTCCCTCTGCTCCTTCGGATCTAGTTCCGAAGCATCCAGAATTAGCTTTTCTAATTCCTCTTCGATTACGGCCGTACCTGGCGGCTCTTCGGATGGCAACCCCAGAAGGCTGCTGGTGACCGCCTCCGCGAGTACCACACTGCCTACTTTAGCGCCTTTCTGGAGATATACCATATGAACACCAGGATTGGAAATGGGGACAAGGGTCCATTGGGCATTTCCCACCAACGTATCAGCAGATTCCAACCCGAGGGATTGGAGATAAGCTACGTCGGGTTCCATGACCCCGGCCCTTCCTCTTAGTTCAGAGGAAGCGCTTATTAACACATCACATGTGGTTCCCGGTGGAAGTTTCACCGTCTGTGCGACACTTGCTATACTACTGATAACTCTCAGCACACATTGTGCTTTGATATTATAGGGACTCTGTATGGACAATTCACCTGTCTTCGGGTTCAACATCATCCTGAACAGGTCGGCAAAGTCCATCCCTATAATGCCATCATCCTCGATCTCAGCAATGGTTGGGGAGAATACAAACTCCTTCCCCACCACCGAGATACACAGGAAAGTACGTCCAAACGTCCGCAATCTGCTACCGTCGGCTGTGCACGCATTTACCCTCATTTTAAGGTCATCATTTGTGCCCAGCAGAAGAGTGTAGAACCTCCGAGAGATGATGGAGTGGCTGGCTCCAGTATCTATCAGAAATTCCCCGACTCTACCCTTCACAGAAGCGGCTAAATACCACCTTTTTCCTCCATTCAATGAAGGGTTACTAGTGAACTTCTGTAAGTCACTCTCAGTACCTAGATCTAATCCACGCCCTCTTATGTATTCCAGGCAAGGGTGATCTAGGGGGAGCCTGGTTCCACAAACCATTGCACTATACTCCTCCGCATCAGCACCGGGTTTCCCCGACTCACTTCCCGAATGTATGACTGGAATGCTGATGGCCCCGGCCCCAGGGTTCCCAAGCTGCGCCTGCTTGTCCCCCATATGTCCGGGCGTCACTACTGAGTGTGAACTTACTCCCATTCCGTCAGGAGTATCATGGCATATTTCCTTCGGGATCTCTGAGTCGCCTTCCTCAGGGATCCCCTTTAATTTTCCGAGTTCTTTCCGGAGAATCGCATCACAGGTTTCTCAGCTGTGCATGAGGAGGCGTAATGCCCCTTCTCCTGACATCTGTAACATGTTACAGTACTCAGTTCGGGTTTAACCCTCCTTTCCTCTTTCTTATCAAACATCGCCATCATACGCTGCATCATGGCTTCTACCAATCCGAGGGACTGGTCAGGCTCCGATTTCTTCGGAACATTGGGTTCTGGTGGACCCGAGGGAGGTTTGGAAGGGATTTTTGAATGGTCCCCTGGAGGTTTCTCTGGCTTTTTGCTAGAGGATGATTTGTCAAAAGGTTTCCGCCTTTTGTTATCACCGGACTTTTTGTCCCGGCGCTTCCCACTGAAGGCTACCGCCCCAATGGTCTCCTCTCCTTCGGTATCCTCACCCGAGGATCCCCCGCTGCTACTATAGTCAACTACCGCTGACGTTCGGGATTGGTTAGGCACCAATCCGGCAAGAAGAACTTTCTTCTTCTCATGACCATCTATGGCTAAAAATAGATCGGCTAGGGAGGAATCGCTTTTCCAAGCTTTTCTGGTTAGTTCCTGATGATCAGGGTCGCTCAGTCCGCTAATAAACCGGACAAAGAGAGTCTCGATGTAGTAATCGGCGTCTCTAGCCCATTCGGGTCTTGCCTGATGCAGAATCCGTTGAAGCTCTAGACCATATATCTTTGGGGACTCTTTTGGCTTCTGGGTTCTTCCCTTGAAGACCAACCAGTGATCCACGGTCACCAGGTTCCCAAAGATATATACAGCAGTACTTTCGAGCTGATCATATGTACCCGAAGGGCCATATGTACTTCTCCATTGGGAGACTGCTGACTTACCTGGCCCATCATTTAGCCAGATCACGAAGGCTCCTAACGAGTCTTCTTTAGACCACCCATTGTATTTGCAGTCATCCACAAATATTTGGTATTCATCCTTCCAGGGTCCTTTCCCTTTGTAGGATTTAGTGATCCGGGCGGTCCGTCGGGCACCCCTGGTGACCCCTTCTATCAGCTGATCCGATAGATTCCGGCTCCAGTCCATTATTTCAGTGGCATCCTGTCCCCGGCTATAGCTATCTAAGCCAAGGCTCTTGATACAAGGATCAGTATCATAAACCTGTCTCAATCCGGGAGCCATTGAGGTTCTTCGGGTCAATGGTCGGACTGGAGAGACTGGTTCGCACCCGGGAAACCGGGTAGGTCGAGGGCGAGAAGTGGTACCCGGATAAGGGGGAACACTCCCGGTGGTTGTTTGGTCATGGGTTTGGGGTCTAGGCCGACTTCCCTGACCATTTGTGGGTCTAACAGGACTATCAGTACGGGGGTACTGTCGGTTCTGATCCCTAGACCATCCAGCAGAAGGTCCTTCCACTGCTCTCCTGCCTTGGGTGGCATGCCCCCGGGTTTGATTTCCCGGAGTTCTCCCTTCTCGGGTCTCTGCCTCCTGGTTATGATGAAAAATCAGGTCACCCCAATTATCATAACCATACCACCCCCCCTGTTGATCCTCATGGGTGGTGGTGTTCTTGCTCGTACCCGAAGGGGGTGGAACAGCTCCATACTGAGATGGACTATCCCCAGCGAAGGGGTTCAAGGTGTCATAACTATCGACTCCCGGCGCACTTCCCGCGGAATATGCCGTCGGATCGATGGTTACCGAAGGTCCCGTCGGAGCAGGGGGAGCAGATGTATAGTAGACATCTTTCTCTACCTGTCCTCCGGAAGGGTATCGGGTGGCGGGCTTTAGAACTCCTTGGAGTGGAGGGTTCTCCACTCCTTCCCCAGGGGTGAGGGTCACCTCTGGGTCAGGTACCTTCTGGTTACCTAGGTAGAGATCCAACTCTACTCGTCTAGCTTCCAGTATAGATACCGCCTTCATGCCCTCTAGTTTCTTCTGATCTAACTCTTCGTTTGCTTCTAGGATGGCGGTTCTTACTGCCTCATTGTCTTCCACCTGCTGGTTGCGAGCGTCCTTGGCGGCGTGCCATTCCCTAGAGTATCTTTCTAGGTCCGCCTGATACTGTTGTTGACAGGCATAAGACTTCCGGTTAGCTTGACCTAACTCGGATAATCTTTTCTTTTCCGCTTTCAGGGTTTCCTGATTTTTCTCCATCTGGTCTTTCACCAGTTGGTTGTCACGGGTCAACTGATCCGTTCTCCACTCCATATCCTGATGGACCTGTCTACTCTCTAGGATGTACCTATTCCTTTCAGAGATCAACGAACCCAATTCGTCGTGCAGAGCATCGTACTGCTTGTTCATTTCTTCCTTGTTCCGGTACTCGTTGTCCCGGTCCAAGGTGTCGTCCTGATCAAGATCAGGTTGGGTCCCGACGATGGGACCTCCTTCGGGTACGACCCGAAGGGGTTGTGGCGGTATTTCTAATACCGTCGGGTCCAGAAAGGAGCCCTTCTGGTTCGCCCTTTTCTTTCCTCCGGGGAAGAAAACGGAGTCAGTCGTGTTGAACAAAGAACGCCCAGTGTTCAACATGATTTGGCCCTGAGTGGCAATGAAGTTCGGTGTGAACCCCCTCGCTTCCTCCGGTTCCATCTGGTCCACTCGGGTGGACTCCAGTTCTCCTTCTTCCAAAGTCGCTCCTGGATTTAAAGCTCCTTCGGTTTCACGCATGAAACCCTCGAAGCTGGTCGGAACAACTGGGTTGTTCCGCTCCGGGACGTTACCGTCCCCATACTCTCCTACTCCGGCCAGGTTCACCTGACTGCTACTTCGAAACTGATCCTGGTCACGGCACCAGTGTAGTGGTTCGGAATCTCAGAAAGAGAACAAGAACGTCAGTTTCCAAGTGCGAAGTAGAAAGCGTGGTTTATTCAACGTATACCTATTACAATTGAATCTAGTCTTAACCCGAAGGGTAAGACGAAGCAGTCCTGGTTCAATCTAGCGATTGGGGTAGGGTAATGCGGGGAGTCAGCCGGGCCTGCACTGACTGGCGACTATACGAGGAGGGGAGGTTTATATACCCCCTTTGGATGTGAAATGAACATGGTCACGTGTCGGTTGGCTCCCGCCTGAAACGTGGTGCGCAGTACCCGAGAGAGGACAGTCGCCCCCTCTGGGATACCGCCCACACTAACGCCAGGCGGGAACAACCCGAACTTAATCCTCCTCGGTCACCTGGATATAAATGATTACCGTAGTAAACCCCTACAAAATCTTAAATAAAGTGAATAGGGGCCGGAAGCAGACCACTTTCCAAATAAGGTAAACACAGACTCGCTCAACCAGTACCTTTTTCCGCCACAAGGGCTGCAAATGGGACTGGCGGAACTGCTATATTTAGATTGCTACTTCCTGTCAGGCTGTGCACAGGAATTGGTGTACAGGATTTAATTGGTCAACTCCTGAGGGCAAGTTAGTGAAACACTTTTTTATATGAGTTAGCTCAGACTCTACTATTGTAGAGTCAGAGCCTGAGACTGGGTAAACAAGGCTGGAGGAGTGCCCCCCTTCCAGGACCTGAACTGAAAGTACAACAGCTAAAAATATTGTGATTTAGTAGCATCTACTGCAGTGTGACGTCATGACCTAGATCACTAAGATATACCACAGGCAATGCAGGGTCTCTAAGTATATCGCGACAATGTCCAATAACAATGTCAAATACCGTACACCACCACCCCCGGGAGGGCACGGTGAATCTACAGAAGGCTAAATACCCAGTTTAAGAAGCACCTACCATGATGAGCTGACCAAAGAGTACAGCTCAGAGGTCCCGTGCATGTAATAAGTACCGTAAATTCCCGCGTACTACCCGCATCTCGCGTATAACCCGCACCCCCAACTCAGGAAAATGCTATAACCCATTTTTGGATCTGAAAGTTCATATTTTAGTACTGTTCTATAGTGATAAAAACCCTTGTATAACCCGCACCCTGTATAGGCATGTCTGGTATCAAATGAAAGCTGAGTTTGGTTCGCGTACAACCCGCGGGTAGTACGCGGGAATTTACGGTACTACCAAAATGACACTATGAAGCAAACAGTCAGGAACCAAATCTCAAAAAGATGCCTTATAAAAAGGTGCTAGGCATTGTAGAGTAGAATTGTATTCTGTATTGGAATAGGGTAATTTGGACGTGCCAAATTCAAATCTGCCATATGTCAAGACGTCAGTCTTTGCCATAAGTCCCAAATCCAAGATGGCCACCAAAAGGGCATTAGGCCAGATGAAACTCAGAGATTATTATCAGGAATTATGGCCAAAGGAGCTCCAGACTAATATAGTTAAAAAGGACTAAAGTAATACACTCACTGTAAATTTCACTCTATATTTGTTTCATATTCATGCCAGCCTTGGATCGGCATGTAAATTACATGAGATGTGTCAATAAAGCTATCTAAAAAGAAATATACATGAGCACCTACTTTCTCTTTCCGACCATAACATGCCGTAAACCCTCTATATAAGACCAAGGCCAATGGCATTGTGTCAGCCCCCTCTACCATCCTATGTGGTGTCCCCCAGGGCTCCATCCTTGGACCCTTGCTCTTCCTAATTTACATCAATGACCTTAGTACCTCCCTTGCCACCCTCAAAAGTCAACTGTATGCAGATGACACTGCTCTATTTTGTACCTATCCTACTCCCTCCCCAGATATAGTTGCTAGTGTAAACCAGGACATACCATGCTTTTTCTTTTTAAAACTTTTTTTTCTCTTTTGAAACTGCAATAGAACTATAACTGAACCCATCTACCTCTATGGGACAATTAAGCCTAAAGGAAAGGAGATTCAGAGTTCAGATTCAGAGTTGCGAACATACAGTGGTACCATCTAGAGAAGAGGGGGAAATCATTAAGATTATCGGAAAAATGGGTTTCAAGATCACAGGTAAAATGGGTGGCGTCTAGTCACTTGGGCAGTTCGTCCCTTGTTGCATCAAGCATTGTTTCAGTTTTAAAATACTGCATTCTGATTGGCCAAGAGGTGGTCACCTGACATTCTCAATACGCCCACTGGGTGAGCGTATTGGCGGAAGAGGACTATCATATGCTAGTACATGTATGAAATATGAAAGGGGAATCATCTTAAAGCTCGTACCAGGCCCAATCTGTTTTTGTGGAAAAGAGGAGCCTTTATTGAAATGACCTCAATTTATTTAAATCAAAGTCAAATTCATCAGAACTATTTTGTAGAACTGTTGACAAGCCCAGTGTACATGTTTCGTGTGGTAGCCACACTCACCACATAATCTCAATCAATATGTAACCTGTATTTTGTTCTATTACAGTAAAACTCCTGCTGCTGGCTGTGGTAGCCGCACTCAGCACACAAACCCAGTCTACATGTTACTTGTATATATTATCATGTTACAGTAAAACTCCTGCTGCTGGCTGTGGTAGCCACACTCACCACACAAACCCAGTCTACATGTTACTTGTATATATTATCATGTTACAGTAAAACTCCTGCTGCTGGCTGTGGTAGCCACACTCACCACACAAACCCAGTCTACATGTTACTTGTATATATTATCATGTTACAGTAAAACTCCTACTGCTGGCTGTGGTAGCCTCACTCACCACACAAACCCAGTCTACATGTTACTTGTATATATTATCATGTTACAGTAAAACTCCTGCTGCTGGCTGTGGTAGCCACACTCACCACACAAACCCAGTCTACATGTTACTTGTATATATTATCATGTTACAGTAAAACTCCTACTGCTGGCTGTGGTAGCCACACTCACCACACAAACCCAGTCTACATGTTACTTGTATATATTGTCATGTTACAGTAAAACTCCTGCTGCTGGCTGTGGTAGCCGCACTCAGCACACAAACCCAGTCTACATGTTACTTGTATATATTATCATGTTACAGTAAAACTCCTGCTGCTGGCTGTGGTAGCCGCACTCAGCACACAAACCCAGTCTACATGTTACTTGTATATATTATCATGTTACAGTAAAACTCCTGCTGCTGGCTGTGGTAGCCACACTCACCACACAAACCCAGTCTACATGTTACTTGTATATATTATCATGTTACAGTAAAACTCCTACTGCTGGCTGTGGTAGCCACACTCACCACACAAACCCAGTCTACATGTTACTTGTATATATTGTCATGTTACAGTAAAACTCCTGCTGCTGGCTGTGGTAGCCGCACTCAGCACACAAACCCAGTCTACATGTTACTTGTATATATTATCATGTTACAGTAAAACTCCTGCTGCTGGCTGTGGTAGCCGCACTCAGCACACAAACCCAGTCTACATGTTACTTGTATATATTATCATGTTACAGTAAAACTCCTGCTGCTGGCTGTGGTAGCCACACTCACCACACAAACCCAGTCTACATGTTACTTGTATATATTATCATGTTACAGTAAAACTCCTGCTGCTGGCTGTGGTAGCCACATTCATCAAACAAACAAGTGCACAGAAGATTTGGACTATTGCCGTTGGGCATAGATGGACCCAACATGCGTACTTGTAAGTGTTCACTGATTCAGTCATAGATATTTCATATTTCATTCATAATATCCTTTAATCAATGTTCATTTTTCCTATCACAAACAGCATTTGTTTGTTCTTGAACAATTTTATAGTGTAATTCTTATTGTAAAAACTCAATCAAATTATCAATGCAACATTATCCCTTCCGAGTTATTAAACATGAAATCTATTAATTGCACCTTGACCCTTTGAGGATGGATGTCGCTAAAAGATGACAATTGTTGCTGTGATGCACCAATGCAGCCCCCACGAGTAACTCGCCGGGGCTGCAGTGTTTAAACCACTCTGTATACTGTTGAGTCGAAATAACCTGCGTTGATACATGTGTAACGGTCGCGGGAAAATCATCTGGAGAAAGCGGGATTCGAACCCACGACCTCCTGACCCATGAGCCAGTGCTCTACCACTGAGCTACATCCCCATCTGACAACTTGACCGCACCATATGTTACTGGGTCGGTTCGATGTGCAGAAGGGGGTGGTAACCACTTCCTTTACACATGTATAGTTAGCATGATTTTTGCTTAGATTCAATTGATAAAACACACACACACACACACACACACATATATATATATATATATATATATATATATATATATATATATATATATATATATATCCTCTCATTTTCAGTGATGATGCAGGCTACTTGCAAGGCCCTACTCTTCAGTTGATTGACCTAGGTAAATAGTTTATCAGATCTATTTGCACTTATAATCCAAATTCTCAATTGCTTGACCTAAGTAAATCAGATGTATTTGTGCATATAATCCCAATTCCTGCTCTCTGGCTGAGTAATAGTGATTTTGTTGTAGTCTATGTAGTGCTCGGGTAGTTCTTAGTTCCTCTTGAGAGGTATGAGTGATGAGGAGTTCCAAGACCAAGTTCTGCTGTATGTGTCAGTTTGTAAATTGAGTCCTCCTGTTGTACTTTTTATGGAATAAGACAGCGCCATTGACTTAACCAAAGCCCATATTTCACTGCCTCCATGGAATAACCCACGGCCATATTCCAACGGCCCTATGACTTCATCAAAAATGGTGCTTTGTTTAGATTTTAGGCTTCCCCATATCATAATTTTGACAATTTAAATCGAAAAAGGTAAAAAATAAACACAAAGGTTTACTCGTTTAATCTTTTGAGTGGGTTATTTCAAGTGTTGACCTCGAGTCACATTTTACTCGGCCTCGTGAAATATGGTCCGAGGTCAACACGTGAAATAACCCACTCAAAAGACCAAAACTCGTGAACCTTTGTCTATGTCTATATTACTGTGTACACTGGGTACTGTTCTACCTTGTTGTATGTTTCAGTGTGTGCGGCAGCTAACATGGACTGCCGCGCTGTCTGGGACAAGACAAGCAACTGCTGGAACGGGAACCGGCCCGGGAGGCATCCTATTGGAGGACAGGGTAAGGATCTGACGTCCGCTCACAGGCTTAAACTGATCAGCTTGGTTATACAAGGAGTGGATAACTGTATATAGCACAAGGTATGACAGAGCTAGACGCCCATCATCTTTATACTATAGATGGCCTTACTGCACCATGTATTTGGCCATAGACATGTGGCTCCATCTGAAGTATAAAGATGATGGTGGACTAAGCAGTTTGCATATTCCTAAATAGACGGCGCTACTGTCAATGTCTAAACACATGGTACAGTAGGGACATCTAAGGTATAAAGATGATGGGCGTCCAGCTGTATCACACCTTGTGCTATATACAATTATCCACTCCCAGTATAACCAAGCTGATCAGTTTAAGCCTGTGCGTCCGCTTGACTTATATGCTGATATTATCAGGTGGAGTACTACCCTGTCTTTAAGTACAGGCTGTTCAAACACACCATCCTCTTTAAACACCACACTTGCAAGCTGCTATCTGTACCCACCCTGTTACATATGCCATGGGTTTCCCGTATAATTTATATAACCTTATTTGCGATTTCCGTGTCAAATTTGCGGAAAGTAAATGCATATTCACTATACAGTCAAAATTTCCTCTATCAGAATGTGGTTGCATCACAAAGGTAGTGTATTGCATTTATGATTTATCTAAAGATAATATTGCATATAAGTCACACTCTCTATCACATTCTTAGGCTTAGCACTGTAACAATGACTGGAGAGTGTTATCCTGGCTTGTTTAAACACCATAGGGTGTTTACCCGTGGCGGGGCGTTATAACAGGACGGCCTGCTGAACAACAATGTATAAACAAAAGAAGCTGTTAATAAGCACTCTGGTGGTGTAAAGGACAGCCCTGTTTAAACACCACGGAGTTTTCGAACAGGCTGTACTGGTAACATCAGCTCAGACTCCACCTGATTATATGTGAACAGTTTCTAGTTGGGTGAAAAAGTTGTAGAACATAGCAAAGTATCATTGTCTTGATATCATTTTCAAAGACTCAAAATGAGTTTGATATTTTCTTTTACACTATGCAAGTCCTTTTATTGATAGATAGCATTACCTAGGAATACTTATTTAATTATCTCCTCAATGAGGCAGCCATATGGTATCAAAAAATAACAGGAGGTTTTCATGATGAACTCCTTGTGGACATTAGAAATCTTACTATCAGTATTGCTGCTATGAATATTTTCTCAACATAACCATTGATGACACCAATCTGTACCAACTAAACCCTGGCTGTCTTGCAAGGCCAGTTTGTGGACTTGATTTGAAATAGATGACTAGAAATCTCTGTGTTGCTACAGATCATCCTCTCTATTTCCCTTTTCTTTTTTCTGTCAATTATTTTTCACATTTTCACCCTTTGTCAGGTTTAATGAATGGCTGGTACGATGCATGTATTTCATGGACACCGACCGTTGAGCGGGTGCATGTATTCTCGTTTGGCCTCCCCTTCGCAGAACCACTCTACAGCGTCTTCCATACCAAGAAGGGAAACAGAAACTTCAACCCCTTGGACATAAGGGGCAAGAAGATTGGTGAGTAACTTATGTCACTCCATGGCTGTGAACCACTACTACTTTGTCACTCATGTCATATCGGGGCATTGTCATCTAGCATTAGATGGCATAATCTACAATTTGGATATGCATGACAATAAGTGACAAATACAGTTGGCCATTAGGTGTGTAGTTTTGTACATACATGCAGTATAGATGTTGATACTACCATAGTACGACCCAGAATGGTCTGTACCTGTGGTGTGGTTTCTATATATGTATGCACAAGCGGTCGCACAGCGCCATGCAGTGGCGGATGGTGGCATTAGCTAGTAAGTCTGTACATGTATAATAGTCGGCGATTATAAACGGTTACAATGTGTCATGCTCGATATGTATATGTTTATAATTTTAGATCTTTCAATGTGTAAATATTTCATAAATGATCTTCGAAATACAACAGCAACTTGGTATAGCATAATATACAATACAGCGCATATTGATCTTTGTATACTACTGAGTATGAATATATGCCTCTGGTAAACAGCATTCTTATCTGATATACCAGTACTGATAACCAGCTCTATAAGGCATGATTCAGCATAGTGTCCTTATTTGGATGGCTTCAGTGAGACAACAGTAAGGTAGTTTCCAACTCAAGTTTTTGTTCACCTCACAACCAGGTGATTCCAAGATGAAAATTCTTGAAATGTGATACATATTAGAAGGGATAGCATACATATGTGGACTATATGATTGTCTTTGTTACTGTTTAAACTGATAGAAGACATGCTAACCTTATGCCATACAAGTATTAGAGTGCTATTATGAAGATATTTTTATGTATCTGGTCGCATAATATCAGGAAAGTTCGAAAAATAAAGGAAATTTATTCTATAAAACATGGTGCATATAGGCACAGGGTGGCAAATGGTGGCAAATGGTGGCAAATATACCTAGGACTCAGCCTAAACATGTTATGTACATGTAGAGATAGTTTGGGGAGCCTGGGTGGAGTTTGTTTGTGATGGGACAACTTTATGTCAAGTGGCTTGATATGGGTGATTCCGAGATGGAAATTCAGAATCTGGGTTTATATTAGAAGGTGCGCATAGTAAAAAGGTAGCAAATGTTGTAAAATATACCCAGGACTCAGCCCACACATGTTTAGTAAATGTAGAGATAGTTTAAAGTGGTCGTGTGGAGTTTGCTAGTGATGGGAAACTTTATGTATAATTTAATGGGTGAAGCATATGGGTGATTCCGAGATGCAAAATTAGTGATCAGGCCATACTTTAGGCAAGTACTGTGCATAGTAGGTAGAACCAATGGTGTTAATGCTCCATATATATTGAAGTATATATGATGAGGATATGGTAGATTGATTTTGAGGACTTATTGAACCATTTTGAGGAAAATAGTGTAAAGTTGAGAGTATGTGATGGAATTTGTCATAATTTTGGCAATATTTAAAATTGATCGGGCTACAACTCAAGAAGTTTTTTTCTGAGGATATTAAAATTTTGTATGCTTTTAGATACATGTTGTACCATGTTGTAAACAAAATAAGGAGTTGCTACGATGTATTTAACACCAAAAAAAAAATATCCATGCATTTTCCATGCATTTTCCATGCATTTTCCATCTCGGAATCACCCGAAATAATGATGATCGGCTTCATGAGGCAATAAAAACTGAACCGCTAGGGTTAGAGATGTATCAAAAAGTGTTCCAAGGAGCCAAGATATATACCTTTCAATATGATCAACTTGTTTAAACATATCAAGAACTTTCTAGTTTGACCATCCTCAGCCCCAAAACTTGTGCCATCAACGGTTCAAGTGATATCCTTGCGAATAAATATGTGCCAGGTCAGGTAATAGTTACATAGAGGACACATTGTATGTACACGAGGAGAGTTGTTTCCCGATGGACTACAACTACAAAAGTGCCCTGGACAAAATTGATATTATTGACCTTTTAACCTGATTATCTCTGATTATATCCAGCGGCTGGTTGAGGTGCCAAAAGGTGGTTCTGTATTTACCCGTTGGGGACGCGCCAGTTGGGTATCCCTGGTAACACCTTGTTTACCTGGCACTCTGTCTGAAAATTGTATTTTGTTTGTTATATGCAATAGTGTTATTATAATAAACAGAGCAAGCCTATACTTGCCATCTGTGTGGCCAACAAACCCCACAGTAATGCCACATACATGTTTGACTGTTATCTCTCATGTCTGTATTAATCAATTATTCACCTAGAACTACCCAGTATATTGATTGCAGTTTTACGGTACTCATTACCAAAAAGTTGTCCAATATTGTCACCTGTACGTTTCTGTTGCAGGCCTTGTTTCTCTGTCAGGCAGCAACATTCAATGTCTCGCGCGTCAGACCAACATCCAGGGTAACATCGTAGACATACAGCAAATCAAGTACTACCCCTCCTCCACCGAACTATACGCTGCCGTGCTGGCCAGAGAGGTAAACAGCATTTTGTGGACTCAGGGGGGAGGGGTGTTACAGAAAACAGCGATCTCAACAGCGTAAAAATTTATAAAGTTACGCAAATATTGAACAACTTACGCTAACACTTACAAATGCTTAATAATTCATGCTAATATCTCCAAATTTGCCCTAATCCCTCGAAATATCTTGAAATGTGATAATTGATTGTTTAGGGGTTGATAGTTGGGAGTAGGAGGGTTGCTAGTTGGAGGCTAGTGTTTGGGGATTAGTGTTTGAGGGTTCAATGGGTTCAGGGCTGTTTAGGGTTTATAATTCGTATGTGGATGCTTGGGGGTTGATGTTTTGAGGGTTGATGTTTTGGGGTTGATGTTTTGAGGTTGTTGTTTGGGGTTGATGTTTTGGGGTTATTGCTCCCATACAATATCTACTACATGCTGCTTTAATACAGGTGGAAGTCATGTTCTTTGCTGCAAACATCTTCTCACATGAGCAACAGAGCCAGCTGGAACTCTTCGATAATAGGTTCTACTGCTACCTTGGGGGGAAATCTGTGATGGCCCGTCAGGATAACTCCTTTGTCCAACACTGGAACACGGGTTTCCAGAAGGTCAAACAGGGCAACAAGTGGAGGGAGTTCTGTGAGGCGACCAACAAGCAACACGGTAAGTCCACCTGGCAGTGAAAAATGTGACGAGGGTGTTTTTAATTTTTAATTTTTTACATTTTACACATTACTTTCACATTTTAGGAGTTTATTTATCCGCAGAAGTTGTTATAATGCAAGTCATTCCTAGCTGCATGCATTACTGACAGTACAAGCTTTAATTTGATACCAAATATGCCTATATTTGTCCACTTTTCAACGGATTTTTCATTAAAAATCTAAACAAAAAGAAGAAAGTTTTCCCATATCATGATTTTCATGATGCGCTCGGTGATCGAGAAACAAGTTTCTTTTTGAGTAGCCTAAGTTAAACAACAAGCAGACTGACTTCTTTCTAATTTTGCAGACAAATGTCATGTTTGAATACATTTGATGGTTAAATACATCAATTTGACATGGTTTAACTTTGAGAAAACAAATTGATTTTCTTTTCTGTAATGTTAAACCATCGAATTTTGTCTAAAAACCTGACTCATATCCATACTCAACATATGAGGCTGGGTTAGAAGCAAATAGACGATGATGTTGGACACTGCCTGAGAACTCAACAAATGAGCTTATGTAGGGTGGTGACACTATGTGACCCCTAAAGGCTCAGTCTCACGACTTTGTAACAATTGGATCGTCTTTTACCGGGTGACGTCTTTGACCGGGTGACGTCTTTGACCCGGTGACGTCTTTGACCCGGTGACGTCTTTGACCCGGTGACGTCTTTGACCGGGAAACGTTATTATAGCATAAATTAGACCTATGTAGTAAGAAAAGGGTGGAAAAAGGTAAAGGATATTTTCACGCTATATGAAAGGAAATTTATTTAAAGTTTGTTATATTTATATGTAGGCTCTTTTACATGCATTATAGCATGATGTTATATTTTTTCCTCTGCCCGGTCAAAGACATCACTTTCTATATTGTGTGGAATTTGAAGAGGTACACTGTCCAAAGTATTATGAAATAATAATATTTGCTCTAATAGTAGAGATATGGAAAAAAAAAGAAAAAAAGAAAAATAGCCTTTTCTAGCCTCCCGGTCAAAGACGTCACCCGGTCAAAGACGTCACCCGGTCAAAGACGTCACCCGGTCAAAGACGTCACCCGGTCAAAGACGTCACCCGGTCAAAGACGTCACCCGGTCAAAGACGTCACCCGGTCAAAGACGTCACCCGGTCAAAGACGTCACCCGGTCAAAGACGTCACCCGGTCAAAGATGATCCAATTGTTACAAAGTCATGAGACTGAGCCTCAAAGTCCAATATGCCACCCCCCCACCCCCCTCCCCCATTTGATCTGGCATTGTCATACCCCACGCCCAGTGATATTACACTTTGTGTGACGTCACAGAAATATAAAAAAACACTTTTCAGGGTATTTGATTGATTTCCCCCATTTGTTCATTTGCTAGGAGATGTCATAAAGACTCTTTGAAGTGATTCAACAAGAATGTTGCATTAATAGCATCACTGATTATATACTGTAATGCTGATTATCATTTTACTTTCCACTTTTTTCAGCTGACGAAGGATTGATAAAATGTGTTGACTGATTGAAGATTACAGAGTGCTAAAAGATAAACCAAGCTGGGAGAGGATCAAATCGACTCAGTCCTTTTTTTATCAACTCAACACTCTCGGAAGTTCTGACGCATCACCAGCTTAGTCGAAAAGATGATACAGCATATAAAACATGAAGCAGATAACACAGTAACAGTTATTTCACTAAGTGGAAAAATGGCCCATTGTATGTTCATCATATATATTGGTGGTATATCATGTAACATCCTTGAGGGAAAATGATGATTTTTTATCTACTGATCCCTAGTAAATCGTGTCTAGAAGTAACTAGGGGAATAAAGGAGATGGGAGATAGTAGAGTAAGGGAGTAGGTAACAAGAGTGGGGGCTGCAAAATTCACCTGTTTGACAGGAAAAACATAACAAAGTTAAATTTCCGTAAACAGGGCAAATTTAGCAAAAGAAAATTCACAAATACAAAAGGAAAGAAAAACGCGAATTTAGAGAAAAAAGTTGAAAAATACTAAGGCCAAAAAAAAAGGTTTGTTTCAGGTCACCCGACCGACCCTATTAAAACAGGACCGACCCTACGTTTTTTTTATGCAATTTTGAAGAAATTTTCGTATTTTTACCCTTTTTTGGTCAATTTTCGGGTATTCAAAAAAGCTGGCTAAAAAAAAATCCGACCTACCGACCCTACATTTCCCTACCATGTTACCTCAAACAAACCTTCTTTTTTTTTGGCCTAAGCAATTAAAATCTTTCTAAAGGCCACCAATTTGGCGAGAAAAAGATGTCCGTGCTTTTAATGTACAGTTGCAATATCCTGTGTGAAAGCTGCGTGCATGTGTCTCTTACATGTGTGCTGTGGCCTACAGCTACCTCGTTATGAATATCTGTATGGAGACAAGGCTGTGTCTCACGACCTTGGGCCAATGTTTTTGTCTCTGAGCGGGTGCCAGCTCTGACCGGGTGCCAGCTCTGACCAGCCTGAATAAAATCGGGTTATGTAGGGCAGATGTAGATAGAATTTGTCTGAAAAGGTTAATGGATGTTATAAAGCTCTAAACTAGTCATTAGTTGTCCATTTTTATCATCATCTGACCTAAATAACCCGTTTTTATACAGGCCGGTCAGAGCTGGCACCCGGTCAGAGCTGGCACCCGGTCAGAGCAGGCACCCAGTCAGAGACAAAAACATTGGCCCAAGGTCGTGAGACACAGCCACAAGCATAGTCTGGATGTTTAGCACACCAAAGGCAGGCAAACATTAAACAAATGATGATAAAGATCAACCACTATTTGTTTGATTGTATACCAGACCTTTAATAATTTGACTCATTAATGAAGTCCAATTTGCAAGGTGATAAACCCACCGAATATATGAAATATCTGGTGTAGGATGTTGTAACCGCTCAAGTTGAAAGCTATGCCTATCGTAGGGCTGTAATGTGTAAATAAAATGCACCCGACATATTGTATTAATCTGTAATACTACCATTGTTGTAACAGAGATTGAAATATATTAATAAACTGTTAATAACATGTACTAATGGTGCTAAATAATGGTTTCCCTAATGCTAATTGGAAGACCTTCAACAAACATATATTGTATACTGTGAACGTGATATTTTCGCCGGTGTAAATTTTCGCGAATTTGTTTAAAAGTACAATTTTGTGCGGATTTGAAATCACAGTTTTTAAAATACGCTTGTTACGTAGCAATATTGAATAAATTAGGATCTTTAAATCTGTGGAATATTGCACAAAAATGTGCACAGCGCGAAATATGTTTACAGTTCAGGTATAGCTGTATTTTCTACTGCATGTGGTTATTTTTTTTTTTATAGATTTTTATTAAGGTAATATTCAGCATAGTATACTAAATTGCATACAGCCGATTTCCGATTATGGCAACACGCCGATCCTCCATCCGGGCCTTCTCTTAATGCATGACTGACGTATATAAAATAATTATGTGTAATGACGACATACAATTCATTATGAACATCTATATCAATGAGATAATTAACCACTTTTCTTTTCATAACGGGTTAGTGGGGGTGGGTATTTGGAGGTATTAAGGGGGGGGGGGTTGTTGGTGTCTTCTTATATAATAGTACAACTTTTCACATTAAAAATGTTACTCTTATACCTAGTGTATGCATTCAGATAAAAAAACAAAACAAAAATAATGTGCTGCATTGCCTGTATGTGTTTGATAAAAGTTAGATATCTCATATACCTGAATGCAATGTGCCATATAAGTCTAACTACCTGTTATATGTTATATATATATATATATATATATATATATATATATATATATATATATATATATATATATATATATAAATATATATATAATATATATGTACATTGAGCTATACCTAACTCCTACTGATAAGCAAACCTATCTTGAGTATATTGGACAAAGGAAAAATACAGGCCAATAGGTGCCTTCTTTTTCCCAGTCAAAATATAGAAAGTTGAATTGAATTGAATTGAATACAATCAAGTGACATCCAATTACAACAGGGAATGTGTTTCCGTCTTTTGATTGTATCGTAAATTCTTGCATAGAAGGCACGGCTCTTACACAAGGCAGGTCGCCAGTGTTCGTGGCTTATACGTCAATTAGGCTTATACGCAAGTGTAAATTTACGGTATTGTTTTTTAGGAACTTGCTTTGGATCGTTAAAAGCACCAGTAACTGAATGGCTGCATATGATCTGTGTATCAAAAAAATCGTTTTATTTAATATTTCTAACGTTCCTAATAAATAGGCCAGTGTATTGTCACTGGCCAAAGTCTAACAGACTGTGTATAGTTATCATTCCAAGAGAATTAATATGCATGACCTTATCAATAATAAAAAATAAACTTTACAACAATTGCGTCATAAATAAAAAGAAAGTTCATGAGTCCACAACTAGTATCTTTTCCTGCTAATCATTTACTTCGTAACACCCAGATACTAGAATCAGATACCTAATATCAAAGATTCATCATACGTGCATCATTTTCCCACCAACGTAAATATGATATATACTTTTGGTGACGGACCGTACCTAAGGTTCGCCCATCAGTCACTAGGGGTAATCTCTACTCTCACACATTAGTCTAGTAGCAACGGGTGCTTCCCATGCACCCCTATGATGTATTCTTTTTACTTTTTTTTTTGTAATCCTAAATATGTCTACTTAAAAGAAATTGATGTCCTCATAGTGAAATATTGTCCATAGGCGGCCATCTTGGATTTTCGAAGAATTTCATAAAAAAACACAATTTCTCTGATATTGTCCAAACATTGCAGGCTACATTCACAAAATTTGGACTCAAGACACATAATTGATATGGTCAAAGTGTAAACTATTGTGCAGGTCGTTAGAATGTTTCGTATTGCTCTTGCTAGGTAACAGAGTGGTCCTAGAAACATGAAAATAGTGCCAACATAATGACCAAGGTCTGCTTAGGAATTGCTGCCGTTAGCTAACAGAGTGGGCCCAGGAAAAAGACACTAGTTTCCTTAAATCTCCATAGTCTAAGGCCAAAAAAAGAGGTGTGTTTCAGGTTACATAGTCTGAAAATCTAGGTAGGGTAGGTCGGATTTTCTTTTTTTAATCTTTTTTTTAAAACTTTGGACTGAAAAGTACCCCAAAATTGACTCAGAAACTTCAGCGTCGACTCGCAGACAACGGTGTCGACTCGTAGACTATGAAATTGACCCTGAAATTGGCCCAAAATTACTTAAACATTAATATTTTTCAATATTTGAAACTATAGTAACGCGCGGGCTTTTTGGCTAAAAAGGGCCTCAAATTTTTACGCCCCCCCCTCAAGAGGAGTCAGAATTTTTTACGTCCCCCCCTCAGAAGGGGTCGGAAATTTTAACGCCCCCCCCCCCAAACCCACCACCCCCCCCTGTAAATAATAAATGAACACTCCCTTAGTGGACCCCCCTTTTATGGGTCCACGATAGGCCTACTGAAAGCTAACACAGAAATCCACTGATTCCCTATGTCCCACTCGGTACTTGCAGTATATCTTTATTTATGGACAGCCCTGATGTATAACAATGTAAAAAATAAGGAAAAAAAGTTTGGCCTCCCGGTCATTGACATTTGTGTGTCCATGACCGGGATCTGTGAGCACCCAACCATGGCATTGGGCCTGCAGCTCCCCCAACACTATGGCCCTAGACCCCTAAATTCGACATGGCGACATGGGCATTTCTTAAATTCGACATGCGACATGAGGCCTAGTGACATGCGACATGAGGCTTAAAAAGATAGTGACATGGGACATGGACAGTTCTTAAAATCGACATGGGACATGAGCATTTTTTAAGCGACATAGACATGCGACATGCGACATGGCCATTTCTTAAAATCGACATGCGACATGGGGACCCCCCATCAAGGGCCCCAACACTCACCATCCTGATTCAGGAGCATCACAACATACCGAGCCTGCACCTAAACTCCTCCCGCTCATACCAGCCCTGCACACTGAAAAAGTAAACTTGTCTCCAGACTCGTCAAAGTGACTGTCATAAAATAAACAAGTCAAAAGTTGTCTAACTTATCAGGTTACCATCCCACAAATAGAATCGGGTTTTGGGCTGGCACATGCCAAGTGGGTCTTCTATCTCCAGCTAGAAGACCCATTTCCTTGTCATTGAAACAAGTTTTTGACTCGACAGTCACTTGGAAGAGTCTGGACAAGTTTACTTTTTAAGTGAAGCACACCTAAACCCCGCCCGCTCACACCAGCACTGCAGCACACACACTCAAAAAATAAACTTGTCTCCAGACTCTTCAAAGTGACGGTCATAAAATAAACGAGTCAAAAACTTGTCTAAGTGACAAGGAAGCGGGTCTTCTAGCTGGAGATAGAGGACCCGCTTGGCATGTGCCAGCCCAAAACCCGACATTTGCCAGCTCCAGATTCTATTTGTGGGATGGTAACCTGATAGGTTAGACAACTTTTGACTCGTTTATTTTTTTTGAGACAAAAGAATTGAAATTGAAAAAAAGTATATGGCTGTGTCTCACGAACTTGGGCCAATGTTTTTGTCTCTGACCGAGTGAAAAAGGGTTTATTTAGGGCAGATGTAAATATAATTTGGCTGAGAAGGTTAATGGATGTTACAACTCTTTAAACTAGTAATTAGTTGCCCATTTTTATCATCATCTGCCCTAAATATATGTGGGGCGGGGGGAGTGTATCGCGAGATATTAACGATTGATGTCTCCACCCGTGGATCTGAATTGTATCTCTGTAGGCTTCAGCTCACCGACGTAGCCTTCACTCTCCATCAGATGTTTGGTCCTGACTAGAACAGAGTGGCGGCCATTATCCACCGGGGGATATTGGCGAGTGTAGGAGGGCTGCAGGTCTCAGACAGGGAATTACTCCCCCACTATACTTTAATATAGCATGACATGCAATAAATTGTATTATAAGGAGGTATTGAAGGAAAAGTCTATCATACGTCACTACAATGAACCTTCATACATAATCTATTAAAGTATAAGGAGACTTTGTTCACGAAAATCTTAAATGCCACTCTCAAATGTCTACAAACCTCCATGACCGGCCAGTTCTGCAGTGAATAAATTCATTTCAGACCCAACTCAGATAGACCCCAAAACAAAGGCCTTTGCCTCCAACAACCATGTTTTATTGCATGTCATATGACTTAGAATTTATACAGGGGCACCTGTGATTTTTAACAGAATTTTAGAAAATCCCCTAACTATTTTGACCACCCAGAACTCATCTGGTATCCTGTGCGGAGTCAGTCTTTCAGTAAGGATACACCGACTGACCTCGGGGAATTCCCTATTTGAGACCTGAAGGACGCAGAGACGACTCTCCGCAGATTGGGGGGGGGGGGGGGTTACTCCCTACCCTTTCTTGATACTACCTATATGTGAGCACCATCTCCAATTTGGTATCCTTATGATGAGATGCAAAAGATGCCACTTTTTTCACAAGAATTTGAGCTTAGAACATACCAAATTGAGGAAAACCTAAAAACAGTACCCTTATCAAGGTTGAGCAATACATTTTATAGACAAAAATCACAAAAGATTTTCTTGCTATGCAATATCGATAGCACAGAAAATATAGCTTTAATCTTGAGGCAAATTCTATAAAAGTGTCTTCTGAAAGTTCTTTTCGAATCCTTAGGGCTTAACATGTACAATTTCCCTCCAAAGTTGATCGTTTTCATTGGAATAATGTTCTGATATTGCAAACAAAGCTAAGGCAGTGCCCCCCCCCCCCTGGGACCTTCCTAGATGAATCCAAGGGAAAAAGTGGTTATTGAGTGGAGCTCACTACAGTGTGGCATCATGCCCCATATCACCAAGATGTATGACAGGTCACCCGGTGCAGGGCCCTCTATCTGGACATTAAATACAGCAGTAGGCTACTTTCTGTTTCAATCCATGACATAAGTACATAAGCAAATAGAACATACACCACGTCTCTCTCGCCACCCGTATATAGAACAATTACTTCTCTTGCATATGAAGTTACATTATACGAGTTTTTCGACCCAAGAATATCATCGTGAGTGATGTTACTCACTCAAGTAGCCTTTGAGACAACTTAAGTCATGTCGGCTAACTTGTATATGAATATTGTGTATTCATTTGAAATCTATTTCTTAAAATCTGACATACACTATTTTTTGTACAACTATAAATACTCCCTAATAGGAGATGTTATGCAATAAAAATCGCTCAAACTCAACTCAAGCTCATACATGTATATATTTATTTTCCACAATAGATAAAACCTTTGTTAACGGTACGTAAACATATAGTGTGAGCAGGCTATACTTCGGAGAATACCTCGGAGATAATCAACATGTGGCTTTAATTATTTAATCAAATTATAAAAAAGAAAAAAGGTAATAGGATAAGCTTTGCATCACTATGCAAAGGTACATCATTAGCCAGTAAGGCCAAATAAAAAGAAAGGTGTGTTTCAGGTTACCCGACCCTACCTAGCAAAACAGGGCCGACCCTAGACAGTTTAATTCAATTTAATTTTCTTTTTAATATTTTAGGTCATTTTAGGGCTATTTAAGCTGTTAAGGGTCGATCTGATAGTTCACGAGTCAAGGCGGTATCAGCGAGTAGGCATTGAAGTTTGTAAGTCGATTTCTGGGTATTTTCAGGCCAAAGTACAAAAAAAAATCTAAAAATAAACAAACAAAAAATCCGTCCTACCTACCCTAGATTTCAGACCGTGTAACCTGAAACACACTTTTTTTTTGGCCTAATCTAGTACCAAGACAAAGAGAAATGGTGCCGGTGGATACAATAGTAAGTTCCCAATCATATAATCATGATGTTAGTATGAAGGGTACAGTACAAGTAAATTAATGGGCAAAAAACTTAGGGATTATCCTTGAGCTATGGAAGTGGTCAATTATTCAGCCTTTGGCATATGCCCCAAATTCAAGATGGCCACCACCTAGAATATCATCTGTCATTGTGTCTTGTTGGCAGCCATCTTGGATTTGGGGCATAGGGCAAAGACTGACATCTTGCCATATGGCAGAGTTGACGTTGTGCCTACTCCCAGTACACCGTGCAGTGCCCCAAGTGGCAAATGGTTTAATTGTATAACGACCAGATAAAGATGGGATCACATACAATGTGGAATGATGTGGTGACAAACCTTAGCATCCTGCCCCTACTACTGTGAAAGTACTTATATTCAGGGTTGTAAATTTTCGCTGAGGTGGCAAAAAAGACTTATTCGCGGGTATTTATTCCATACTGTAGCATATAAGAATTTCGCGGATTTTTCATTTCCGTGAATATAGCGAAAATATATACCCAGCGAAATAAAGTATGACCACAGTACCTAGCTGAAGTTCTACTGGCACAACGTACATGTGGGCCTTTAAGCCTGCCTTATTCTTTGCATCGCAAACTTTCGAGGTTGGGAGGTGGCCTAATTAGATTAACTAACTAGTGTACTATTGGGATACAGATTAGGATTATTGTCTCGTGGGCAATGCATGGCATGCATTGCAGGTTCTGAGTTAAAGCTTAATCTAAAGTGGATTCCATAGCAATTTGTCCCTTGCAGTACCCAACCCCACACCCTGCCTTAACGCCCTCCCATCACCCACTTTGAAGAAAAATTTAAGATTTTGCCAATGATATTTGATCAGCTGCAACATCTTTTGCACACCATATATTTTTGTGTGTGTTTAGTGCCCCCACCCCCCTTTTATGAGTCCATGTCTGAGTGATAGACTTACTAAAATCTAAGACTGACATCCTCTGATTCCCTATATCCCACTCCGTACTTGCAGTATATCTTTATTATTTATGGACAGCCCCGATGTGCGACAATGTAAAAAAGGACAGAAGTCATGATATACAAGTTTGGCCTCCCGGTCGCTATCTGTGGTAAGTGCTCATTTATAGACCGCCGCAATGTAAGACATCTCTACCTTAATAGCTTGTGAGCATCCAACCATGCCATGGGACCTGCTCCTTCCCTATACAGTAAACAGTTGTTTAGGTGTGTAGGGGTGTAGGTATGTAGGTATGTAGGGATGTAGGGGTGTAGGGGTGTAGGTGTAGGTGTGTAGAGGGTACCTACACCCACCTGCATCTACACCCCTGCACACCTACACACCTTCACACCTACACCCCACCATGGCAGGGGGTAGGTGTGTAGGGGTGTTGGATGTAGGAGTGTAGATGTGTAGGTGTGTAGGGGTGTAGGGGTGTAGGGATGTAGGGGTGTAGGAGTGTAGATGTGTAGGTGTGTAGGGGTGTAGGGGTGTAGGGGTGTAGGGGTGTAGGGGTGTAGGTGTGTAGGGGTGTAGGGATGTTGGGATGTAGGAGTGTAGATGTGTAGGGGTGTAGGGGTGTAGGGGTGTAGGGATGTTGGGATGTAGGAGTGTAGATGTGTAGGTGTGTAGGGGTATAGGGGTGTAGGGGTGTGGGGGTGTAGGGGTGTAGGGGTGTAGGGGTGTAGGTGTGTAGGGGTGTAGGTGTGTAGGGTGTAAGGGGGTAAGGGTGTAGGTGTGTAGGGGTGTAGGGGTGTAGGGGTGTAGGGGTGTAGGGGTGTAGGGGTGTAGGTGTGTAGGGGTGTAGAGGGTACCTACACCCACCTGCATCTACACCCCTGCACACCTACACACCTTCACACCTACACCCCACCATGGCAGGGGGTAGGTGTGTAGGGGTGTTGGATGTAGGAGTGTAGATGTGTAGGTGTGTAGGGGTGTAGGGGTGTAGGGATGTAGGGGTGTAGGAGTGCAGATGTGTAGGTGTGTAGGTGTGTAGGGATGTAGGGGTGTAGGGGTGTAGGGGTGTAGGGGTGTAGGGGTGTAGGTGTGTAGGGGTGTAGGGATGTTGGGATGTAGGAGTGTAGATGTGTAGGTGTGTAGGGGTGTAGGGGTGTAGGGTGTAGGGGTGTAGGGGTGTAGGGGTGTAGGTCTGTAGGGGTGTAGGGGTGTAGGGGTGTAGAGGTGTAGGGGGTGTAGGGGTGTAGGGGTGTAGAGGTGTAGGGGTGTAGATGCAGGCGGGGTGCAGGTCGGGTGCAGACTCTGAAGCAGCCGGACATACCCACCCTGCAGTCAGTAGCTACACCCCCTCGAGTCACACCTGCATGGAGAAAAAAAACCTGTTGTTTCTGGACCGTGAGCATCCAAGCATGGCATGGTACCTGCACATCACACCAGACCCGGGATCAGCCGCTCACTCCAACACTGCAGTCAGTAGGTACCTACACCCCACCCGCTCACTCCAGCACTGCAGCACACCCCACCTGCATCCACACCCCTGCACACCTACACCCCTACACCCCTACACCCCACCATGGCAGGTAGGACATCTTCTACTTTCACATTGGTGTGTGTTATGGAGATGAAACGGGGGTTTGATCTAATGTCTCTCACGTTGTAGCATCTCAAATTGTGAACTGGCTTAACTAGGGTTGAAGAAGGGTAGGGTATAGGCCTATTCCGCATTAGCAAGATGATCACTGTACAGCGCCATTTTGTCTGGTACCAGTGCTCCTTCCTCTGCTAACTATAGCAGCCAGCTGGTTAGCTGAAGCTGGTTCCTGTCATGTCCAAAATTTTGAGTTTTAGGGGCCATAAACCTTTCAGTTATAGGTCTCTATTGTGGGTCCTTATATCATGTGTTCAGATTGGGGGAGTGGTTAGGACACTGGCAATTCAATACAAAGGTCCTGACTTCGAATCCATACAAAGGTTGTTTGGTTCTGATACCATTATAAAATGTCCTTTTGTTTAGTCAAAATTCGTGATAGTATACAATTCAGTTGTAAATTTCATTTACATAATATAAAATTTCATAGGGTAATCCAAAATGATTTTGTATGCATCTTTAGTTTTTCTATGTGAATACTATTATTATTCTTGACCAACTAGGAAAAAAATTAACCATGCAACCTTGGCATGGATTCGAAGTCAGGACCTTCGTATTGAATTGCCAGTGTCCTAACCACTCCCCCAATCTGGACAGTTGATATACAGGATATAACAAACACTCAAGTATCAAGAATTCAAAAAGTGATGACCCCTACAACTGTCCATTTTTGGACATGCTAGGAACCAGCTTCAGCTATAGGTCTCACAAAGGAGAATCACTGCAACTCGCTAGTGCGGAATATATCTTTGTTTATGTACATGTAGATGGGAAAGGAGGATCCTTTCTTGAAAACAGGTGACATTTTGCACCCACTATTCATGTCTATTACTACTCCCCATGTCCCAATGGATTTTATACATCAGTTCTATATATTTGTATAATATATAGCAAATGATGACGCGATGGGTGGGGGCAAGGAGAGGCAAAGAGAGGCAAGGGGGAACAAGGAGAGGCATAGGGAGGCAAGGACCTACTTACTTTGCCCCCCTTTCTGCAATATGCATCTGTCTCTTCCCCAGGGGTTCACACCCAATCCTTTCTATAATACCTATAGCCCAGGACCAAGGAATTCATAAAAATGGGGGTGGGGGCGGTTGTTGAGTCATTTTTATATCTTGACTAAGCACAGGTACTATGTGAGCAAGGTGTAAAAGGTACCATCAAAAGTTATTTCGGGCAGATGCACATATAGGATACACATTAAGACTGTGTATGCTATTGTTGCTAGGTAAATAAACAATTGGAATACCCATTGCTAAGCAACCAAATGGCTTAAACCCTAACTGACTACACTCTCTGAAGCCTTGGGGTCACTTTAGTGGGGGCATGGACATTTAAAATCAAGCTCAAGGCCAATTTAATTTCCCTTGCTAGGCAAATATACAACTAGAACCATGTTGCTAGGCAACTAGCCACCTAGATAAAACTCAACTACACCATTGGAATGCCTTGGTCCATCTTAAGGGTGAAGGTAATGTTAGAATTGATTCGTGCCAACTGATGAAATACATGAGAGCTAGCACCTTGAGTTATACACTGAGGCACTGTATGTCAGTTAAATAAGTGTTGCTAGGCAAATCAACAATTAGAATTGCTGTTACTAAGCAACCAGATGCCTTAAGTACTAACCAAAGACACCATCAGAGACCTTTGGGTCACTTTAGTAGGGGTAGGTACGACAATAAGCAAGTTAAAAGTGGGTTTAAGCAGCGTTGCTAGGGAAAACAATTAAAACGACTGTTGCTAGGCAACCACTTGCCTAGCAAAAACCAACTACACCACTGAATTCCTTGGGTCCACATTAGGGGGGCTAAGGTGCTGTTAGAAGTGATGTAATTAGGCCAAAGGAGATGAATTTCTGCAAATTTGGCGGGCATCTTGGATTTTGGCCGATTCGGCACTGTTCGATTAAATTGAAAATTGGCAATGATGAAATTCTTAATCCTCACCTTTTTTTGGTCAGATGTAATCATGTTGGCAAAAATCGAACCCCCCCCAAAAAACCTTACACTTACATAAAAATTTAGAGTGATTCTTAATTTATAGGCCCGCTTGAAAGGCCTATATTTAATCTTGTAGAGTGGAGGGGGGGGGGTCACGTGAATATATAGGCCTAGGCCACAATATCGTGAAAACCACATGAAATGGTTTCTTTTTTTCCAGCAGTGGTAACTAAAATTTCAATTGATATTTAAAACCATACATTATTTGGCGAAGGTATCCTCCATAGCCTGCTCACTCTATTTATGTAAATACATTTGGACTTTTAACATTGTTCTATCTACTAAATATTGGGGGAAATAAATGTACTCCGATTCTGAATGCCAAACTGAAAGTCGATAGACAAAGGCTGAGTGGGATGCAGCTCCAGCCTCACCGAGAGGGGAACGATACCAAAACTCCTCTGGCCATGGGCCTTTGCCTTTATTTCATGGTGTTTACTCCTCAAAATATGTTTAATTGCATATATATGACCATAACAACTTGAACAAATGATGACGTCACAGGCCATTCCTGGTACTTAAGCATAGTGATAGTCGTATCCACCATGAAATAAGTACCAGTGTACAGGTATATTCCATATACATCTAAAGAGAAGGACACATGTCCCCATGTGACCTGTAATACGTCCTAGTTAAAATAGGGTATGAAGTCACAACGCACTAGGCGCTATTAAGAAAAACACTTTTTTCCCTTCGTTTCATGTATACATAGAGGTACGGGGGGGGGGGAAATAACCCAGTCAGGAAATACATGTTATATTGACTTTGAGAAAAACGTTGTGAGAGTAAGTTAAAGTAAAAGTCCTGCTTCTGGAGGTGATAGCCACACTAACCACAGACCCAGTCTACATGGTACATGTTTATTTTTTCCTATTACAGTAAAGCTCCTGCTGCTGGCTGTGGTAGCCACACTCACCACACAAACCAGTGCTCAGAAGATTTGGATGATTGCTGTGGGAGAGACCTGGAGCAGGCATTCATACTTGTAAGTGTTCGCTGAGTCATAATATCATTATCAAAGGTCAACCAAATAACCAATTGAATATATCATCCCTTAAACATATTAATACATATTGTTATATATAAAAATATAAAACATAAATATAAATATAAAAGCCAACTCCTCCTCAAGCTTCGCGTTTTGTAGGTTGATCGCCGCCAACCGTTCCTCCATGGATTTCATCTCTAGCTTACGCTTCAAAATGGCCTGCTTTTCCTCCGCCAGTTTAAGCTGGTGACCCCGGCTTCTCCCCCTTGCGTAATTCAAAGGCTTCGTCTTCCTCTTCGTCCAAACCACCTTTAGAATGGGTGGGTTTAGCGCATTGAGGACACGTCGATTTGCGATGGTCATATACAAAGGCGCAGCTCTTACAGGGCTGCGTGGCTGTGGTTAAATAAATAATTAACTCACCACAATATATATGACAAAATGAAAGTGAGCAGCGAGCTGTCCCACCTCTCTGGGCGGCGCTCTGGCATAAACAAAGGTGGTAACCAACGTACACAAGCAGCATAGCGACAGAACATAGGGGGCGCCCCTTACCGGGTAACATGGGTTTGGCGCGCGCGAATGACCTGACCAATAGAGGAGACAAGGGACTCGTATCCAACCATATAAAAATGTATACATATGAAATACTGTCATCCACTCTGTAGCCCATTGGATCGGAATAATTTGCTTATATACATGTATAGTGATTGGTAACTGTGCTTAAATTTATACAATTCTATCTTCTTTTTCTTTCAGTGACGATGCAGGCTACTTAAAAGGTCCTACACATCAATTGGTTGACCTCGGTAAACAGTTTATCAGATTTGTCACCTCAAATGAATGATGTGCATTTAATCTTTGATAAACTCTTAGCAAATAATATTTTTCTACTTAACACTTAATTAATTTTCAGTGGTCGACTCATCTAAGTTTTTTTAAAATGTTTCATTTCGGGAAAATAATGCAATTACATCAAAAGATAGTAAATGCATTAAACCTAGCATGTGTGCATTGCATTCCTTCCACTAGGACCCCTATGAGTACTACTAAGTATTTTTAAATCATCATGTATTTTAATTAATCATTGTAAACATGAACAGAATTGATGGTACTTGTGTGAATACAGTAAAACATTGGCTTATTAACACTTTCCATTGAATGAATTGTTCACCTTTAATTAACTTATAATTTAACACTGGGTACAATTCCCCTGTTGCATGTTTCAGTGTGTTCACAAGTTGGCATGGACTGTCGTATTGTCTGGGACAAGAATAGCAACTGCTGGAACGGCAACCAGCCTGGGGAGCACCCTATTGGAGGAATAGGTAAGGACGTCATTTCATCTTGAACTGAACCCCTTAGCACATTATATCCTTTCCAAGAAGGAATTCTCTGGAAAAAACCCTTGTTGGGCTAAAAGCCAACAGCTATGTCTTTTGTTTTTCGAGACATATTCCTTACTCTTATAACAAAGATATGAAACCTCAGGTGTTTTAGACAGAATCTGCCACATGGATGCTATCTTTCATTACAATTAATAAAAAAAGAGAGGGAGGCATGGCTTTGTCCAGGACACTACAGTTAGCGTTGGGGGTAAGGTCAGGGTTAGTGTTTTGTCTCTCCCCAAATTCTGACTTACCATCATAATT
This sequence comes from Harmothoe impar, assembly GCA_947462335.1. Lineage (NCBI taxonomy): Eukaryota > Metazoa > Annelida > Polychaeta > Phyllodocida > Polynoidae > Harmothoe > Harmothoe impar. Next base: position 61,358,398 of record OX381717.1, on the reverse strand, counting down.
GTTCAGTTCTTCTTAAAGCAGGAGAGGAGTGTCTGTCTGGCTTTTTGAAAAGGGATTTCCTGCTGAAAATTCCCTCTTATAAAAGGAGATCATGTGCTAATAGGCTGTGAATCCTGTGCTGATATGTATAAAAGAACAGAGATGTTTTGGTGACTTGCCCAAGGGAAAGATAAGGTATTAGCCTGAAACCTTATCCTGATCCCATATTGAGAAAAGTTCATATCTTTCACATATAATATGCTGTCCACCTATTCCTAAATTAATTTTGAAAAATTCAAGCAAACATGGTAAGCAATACACATTTGCTACCACACTTTGGGCAAGTCATTTATTGCTAGATAGTATCGTCTAGTATTATTTATTCTCCCAATGAGGCAGTCATGAAAAATTGGAAAATAACCAGATTTGCTTACTGAATTCCTTGTGGACATTAGAAATCTGTGTTTCTAATATCAGCATTGCTGCTATTATTTTTTGATAGTGGCTTTATAAATTAGGAAAATAAATACCTGTACCATTACATAAGTATTGATCAAACTTATCTGTACCAATCTTGCAAGGCCATTTTATTTACATGATTTGAAATAATCAAAGTCTCTGTGTTGCTAGAAATCATACTCTCTATTTGGCTTTTCTTTTTTCCTGTCAATTTTCTCCGAGTTATTCTTTATTCTCCTCCTTTGTCAGGTTTAATGGCAGGCTGGTACGATGCCTGTATTTCATTCACACCAACCACAGAGAGGGTGCACGTATTTTCATTCGGCCTCCCCTACGCAACACCAACCACCAGCGCCCTCGCAGTCAAAAAGGGAAACCCACGCAGGTTTAACCCCCTCGACTTGAGGGGCAAGACACTTGGTGAGTAGCTTATGTTATTCTCTGATTGTTATCCATTACTGCTTCATCTCTACAAAATCCTTAATTCACTCTATACACTGTGGTCGCGATCAGATCCCTGGGACATACCACTAATCCCTCATTAGTTTAGTAGCATAGTCTATAAATGCTGTCTGAACCTGCAGGGGTTTTGACATTAAAATGAACCACCATAACCCCAATTAGCCAATTTGGCGAATTTCCAGTGGGTAGCATTAACCAAAATGAACTTTGATTTGCCATTGGTGACTTGGCGAGTGGCTAGCGGAATTCCCGGATCCATGAGAGGTTCTTTACACATGCACAAGCTTTCCTTATTCTGCAACTGCTATATTTATGCTACAGGATTTCATTACCAAAAAAGTTCTTTTTCATGTACTTGTGCTTTTTCTAATGTTGATTTCATCATATGTATATAGCATTATATCTATAGACTGTGGAAATTGCCATCTCGACCAAAATCCATGACATTTGGACAAGTTGCATATGCATAAAAAAAATCAGAGACCTAATCACGGGTACTATTCTGTTGCAGGCTTCATTAGACTGGCGGGCGGCAATATTCAATGTATCGCGCGTCAGACCAACATCCAGGGACGCATCCTAGAAAAGCAGCAAATCAAGTACTATGACCGCCCCGAGGATTTATTCGATGCTCTGGTGGCCGGAGAGGTAAATGGAATTTTCTTGACTTAGCCATGTCACAGAGATTAAGATCCAAATTGTGCCTATATCACAGTTATATTAAATAACGAATCAATTCAAAGAAAAAGAATTTGTCGAGTTTACTCTCTCAGACTAGAGAGCTGTTGTTTCTTTACTTGGTTAACCCTCTTTCATGTAAAATGACCAGGGGGGCGGCAGTGTAGTCTCTACCAACATGAAACCAACCCGTTCGTTTCTAACCAAAATGGGGAAGGCGTACTGGCGAATACAGTAAAACTTGGCTATAACAAACTTAGATGTAATGAGGACTGGTTTATGAATAGCATATTTCTCTGTCCCATTTCCCATAATACATTATGATCACCTCTATGAACACCATTATAACACATTTTACTGTACACATCTGAGACTGCATCAGGCTGGGCATATTTACTTCATGTTTTCACTGATGAACCAGTCCTATCATGTGTACAAACTCAATATTGTATATCATTATACAAGTTATGTATCAGTTCACAAGGCTGATTAGATTGAAATTTATAAAATACTGAGTATCAGCTGCAGCATAACATGCTCGTTGTATCATACTGGATTCTATAAATACCTGGGGTTATCACTATTGAGGAAGCTCCCGGCATATTCAATAGGTTGTTAAAAAAAATACTGACCAAGCCTTCCTGCAAAAATCACTTTTCTTTGATTTGATTTGATCATTCTTTGATTTGAATTGATCATTCTTTTGATGCTTACATATACCCTGCATTTAGAAAGGACCTGGGCTTATCTAAGACACCAAAAATGGCCTCAATCTTTATTTCCATACCCTCATTGGGTTTCGGGTTAATGGGATGCTGTGAATTAGGAGTAAGTGGTTGAGGTTGCTGGTTTGGGGATGCTGGCTGGGCTTGATTGTGGGCATTGAGAGTGGGGTTATGGTATGGGAATGCTTGTAGGGTTGATCGTTGATGGTTGAGCAGTTGACCATTTGAGGGAGGCAGGTGGATGGTCAGGGCTTGGTAGTTGTTGGCTGATGTTTGGCGATTAAAGTTTGGAGAATGATGGGTTCAGGGCTGAGGGTTTAGGCTTCATAATTTGGAGGTTGATAGTTGGGAGATGATGGTTGAGGGTGATTAACGTTTGGAGAATGATGGGTTCAGGCTTCATAATTTGGATGTTGAGGGTTGAGGGTTAATGGTTGGGTGTTTTAGGTCTGGCATTGATGGTTGGGGCTGCCAGTTGATGTTGATGGTTTGGGGGTTGGCGTTGAAGGTTTGAGAGTTGATGGTTTGTTGCTTGGTGGTTTCGGAGCTAATGTTTCGGGGTTAATATGTGGGGGGTTGATGTTTGGGGGTTGATATGTAGAGGGTTGATGTTTGGGGGGTTGCTGTTTGGAGGTTGATGGTTGGGGGTTGATATGTAGGGGGTTGATGTTTAGGGGTTGATGTTTGGAGGTTGATGGTGGGAGCTCCATACAATAACTACCACATGCTGCTTACAGGTGGATGCTGCATTGGCCGGTACAAACACGTTCACATTAGAGCATCAGGAGGAGGTGGAACGCCTCGGTGACGAGATCTTCTGCTACCTCGGTGGGAAATCTGTGATGACCCGTAAGGACAGCAACTTTATCCAGCACTGGAACGCAGGTTTCCAGAAGCTGAAGCAGACCACCAAGTGGGGCAAGTTCTGTGAGGAGACTAATGCAGAGCATGGTAAGTTGAACAACCAATGCATTGAATCTTATTTTGTTAGAATGAATTTGATGGTTAATTCTACATATGTATTAAATAAAAAAAATACCATCTTTTTCTACTTTCTAGTCATAATCAACATATGGAGCTGGGTGAGAAGCAAATTGGTTGTTGCTTCATACAAAATGAAATGCAGAAGCAATTTTTTTCATATTTTCTTTTCAAAAAGCTAACAATATTTTTCTAGATTAAAAAAAAAGAAGCATCAGACACTAATTTTATTTTGTTGCTTCTAGATATTCTGACCTACCAGGAGAATAATTTTTGCTGAATTCTGTTGAATGAGGAGTTGTAACAAACTCATTTCCCAACATGCATTCTAGGGTCCATATTTAACACATAAATGAATATACCTGTACACACTTTTAATGGGAACACGAAAATGATGAAAGAAATATGCCAGACCCAAGGGTCACTCTATTTTAGTACTTGAATTCCCATATGCCACCCCCCTCATTTAATCTGGTATTGCCATATACCACACAAAGTGATGTTCACAGAATTCTAAAATCACTATTCACAATGATTCAAAGTATTTCATTAATTTTCCCCACTTGTTGATTTGTCGGGAGATATCATAAAGGCTTGTTGAAGTCAGTGTGAATTAGGACCACTCAACAACAATCTTACATTGATAACATCACTGATTATGTAATGCAATGCTGGTTACAATTGTGCTTTCCACCTTTTTCAGGGCACAAAGGAACCTTGAAGTGCATTAACTGATTGAAGAAGAACGGGTGCTGAAAGATAAAACCAAGCCAGCAAATTATCAAAGCAGCTGAGTCTATCTTCTTTAAGAGGTGTATCAACCCAAAGTCAAGAAAGTTGCACCACCGATCAGAACCACATAAACAGAAGACATGACACAAATAACACAGTAACACAGATATTTTACTTTGTGAATGTTTATCATGCTTGTACTGCTAACCATAATGAATGTATAATTTCGAATCATAAACAAAATATATGTCTGGATTCCCGATAATAATACTATCGAAGGACTGTCTGTAAATGTAATACCACAAAATGCCAAATAAAGTTAAATTGTTCTAAAAAAAAGGGTTTCCACCTTAGATGGCTGAAAGTGATAACAAGAGAGTGTCAGTATTATATAAATATACTCAAGCCTTGGATCCTGTGGCAGCAATTAGTGTTGTTCTGCATTCTCCGAGTCTGACAAGGACTTCCTGTCAAATTTCAGCCATTTTTTGGGGGGATGTATAACGTTGCTGTGTCCTGACGTAGAATAACAATTTGTTGATTCTTATGAAATTTGTGTCCAAATCAGTCAATTCTTGGATGAATCGAGAAATATGTATTTATCTTGATAGATTGATAAGTTTAGAAGCCTAAATTAGCTTTTTTCTGCCAAAATCAGGGATTTTTAGGGTGTTGTAACACCAAATTCAGTGCATTACGTCCCCCAACAAAGTGGCGTCCGATTCTGCGCACAGTGACCCCTACAGTCTTGGGCGACTCGGAGAATTGGACATTGCTGCAGAATGTTTATCCCTTGGACCAGAACCCAAGACACACCGTGATCACAATGACGGCACAGAGTATGTAAATGACACACAACACATTGTTGACAACATCAGCCAGCTCTTTCCAGTCCTTTATGTTACGCTCGAGGTTGTCCTTCACCAAGCCTCTCTGCTTGGTGAATCTCTGCAGACACTTGGGTACCTCAGACTGCCTGTGATGCAGATTGAGGACCAGAACTGTCACACACACAGACAGGGCATTCAGCAACATGAAGCCAGAATTGAAGATCACTGCAATGAAAAATATAGTTCAAATATAGAAAAAATTATCAAATTTGATACCATGCCTAATAAATCACAAAGACATTTCTGCACAGGGGAAACTACATTTCTTGTGGTATTGTATACCACTATGGGGTGAAATGTTACATTGGTTTGCTATCTATTTAGACAAAAATTTAAACAGATTAGAAGAAAGGGTTGATGTTTTAAAATACTATTTCTTGTTAATATTACAATTATAACTGTAATCTGGTTACTGCCTAAATACAAAAGAATAGAGAATGAATCAATGGGAATAGTCAACTCTCCACAACAGTTTACTCTCTACAGGATGTTTAATAAACATATGGCAGAACGAGGTAGATACAGCTACATGTCTGTGTTACACACACAAAAAAAAGAGCTAACAAACTTAGTCAAGAGTTAGCCGAAACGCCTAACTTTCTAACCCATGTTGGGGATTTTGCCTTGCCCAAAGGCCCCAGCCTTTCTTAGAAGTTTACACCTATTACCAGTATGTAGGCTCCCAAGGAAGCCCTGTCTTGAACCATGAGGCAGAGTCTTGCCAAACCTTGGAAAGGATATAGCTAAAGGATGGAAGTATATCCGGTCTCCCTACAAGTATTGTGAGACTGACTTTGAATTCCTTCATTCATGTTTATAATTTGCTATGATGATATACTACTTACTTATGACTGGTACCGATTGCCAGTTCTTTGGGATTTCCTGTGATATTGTTAACTGCATTATGAAGAATGACATGAGGCAGGCCACACAGAGAGACACCTTTTCCCCTGAGTCTGCTGGGAGTGTGAACACCATCAACCCCACAAAGAACAGGAGAACCACAGGAGCGATGATAGTCAGGATGTATGATGTTGCCTGCCGCTTTAGGGTGAAACTAATTTTGACACCCGTGAAGTACCTCCCTTCATCACCTAATACTCTTTCAGTATTAGCGTCATGGTCTATTACAGTCCACTCCCAATTAGTAACTCCCAATATATATTTACGTTCCACCTTTAAGGCAGTGAGGATGTAGTCCTCCTCTGCTGTGTCTCTCTGATAAGCATATATCTCACATGTCTGAGTGTCAAACGGGAAGTAGAAGGCATTGGTGTTGCATGCTACGTTAAATGTGCCTGAAGGGTACCACCGAACGTCTCCATCAAACTTAACCAAAACAATGTCATTCAGCCATGTTGCTTCAACACCTCCTTCATCTATGCTATAAGGTAAACATACACTGGAGACCAAACTGGGAAGGTTATAGGGTAGGTGGGAGGATTACATAATGGGCGCTGTGAAATATGTTTTTTTTTACTACTATTACTATTAAAGTACATCCGATGTTTGGGACCAAAAAATAGATTTTCCTAAAATGAGTCAGAATGTTCACAAATAATATATTTGACTTCCTATCTGCTCCATTCCCCTTAAGTCCCTCTGATTTTGCCCTAATTCAATTTTATTGCCCAATATATGGTCATTTTGGAATGAAAGCGTGCACGCTTTTATTCTCCCCATTGAAAATACAGTAGAAAAGCCCATGGTTGGGGGACATAGGATCCCTTTGTGGCTTATTGACACGCATTTATGACATTTGATTAACATCTATTCTCTAAATATTTTACTTTTGCATTGCTTGGAATACATTCAAGTAAGATTTAGAATTTGAAGAATAACCGGATATACCCACTCTAAGCTTGGTCATTGACTGTCTTCAACATACAGATAATATTTTCATTTATTACACGACCTAACGTTATTAATACGATCCTGTGTTTGTTTAACCATTAAAAACGTACCAGCCCTAGGTGTGGTACGCTTTTGCGTACCACCCCTAGGTGTGGTACGCTTTTTGGTGCTCTAGATCAATCAGAAGCCAGTATGTTGGTCACGTGACACAACAATGGCGGCGATGTAAACAAAGCACAAGACGATGTTCACGAACGATGCAAATTAACGATATAAACAACTAAATTGGCGATGTAAACAACAACTAAAAGATAGGGGGGGGGCTGAGAATTTGTCTTCTGATCGTGTAATAAAGCTTGTATTGCATGATAAGGTCACGCATGGGGCGCACCAGCCCTCGGTGCATCTGCCTTATAAAGGCAGATGCACCTCTAGCTATAGATATTATTGGCAAACTCGACCTATAAGTAATCATCGGCACATATCGCAGGCTTCTCAGCTAACAAAAAGACAATTTTTTAACATTGAAAAAACGTTATTTTAAGGTTTAACAAATGTTACAGATCAACGGAAATATAACGTAAAATAACGTAAAAACGTTGACTCAAAATAAAGGATATTAACATTCATATGTATCGCTTTATTATAAGGCTATTTTACGTTTTTTAAGCCGGGTTTTGTCAGTTTTGCATTGTTGCATCATGACGACTCTTTGGGATGGTCTCAACCCCAAATAGTCAACATGGTGCTTGAAGCCCCGGTCAGTTACTTCCCAGGGCTGCATTCATGCATCATGCCGACCATGGCATTTGGGTAATAAACCAAAGGGATTTACGATGTTATTTAACGTCAAATAACATTATGGATTCCAATGTTTTCTGCTAAACCGCATAACTTGGATGCATTTGTAGTGCATTTATAGTGCGACAACTACATTCTGACACTACAAAGACACCCTATGCTTCACTAGACATGTGATTGTGACACTAAATAAATGGATCAAGGACAGGCTCAGCTTGCATACATATACACACAAGTGTCCCAGCTAACAAGAAAACGTTATTTTACGTCAAAATAACGTTTTAAAAATTTATATAATGTTATGCCATAGTAAGGAGCCCTAGAGAAACGCTATATAACGTTATAAAATGTTGTATAACGTTTTTTGTTTACTGGGGTGGCACATATTACACTCCTTATACAATGTACTATTTTGTCATGAGGTACCTGTTTGTGATATCAAGCTTTGGAGTCCAGATGGATGTTACTGGTAAATAGGTATGTGTTATATTGTCGTAATCTGAGACATTCCACCTGAGGAACGGATCATTCCATCTCTGCAGTTATTAAAACAGAGCTTTGTCATCATTGAAATGTCTTAGCTATTCATCAGTGAAGGTCATTTCATAAATCAGGGTATGATCAGAAAGGAAATTGTATGTATTACAACTAGGGATGTCATTGACATTTGCTATATTGATGTATCGCCATTATGTCAATATTTCAATATATCATATTGACAATTTTGATATGTCAATATAGTTATGTCAATATATGTCTTATGAAAAATTGTTCTCTGCTAGTAGAGGAAAAAGGGTATGCACTTGTACCATGGTACCTGCATGGGCCAGCACCCAGTGCACCCTCAGAGAAGCTATTCTCCACTATGTGCAGTAAGGGAGGAAGGGTGGTTAATGGACAGAGTGTTCTAAATCTAACAGAGTAGTTATCCTTTTGACCAGCCTTAGGTCAAATTTTGACCTCGCAGCATTAAAGACTGGGAGTTTTGTATATCATATTGACGATTATTAAGTGAAATCTTCAGAAGAACTGGTGTTCAACTACGATTAACCATTATTTTGGTTATTTTTGTCACCTTATTAAAGGAATAAACAGTGTTTTAGATGTACTATATAGTTTAAATGTTATATTGCAATACATTGATATATCAAAAACTACATGTCAATAATCATCATCGACATAAATTGGATGTCAATGACATCCCTAATTACAGCGCACTCAAGGTGATGAATCATAGAGAGCAGACTGTTTTTTGAAATAAATAAATGTAAAATGATTATTCATTAAATACTCCACAGAAGATGTTATATTCAGGATGACATTGCTTGTACAACATTAACTTACCACTTTAAAAGCACCATTTACTGAAAAAACTTGTTTTGCTATATTCTGAAAGGTAAATTCATAACATGAAGTCAGTGTTAACTATATATTATGCAATCAGTTTAATAATGATAACAATCAAAATCACAATAAGATGGTTACTCTGCCCATCCTACTGAATAGTTTCCTTGTGCATCTTTAACATCTGGTCACACAATGGTAATTCTTTTGAAATAGTTGCTGTCAACTGGCCAGTTGACAGTTGACATCATCTTTTCTAGAAATAAAGTGATTTGAAAAGAAACATATTTCTCTTCAAAAACATGGTGTCAACTGTCAACCTGACAGTTGACTGCAACTTTTCTAGAAAAGAAAGTGATTTGAAAAAACATCATTTATCAAAAAAAAAGTTTTCAAAACCACTTTTTTGGGCCTCCTAGGCCACTGTAGTTACTGGCCAAGGCATTGTAGAATAAAATGTCAGCTTTTACCAAGAGCAATACTGACATGCTGTACTTTAAACGTAGATTTTGTTGTGCTGGACATATTTTCGCAATCATCGCAGAGTTAGCAAATTCGCGAAAATGTATACACATGAAAATATCTTCGTCTACAGTATTAGTCTGAGTCTCATGAGATTGGGCCAATGTGGTCGTCTTTGACTGGGTGCCATCTTTGACTGGGTGCCATCTTTGACCGGGTGCCATCTTTGACCGGGTGCCATCTTTGACCGGCTTGATAGAAAGCAGCTCATTACAATTACAAAATTAAAGTGTGATAACATCTATCAACCTTTTCAGCCAATTCATATATTGATCTGCCCTAAATAAACTGTTTTCTATCAAGCCAGTCAAAGACGGCACCCGGTCAAAGATGGCACCCACTCAAAGATGGCACCCGGTCAAAGATGGCACCCAGTCAAAGATGGCACCCGGTCAAAGATGGCACCCGGTCAAAGATGGCACCTGGTCAAAGATGGCACCCGGTCAAAGACTATCACATTGGCCCGATTTCGTGGGACACAGCCATTACATTTCTCACCAGCTCCTTGACAGCATCAAGAGTGAAGGAAAGGGTCACAGTCACACGTTGGTCTGCTACCTTCGGCTGAACCACCATCCTGCCGTCAAAATGGATGGCCTTTAGAAGCTTGGCCTCTGCAACATCTGTCAGAAAACAGAAGATGCACCTTTTCATAAAGTAGATGGCACAATGTTACAATACCACATAAAGTCGGTGTCACGTAAACCAATCACATATCGAAGTAACTGATAATTGATTTTTTTTCAAAAGAAGCCAAATAAAGTTAAAGCATTCCCCAAGGAAACTCTCCACGTAACATAGATACAGGCAGGATACCAGTTTAATTATGACAACTGAGGATTATTGTTTTATCCTATCTCATAATGATGTTCAAATTAAAGAGAAGCTAAAAAATAACGGTTTTTGTTCCATTTCCATTCCAGAGCATTTAAAACTCCAAATAATGGAAGGAATCTAATGAAGGCATTGTATACGGTCACAATGATGTATAACAAGCACAGCTTTAACATATTTCTAGTAAACTATTGATGTTGAAATGATGCAGTTGGTTTTGCCTGTTACTACTCCTTAACTATAAATAATACCTATAAAATCTATGCTAGGCCTGCAAAACAAGACATTCTACAGAATGCAGTTCACGAAACATGATCTGGAAACTGCAAGCTCAAGCAGAGCCCATCTGCTAAGTTTAGTTCAAGCTCAGCTTTTTAAACGTTGTGGTTCACGGAACAGCTTATATATGAAAGACCCAAACTGCTTTGAGCTTCTGCTTGAAAAGTTAAGCAGATGGCTGTCCTGCTTCAAAACTCAAGCAGATCAGCCATCTCCTCGGATTCCCGAGCAAATGATGGTCTTTCGTGAACTGGGATCTGCTTGAGCTACATTGACTGCTTCAAGCAGATAAAAAGTGTTTCGTGAAGCAGGGCCTGAATATCCTCTATTGTCCAAGGTGTACAATAGTTACCATTTCTATCTGAGGCCAGTGTAAGAGTTTTACCGTTTATGTCTGTAAATGCTGCCTGTGTATGATGTAAATGTAACAGCAGCCAATATACGACGTAAACCCAGCGTAGACCACACATGACGTGCAGCTGGGTCCCAGTGTTGGGAACATGTGGGGCCATGGGAACACTCTCTAAATATCTAAGGTAAATACAGTCACACCTCGATAAACAGACCACCCCGTCTCAGTTAAAACATGGCCGGATATTGAATCAGCCGGATTATTGGAGCATATTTGTATGCTTTTTTTCAATATGAAAAAGTTATTGATTGTTCCAGTACATGTTGAAGTGATATTATGTACAATCCATTAGTTGGTACCAGTTTTGTTAGGGCTACAATATGAAATCCATATATGATGCAGACAAAAAAATGGGTGTTTACACATTTTTGGATATATCTGACATTTGCTGTTTTGGTTGACAATCAAGTCGTTAGGTTTTACAGTTTATTACAGTACAGTTTAATATAACCTGAAAGAGATATTTATAAAACGGTAACTAACCTAATGTCTGTGTGTAACTAGTGTAATAATTGTAGCTAACGTAATGTGCATGCCACAGACAAACCCTGGACCTAATTACATACGCTGTGACACCATGCTCAGCGTGCACTTTTACATTATAACGAATGGCATGTGACCTCTCTAGAGCTATAACGCACGGCTAATCGTTTTATAAATGATGATAATAACAATGATAATGTACAGTGTGTTTATGTGTAGGACTGTTCCTGCAAAAAGTGTCCGCATTAATAAGATGCCGGATTATTAAAGTGACATGGTCCAATTTTTTTCATATTTTAAATCTTGTTTAAATGTGTTTCAAATGTTAGTACAATATCATATTTGAGGATGGGGCCCAATAAAATATCATCTATTGGCAATAAGAGCCTAATTAGATGTTCAGATGTGGCCCAAGTATAGCATTTAACAGTGTATTCTCAATGGGGGAATTATAGAGTGCACTCCAAAACTAGTAAATTGACTTAGGGTATCAGTGCAAATGGCGCTCTGTTTGCATTATGACTTGTTGCTATGGAGGCTTTTACAGCAGTCTCTACTTACAGCGGGATCCAGTTAACCCTTTAAGGACGGATGTCGCTAAAAGATGACATTTGTTGGCATGATGCACCAATGTAGCCCTGGTGAGTAGCTCGCGGGTGCTGCATTGGTACATCATGCGGACCCTGCAAGAGTGCCTCAACCTTATAAGGTCGGCATGATGCTTGAATGCAGCTCTGGCAAGTTACTCATCAGGGCTGCATTCATGCATCATGATGACCATGGACATGATGCATTAAGGCATTTATGCCGTCCTTAAAGGATTAAAAGTTTAACTGACGTTGTTGAATCTGGCCAGAGCAGGAAAGAAGGTGTCCCTTTATTTAAGACATTATGGAGCTCTTCCTATTGTTAGCATTGACTAACCACACTGCAGGATATAAATGTGTAGGCTGTGTCTCACGACCTTGGGCCAATGTTTTGTCTCTGACTGGGTGCCAGCTCTGACCGGGTGCCAGCTCTGACCGGGTGCCAGCTCTGACCAGGTGCCAGCTCTTACCGGGTGCCAGCTCTGACCGGCCTGAATAAAAACGGGTTATTTAGGGCAGATGATGATAAAAATGGACAACTATAGTTAGAGAGTTATAACATCCATTAACCTTTTCAGCCAAATTCTATCTCCATCTGCCCTAAATTGCCCGATTTTATTCAGGCCGGTCAGAGCTGGCACCCAGTCAGAGCTGGCACCCGGTCAGAGCTGGCACCCGGTCAGAGACAAAAACATTGGCCCAAGGTCGTGAGACACAGCCTGTAGCTCATTGAAATGGCATAAACACCGACACTACATAAATGTTGGTATCTAAGCAAAAAGGAGACTGCTTGAAGTCACACTTTAAGCATCTTTAATCTCAGTAAATGCCACTTAAAGTTGCTCAAATGTCATTATGACTTTTCCGGGACATTTACATGGAGTTTACTGAACTTAAAGCTGCTTAAATAGTGACTTTAAGCAACAAAAGGTTTGCTTAAATGCTCATGTTCATGCAGTGCGAGCGACTATCCGTTATATTTATAGTACTGTTCTATCCTATTATGTATTGAAGCATAAGGGGTGACAATGAAGTTTTACAATATAGAGTATTGAAGTAATGCAATACATTGTAAAAGGAACATCATTTCTATTACAGAAACAAATGGTGTGAGCATCCCATTAAATCCTTTAAATATACATATATATATATTTATATATATACATATATATATATATATATACATATATATATATATATATATATATATATATATATATATATATATATATACATATATATACATATATATACATATATATAGTAGCAAAATTCAGCTGAAGGTAAGTCATAACACAGGAACACAGTAAATGCAGTTGACCATTCTTTATTGCTGTGCACTTTGTCCGCTCACACCATCTAAGTCTTGGTTGCCTCCAGTCCCGTCGTACCATGATCCTGTCGGTCCCACCTGACTCTGCCATGCTTGCCATGAGAAAATAAAAATAAGGCTGAGACACCAATACATACTGCATACAGAGCTGTGGCTATTATAAAACTATGGTATAACTATGGCTGCTCTTTACACTAACCTTACCATCCACACTCAAGCCGGTCAAAGATACACCCAGTCAAAGATAGCCCCGGTCAAAGATGGCGCCCAGTCAAAGGCGTTCACATTGGCCCAAGCTCATGAGACGCAGTAAGGAGCGGCCGCTTACTGTAGCGCTGTGCACAGTCAACACCTGCCACTCACCATGGGGGTCTAGATGGGGGGTTCCCATGTCGCCTGTCGATTTTAAGAAATGCTCATGTCATTTGTTAGTATCTTTGTATTTCTCCTGTCATTTGTCATTAGGCTCCATGTCGCCTGTCGATTTTAAGAAAAGGCCATGTCAGTTGTCAATATATTTTATTGCTCCTGTCATTTGTCTCTAAGCTCCATGTCGCCTGTCGATTTTAAGAAAAGGCCATGTCACTTGTCAATATATTTTATTGCTCCTGTCATTTGTCTCTAAGCTCCATGTGGCCTGTCGATTTTAAGAAAAGGCCATGTCGCCCTTTCGATTTTAGGGGTCCACCGCCATCACCATGACAGATAGGAGAACTTTCTCTTTCAACATCTGCCTTCAACCATCTGGAAACACCCCAAGGTGTACTTAAAGATCCCACCCTCCTGCCTGGCATTACCCGACCCCTGCCCACACTCCCCCTACATAATATTTATGTCCCTATCCAGAGACCCCTCCCCCCCCCACTTTTGAAACAAATAAGATATTATGTTAATGATATTTGATCAGTTTATCTATTGGTCTATATTTCTAGGTAAATATAGCGTGGTCAATATCCGATGCCCAGTTTAAGGGAATCCAGTACCATTAAAGCACCACCAACATGTCTATTTTGTATCATTAGCATGTATGGTTACACTTTACTGTACACTGTATCCTAGTAGCACACATTCAATTTGAGGGTGCCCAATGGGTGGTCAATAAAGCAAGTTTAATACCCATGTACTCATCCCCCAAGGGGATGGTTAAATTTTTGTACTCTTTGGTGTTTAATGGACCACCCCTCCACCCCCCCTTTTCATGGGTCCACGTCTGAGTGATAGTCCTGCTTAAAGCTGACACAGGAATCCTCTGTTTCCCTATAGCCTCTCCCTACCTAAACTCCCTCCCTACATGTCCTTGTCTATAAATAGACACCTATTAAATGTAAATAGAAATAAAGAGAGAAATTATATAAAGTGAAGTCATATATGTCAATGACCGTGAGCATCCAACCATGGTATAGTGCTGCTCCCCTGTACAGTACACATAGCGGTGCAGTTAAGCCGAAGGATTGTTCATTTTGTGATAAAGGCATGGAATTTCTACCACAGAATCTACATATCCCAGGGAACGTTTTAAGAGATAGAAGCACCCTGAGCTCCTAGTGGAACCAAGATGGCCGCCATCTGAACATAAAGTACCTGGGAAAGGACAATCGGACACTTCTTATTGGATTTCCAAGTGTGATACATCAATGTTCAGCTCAAAAAATATTTTGGTAAAGAACAAAATAGTTCCCATAGCGACCAGCATAGCTACCGAACATATCAAAAACTTTTAATTTAGCAATTCTTATTCGATTCTTTTTGTGAAACACTATCATACAAAGGTTTCCAGGATGTGATGTGATGAGGGATGTAGCTCAGTGGTAGGGCAATTGCTTGGCAAGTGAAAGGCCCCAGGTTTGAGTCCCGGTGTCTCTAAAACATCATTGTGTCCCTCACACTAGCGGAGACACCCAGCACACTCAGGGTAATGTCAGCTAGACGGCAGGGGAAAAAAGATTTTGGTAAATAGCTATCAACAAAATGGTTCCCGTAGCAACCAGCATGCCCACTGAAGGTATTGAAAACCATATATCAAGCAATTCTTATTGGATTGTTTTCTGAAGCACTATCATACCAGGGTTGCCTGGATAGGATGTGACAGGTGATGTAGTTCAGTGGTAGAGCAATCACTTGGCAAGCAAAAGGCTAACTGTATCACCAACATTGTAATATGCAAAATGAAAATTAATTATTCAACCACTATGCAACCAAATGCATAGTAAGACTCATTCGCTTTAAGAAATATTACATTTACATATGCACCTTTCAGAGATAGCAGTATAAGAGCCTCCAGCATAATGCAGTGCATTTGAGCAAAGGCTTTTGATGCTGATATTACCAGTACATCCTTTCTTGCATCCTCAGTGAATAAGTTCATAGCATGATTTAGACAGTTGCTTATTGTAGTTTTATGCACAGTGAGTGCCATCCAAGCGGGTCGCATTGCCAGCCCCACTCAGACAGATTCAGGATTGGAGTGTAATGCTTTGATCCAAATGTTAACTTGGAAATTTTTTCCTGGCAAGCCATTAACCCTTTAAGGGCCGCTGCTGCCTCTGGGCAGCATCTAAAATGCTCTTGAAAAACCGCTGCTGCCATGGGGCAGCAAAATTGATACCCTAGGGCATCAATATCACTAAGGCCAAAAAAAAAAAAAGGTGTGTTTCAGGCAACCCGACCCTAGATTAAAAAAAGGGCCGACCCTAGCATTTTTTTCCCAATTTTGGAGAATTTTTTGTTTTTTTTTGATTTTTATTGTTATTTTTCTCAATTTTTACAAATTCTTTCAAGAAAAAAACAAGCTCCCAGTGACCTCAGAGGCCTGAATAATTGATTAACTTCAGAAAATGGCTTTTAAGAGGAATATGCAATAACTTCTTGATATTCCTAGTCAATAGAGGAATTATTGAATCATTCTGGTGAGTCGCGAGTCGATTTGTCGATTCGCGACTCATTCCTGGTTCTCTCTATGTTTATAAAAAAAAAAAAAAAAAAAAAAAAATCCGACCTACCTACCCTAGAAATTCTGACCATGTTGCCTGA
The DNA here is from genome assembly GCA_947462335.1 of Harmothoe impar. NCBI lineage: Eukaryota > Metazoa > Annelida > Polychaeta > Phyllodocida > Polynoidae > Harmothoe > Harmothoe impar. The sequence continues at coordinate 61,342,013 of OX381717.1, read as the reverse complement.
AACACACCTTTTTTTTTTTTGGCCTAAATTACAGCTCCTGCTATGAAACAAAGAATAAGAATTTTTGAATCAATCCAAAAATATTAAACATTAGTAATACATCCCCTTGTCAAAATAGTGTAAATTCTGTCTCCAGTTCAATTAATTTCACTCCTTAGCCACTATCCCAGGTAGCACATACTTGCAAAGTTGCATATTCCCATGGCATAGGGCCGGTGGTTAAGTCCCAAATGACATATTTCAAGGCCAGTAGGGAAAGGGTTAACTGCTGGTCTTGAAAATTGTAATTTGGGCCTTGACCACCGCCCCATATGCCATGAGAATATGCAAATGGTCATGGAGGTAATGCCCTGGGCTAGTGGCCAAGGAGTGAAATATGATGCATTGGATATTGGGACTTCTTTGGCACATTCACAGCATCTAGTAATATGCAATTCAAGATGTCTCCCTTGACACCAGGCTGGAGCTTACCATTTGACACCAGTGCTGGTCATGCTAGATGGTTTTCATAGGGGACGAACAGGTCAAGATCTCCATTGCATGTTTAGCAACTATATACAGTCATGAGAAAATATACTTGTCATTGTTAAGTGCTTTTAGTTTCATCTTTTGGTTTGATTAAGTCTTCATGGGAGATGGGGATTGACTCTGAAAAATTGCAGCTAGTTTTTCTTGATTGTTTCCGTTTTGTGTGGATTTTCTAGCCTGTCCTTAACAAACTACTTGTACATTTCTTAACCAATATCCTTGATGCTCCGAAGTGTGATTACCAATATATTGCATTGCCTTTGTTGATTCATTAACATCCCTGTGCAATGCATTTTGAGCAGATAGCTTATCATGCTGTGCATGAGCTTCACCTTCTGGCAGGCGTGGTTGCAGCTGCTGAAATTCTGCTATTACGTTTTTTTGGGCCACCATCCAGTTTCTCAGAGCTGCAGGACTATCTGTCAGTCTGACTGCACCACAGAAACTCTTGGAGAAAGCATTATTCTTCGCATGACACTGATCCAGAGCCATTGAATAGAATCTGCTTTGTGTCTTGTTGACAGCACATTTGCCAGACTGGAAGTCAGCCCCATTATCAGGGTGCTTCTTATGAAGAGCAGCCATATCACAAATATGAATGGCCACAGACCCTGAATAGTGTATGTGGTCCAAGGCAAACATCTAAGGAACAATTTTCACTTGTGACTCTTTGTGCACATAATTTGAAACACTTTTTCACTTTGCATATGACAGTCTGCTTGCCATGGAAACACTCTCAATAAAGTTTCAGGGAAATGACCAAAATGATACACAACATTGCACATAGAATCTGAAACAAGTGTTGATTTTGCATTTTTCAGTATGGTTGTCATGTAAAGTGTTTTCATATAAAGTCACATATGAATAAAGTCACTTGTGGAGGTGATCCACCAACTTGTCATAATCAAAAGGATTCTACTCTCCTGGTAATTGAATTACTGATCAAATAAAAATTGCCAAGTGACTTTTTGATTTTTCTTCCCCGGCAAATATAATGGTTGCTAGGAAAACATATTTTCGAATGATTAATGATGGAATTGGGAACTTAACCACCTCCACATCCTGGTATGATCCCAGGTAACATCAATACATTGGGCCATGATTGGGCCAATATACCACTTAAAAATGGGCCAATATTGGCATTTTGATATTGGCCCACCGCTGGTTTGACCGCTGGCACGGTGATAGCCCATGCTCGGAAAAAGGGATATTGATTTTATGTTGGCCCAATGGTGGGCCAACATTACAATGTTTTTACATTATTCCAAGGTTAGAAATTAAACATCGGGGCAACCTTGAAATACATATGTCGCCCCAACATATGATTTTCAATATAGGACCACTGCAACAATCACTTATATTGAACAATACTATTTTTATGTATATAATTGAATGTGCAAATATACTTTAGACATGACTGTCAAGTATCATCAGTTTAGAAAAAGCCATTTCTGTCTTTTTAATCCATCTTGATCTCTATCCCAAATTGGATAGACACCATACAAACTGTATTACTATCATTTAAGACTTATCTAACTCAATTACCCACACATGAGGTGTCTTCAAGCTACTTTTGACAAATTCCCACTGATGTCATGCAGTAAATGGCACTTTTAGGTATCAAATATCATCAATGAACTTCCTCTGACCTTTAAACATGTAGAGCACACTGGAGATCACATTTATAACCCAATATGATGGCAAAGCAGGAGCCATCCTGTAAGATCTTCTTCAGGCAACATTGAATCCCCCTGGTGTAGATCACAGCCAAAATTGGACAAGTGTAGTAAGAATTTGTGTTGGTCCAACATCAGAAATAATATGATGTCCCTGAGATGTTCCAACGATTGCGATGGCGTCGATCATTGCCAACATTGGCCCAATAATCCCTTGTTACCTGGGATGGTGTTATACCAAACAGTCAAATAAGAATTGCTACATACATAGTTTTCAATATCTTTGGTAGCTATGCTGATTGCTATGGGAACTATTTTTTTAATGTTTTTGGAGACACCGGAACTCGAAACTGGGGCTTTTCACCAACCAAGCAATTGCTCCACCACTGAGCTACATCCCCTGTCACATCACATCCCTGAAACCCTGGTATGATAGTATTTCAGAAAACAATCCAATAAGAATTGCTTAATACATGGTTTTCAATACGTTTGGTAGCTATGCTGGTTGCTATGGGAACTATTTTGTTAACAGGTGTTTACCAAAACTTTTTTGTGAGCCTCTTTTTGAGTTTCCCACCCTCTAAAACATATATATTGCTGTATCACACTTGGAAATCCAATAAGAGGTGTCCATTGTCCTTTCCCAGGTACTCTATGTTCAGATGGTGGCTATCTTGGTTCTAGAAGGAGCTCAGGGTGCGTCTATCTCTTAAAATGTTCCCTGAGATGTCTAGATTCTGTGGTAGGAATTCTATGCCTTTATCACAAAATGAACAATACCCTTGATATCTTTAGCTTAACTGCAACACTAACAGTTGCCATCCAGACTTGGAAGCAGCCGGACATACCAGTACTGCAGTCAGTACCTACACCCCACCCAGTCACACCAGCACCGCAGCACAGACCCGTACACCCCGACACCTACTCCCCACCATCACACCTACACCCCACCATGGCAGGTAGGTGGCTTCTACTTTCACTTTGGCAGTCTTTGCGAAAACATGCAGGACAGTGGTAATGTCCTTCTAAAATGAACTAGAATAATTCAGTTGGGCTTCTAAAGCTGAAATATGTATGTCAAAATACTGTGTAAAACTACATATCTATCCTGATTAGGCCATAAATGATTACAAATAAGTTTCATGGACAAAACTCTCTTATACTTAGAATGCAGAAATCATCAGATACATGTGGCTATCCAGTTCTCCAAAAATGTAGCCGGTCCTTCAACATTGATAATTTGCAGGACCGAATGTCCTATGGGATGAACAATGCCTAATTACCTTCACTAAGTATCTCAAATTGTGAAATCGTATAACCAGGGGTCAAGAAGGGTAGGGTATATCTATTTATTTTAATATATGCGACACTCTTATTGACTTAACCAGGGAATGCCATATTTCACCCCCCCTTGAAATAACACTCACCCATATTTCACAGCCTGTCAAATCATCAAAATTGTTGATTCAAAGGGGAATTCTCACCACTCACATTTCACATAGCAGACTAGAACAGTACTAGAATTGTGAGTGGGATGAGAATGCCACTTTAACTATTTAGCCTCATGAAATAACCCTCAATGAGGAGCTCTACTCGTGCACCTGTGTCTATAAATGTACATTGAAAACAATTTGCCCACACTTTCTCCGTCTTTCACTTCTCCATATGTCCCAATGTATTTTATACACCAGAGAGTCTTTTCATAAGGTTTGGAGTTTTTTATGATAGCGAAAAATAACGATAGGAGAATTGTGATATCATAAAACCAAAAAAGGGAGTGTATTTCATAATACTGTTAGTGTTTCAGCTCTCCCAAAACTGGAATTAGGATAGCAGATGTCATCTTAAAGATATCAGGTTATGAAACACTCTATATCTTAAGCAAATTCATTATCCAAATTCCCAATGATTCCAAAAGTCGGTTAAAAACCCTCCTTTAAATGCTGATCTGATTAGGAAGTATAGCAGCACCCAAGAGATGAAGCTATTTAGTCAATATCCTTATTGGAATTGCACTTTTATGATATTTTTAGTTAGCACTATAATTCCAACTTTCTGCTATAAAAACATATGCATTACTTAGGCAGACAATTTATGATATTATGTAAATTTCGAAATCTATTATGAATAAGTATTATGTAGAAAGATTAGGTTTTAAATAATTAGATTGGGCATATTCTAGGATTTAGGATAACGGAAAAACTCAATTTTCCTGTATTTTTATAGCGAACCCATTTTAGGAGAGCTAAATCAAGGATACCGTTAAGGAAGGCTAAAATAAGAATAGCTGTTTACTTTGGCTGCCCTTTCCTCAATATGCATATGGCTGTGTCTCACGACCTTGGACCTTGTTTTTGTCTCTGACCGTCTCTGACTGGGTGCCGTCTCTGACTGAGTGACGTCTCTGACCTGGTGTTTTTTGAAATTCTTAACCTATACTCATATATATAAGGATTTGTAAAAACCTAATGGCAGTTGTTATGTAATTATAATTAGCCTTCTACTGTTGGTAGAAGATAACTAAACTCCCAAAGCTGACATCCGGTCAGAGACGGCCCCCAGTCAGAGACAAAAACATTGGCCCAAGGTCGCGAGACACAGCCTTATGTCTCTTCCCCAGGGGCCCAAACGGTTGCGCTACGATTCTAACGAGTGCGCGGTGTACATCATTCTGTTATGAGATCTGAGGTGGCGACGGTGACTGGAATGATCTCTGTGTTCTACTTGAACTCTCCAAGCATAGTGCTAGTTCATTTAATTAGTTTATTTGACAAATCAGGGGCAGAGCCCCTGAACCCCCAAATTTTGTGTATCTTATATCTGCTCATATTTGCCTCTGAGCAAAACCGAGACTTCTTTGGTAAATCTATCTCTGCCTCAGATTGGTCCCCCGAGAACCGCCCGGTGGTTAGAATTCTACCGTTATGGTCCAAACCCCATCCTTTCTAGAACACTTCTAGCCAGGACTATTTATAGACATGCACGTCCCGTGACGCTGAGTTTTTATTCCCATAGATCCCTGAGACAGAGAGCCACATGCCGATGCTAACTATCACCTCAAGTAAACAGCCCGTGGTTATGATCCTAGAGCTCATCCCTCGTTTCTTTACTACCGTAAATTCTCGCGTATAAGCCTAACTCGCGTATAAGCCGCACCCCTAACTTTGACAAATTATATAAGCCGCAGAAGGGGTCTGAATATTGCGATTTTGGTACTGTAGTATACTAATAAAAACTCTCGAATAAGCCGCACCCTATATAGGCATGTTTGGTATCAAAAGAAAGCTGAGTCTGACTCGCGTACAATCCGCGGCTTCTACGCGAGAATTTACGGTACATATGTGTAAACATTGTCTCCAATTTGGTATCCTTATTATGAGATGCAAATCAATGAAATAGCAGCCTTTTTGCGAAAATTTAGCTGAAAACATACCCTAATTTTAATTAGTGCATCCAATGATTGGTGCTTATTTTCTTTCTTTAAGCCAGGATGTTCACAAATACTGTACTCCCTATCTTGTCTATACCATTCCCACTAATTCTCTATTATTTAGCTTAAATTTGTGAATAACATTTTGCATGATTTTATTCCATTCAATAAAAATACTCAACAAAAGGCTATGTCTGGGCCCCACCCTTTCCAACCCTTACCACCCATACATAATAATTTGATTATAATCATTATTGCATTGTATAAATTTAATTTAAAACCATAATGCAAAGGGTGGAACACCTCCACCACAAGGTGGCACCTGACATGAATAACATGGCCACTAGCAGTCTGTAGTTTAGTAGTAGTCAGGTCTAAGCAACTTCTCGGATTTTGGGATGGCCTGATGTCCGCCCTCATTCCTGGGGACGGTCTGCTTACCCCCTACCCCCCTCCCCCTCCCCCACCACACATATCCTACATGCTAGTAGCTGGGGTGTGCCTAGCTAGCGAGCCAGCCCAGTATTGCCATACTGGGCTGGTGAGAGATCCCCATGTTTTGACTGTGGGTGAACTACAGGACCTCATTACAGACAAAGTAAACGGTTTACAGGGCCAAAGAAGGTTTCATGCTTATCTCTAGACACTTAGCTTTCCATATTCACTCAGATATGTGCCTGTTTGTTAATGATATGGTAGTACACCAGTGGTTTATAAGAGAAACCTTCTGTTCATACTAGGCCTGGCATATAGCAGGTATTAGAACAGGGTCTATCATCGACTGTACATTCGTACAGTCGATTCCAAATTGACTAGGGTGTGCCATGCCCGCACCTCCAGCCGTGTACAGTCCCGGGGCGGGGGGCACCACCGCAGATTCTACTGGTATGTATGAACACAAATTCAAGGGAAACGGTCCCTTTTTGGACCCTAGACAAGGACCTAGGCAAGGGATGATTTTTAGGGGGAAAGGGGTACAGGGGGGAAAGGGGTACATTTTAAGACCGTTTGAGAGTTTAAAAGGGAAAGTTTTGCTCTGTCTTGCTCCAGTATTTAGTAAGGGCCAAGTCTTTTATCACTAGCTGGGGGGTTAATCCAATGGCTCCCAAATTTAAGGTGATGTGCACACATAGTTACCATAGAAAGGATGGGAGTGCCCTCCCCCCTTCCCCGGGCGTTCAGTGCATGTGTCTTCCATGCACGTCACCCGTGCAGTTGGCGGTCAGGTTGGGGGGGGGGGGGGATGCAGTAGGCTACCCTTTGAAGTAATGAGCCACCTAAAGTGTCACCTACAAACAAATGTATAGATACATATGCTGGTATATGACAGCTTATAAATAGATTAGGGTGTATATGGTATTATATGTAGACCTATATTATTTACATGTACCAAGAAGGCTGCTTGAGCGGGGAGGCTATGCTATGCCTTGAGGGGGTGGGGGGGGGGGGGGGGTGTGTGTGTGCGTCGGACCGAGTGACCAAACCATGCATCAGTGTGTATGGATGTAGCCTCATTAAACTCGATATTCCTCAGCTGCTCCCATAAGGTGACCTTAGAGCCTCTGGTTTCACCTATAGGAGATGTCTATCCATCATGACATATGACAGAATTCTTTCCAGAACTTGGCAAAAAACTCACAATCCATTTGGAATTCCGAATTTCATGAATTTTCGAGTAATCTTGTCAAATAAGGGCATTTTACTCAATTCTCATGCGATTTAAATGCTTAAAACGCACGGGGCTGTATGAACAAAAGTATTTAGCTCTTTGTAGTATGTATTTTAAGCATCAATAAATACAAAAACCTACTTAAATGTTAAGTTTTCTAACACAACTTTTGCATGGCAGTGATACACTATATATAGGACCAAAAACTTAAAGTTTCCCCTGTATGTTTTGAAGAGTCATTGATAATTTTGCAGCCCCTCAATCTACAATAGTGATCCAAGTGTCAGGTTAAAGTAAGTGTAAAAGGCTAAATGATTGTGGCATTGTCACTCCCTTATTTTGAAAATTATGTGACCAGTTGCCATGGTAACCATGACAATATTTTCTGAAATTTGGGATTTTTATCTACCTTTCATCATCCTGACAGCCATTACAGAAAAACTATGCAGAGTGTGGACATGGGAAGCCCACAGAATTGGTAAAACTAAATTCCGCTTCTTTTGAACCTATTTTGATAACTATAGCACCCTTACTTTGGAAAATATGAACCTCTAAACAGATAGTTAGAATGAGGCAAACATGCGTTATGCCTGCAATTGGACAGAATATGCTAGAATCTCTTGAATCTTTATGCTTCGAGACCCAAGCTTAGATGCAAATCCAAGCTAGTAGATAGACCTACAATCCTAAAGACGGGGGAGAGGGGACTAGTAGGGAGATTAGGGGCTTGTATTGGCAGCCTGAATAAAGTTGTTATCATCCCACTGTATTCTACTATGGGGAATCTGACCACTAGGTCTACAAAACAGGCTTGATGCCTTCTCTTGCAAGAAGTGTTAAAATATGGGTAACTTTTTGTTACATTCTGCCTCATAACTCAAACAATATTAGCCCATTTTCTCAACTTTAAACAGTTTTGTAAAGCCAAGAGAGTCTGCTTTCCAAAGAGTTAGCATTGCAAACTCTGTGTTTAATGCTAATGGTCTTAATATTCTGTTTGGGACACATAAAATGCTTCAGAAAGTTGAAGATCTGACCACATGTTGCCTGTGTAGGTCAAAATTACCCCTACTTTAGGCTGTTCCAATCGCCCACTGAGCTGTAAAAATCAGAAATTGTTCACATTTTCCATCGATTATGCTTAGAAATTATGTGCAGAGCTTCTCCTGTATGATCAAAAATGAATTGACTGGCAAAAACACATTCAAACTCATAATTTCCTTCAGTGAATACACCTTAATTGTTGAGTCCCATATATGGTGGGAATATCTTTTTTTTCATAGGACGCTGCTATGGCTCACACACTGGGCGTCCTCCATGAGAAGGGCGCCCCTAGGAGGAGCCATGTACCAAAAGTCCGGAGTTGCCGGGACCTGGTAGTGGTCTGCATGGATCACGTGCCACCCCTGTGGTTACAATTACCTTGAACCAGTTGAGGATAGTTGACCCAGCCTGGTCAGGTGAAGTTGGTAGGGGAACCATGAATCAGGCTTGGCTTGGTATGAAACATTATGGACTAATTGTAAATTGGTCGTAATGTGAGAGAGCGCCAAACAGAACCCCCCCTACCGGGAGCGTCTCTAACTCAACAGACAGTGCTGCCACCACCGCTATATAACCGCGCCCCGCCTTGGAACCGGTCCTTTTATCTCCAAGCCGGCTCGGGAAAGGATCCAGACTTAGCATCAATATCAGTTAAGGTAGCCCACGATGCCACGAGGTCTGAAAACACCTGCTAAGGGCCCCCAAAAGGGGAACCCTTTAGCGTCAGATTCTACTCCAAAGAAGTCAAAGAGGATCGCTGCAAGGAAAGCATCTAGTAAAACCTTAGATCCCCAACCTCAGCCTCTCCCGGTGCCGGCCGGCCCTACGCCTGCGGCCACTCCCGACTTGACCACGAGGGTCACAGCGCTGGAGACAAGATTCACGGGCGTGGAGAAAAAAGTCGACTCGGTCGAAGCCAAAGTCGATTCTAGCGCGGCAGCCATCCTAGCCCGCATAGATCAAGCTCTCCCTTCGACGTCAATTAAGACAACGACTACGGTCACTCCGCAGGTAGACGTTTCTTTGATCACTGTTCCCGCTGCAGTCCCCGCCTCAAGCATGCCTGCTGTGGGTGCGCAGCCTAGTAGTAGTAAGCCTACCCCATACGATAGGCCTCTGCCCCAGGCGACGCCCGCTCCAGACAACGTGGCGCCACGTGCCGCCCCTGCGTCGTCCGCTCAGCCTCAGCCTACGCCCGCCGCTAGTGAGCCTATGATTCAGCAGCCGGCCACGTGCGGGCAGGCCGCCCGCCAGGCCGACAACATCTTTGATCTGTTTGCTGACGCAATCCCGCCCGCGTCAGTAAACGCAGCGTCGCATGTCACCACCCTGCCAATCAATCTGGCGCAGGCTGACGACCCAACACTTGGCGCTAAGGTTCAAGTCTTGCTTCATAGTGCCCAACAGCTGTCGTCTATTAAAGGTAGGAACACACACCCGCATCATTATATACAGAGAGGCCCAGACCGCGTCAAAACCACCCTTAACATGCTAACTGAATTGGAGTACATGTACGGCCTATATAGGCTCATGTTAGATCCAAAAACGCCTCCTGCAGAAAAGAAGCACTTATTCCGTCACGCCATGAACGTGGCGGAAGACGGTGCTGAATACAGGTGGGACCAAGTCCGCACGTGGTCTGAAGATTTGTTAACGAAATTGTCTGATAATCGCCTAGCATGGTCTGATACCATGGATATACATGCCCTCCGCCATGGCACTGCCCGGAATGCTGCTGGCCGTCGCTTCATGGGTGCAGCTGCCCAGTCTACCCATGCCTCAGCACACGCTCCGCAAGCCTACCCACAAGCCTATCTACAAGCCTATCCACAAGCCTACAGGCCTCCGCAGCCAGCCGCGGCCTATAGGCCTGCTACCTCAGCATCTAGGCCGAACCCGCCTGCAACCTCACAAGGCGCCCAACGTCCTCCCCGCCCAAAAATCACACTCAATAGGGCTGACCTTCCATGCAAAGCCTACAACAGTCAGTCAGGATGCCAAAAGCCTGACAGCCATGTTGAGGCGGGTCAGCCTATGGGCCATCACTGCGCATGGTGTAGGGCCAACATCCAGCGCATACATTATCATGCAGAGTATGTGTGCAGGATTAAAGACGACCCCCACAGTCTTCCCCCCTTTCAGGCCTAGGCCGGCCAAGACCGGCCACCTGACCCAGATTATGGACAATGTTGACGTATGCTCTTTAAAGGACTACTCTGGCGCTATCACAGTGCCTCCCAAATGCATTACTGAGAGGCTGCTCTCACTCTCTGCTACCTCAGTACCAAAGAGCCCCCATGTTGAAAATGCCCTGGATAGGCCTAGCTCCCTCATACAAAAGCCTAGGCCCCTAAACCCTACAGCGGACATCTTTCACCCCACCCCTCAGCTGGGACTGGGGTACAAGGACAGCCTCTCACACACTTTGCACCTCTCTCTGGACAAAGGTGCCCTCGTGGTACCCCCGGCCCCCACTCTAGTAGGCCCGTCCCCCAGAGACTTTGCCCCTGTCAAAAAAGCCTACTGGCCTACTCTAGTACCGTCACAGTGGGTCGACCATCCCCAGTATGCTAAGTTGTATGAAGCCACAGCGGCCACCTGCCTTCCAAACAGGCTGGGTGCTAGGCTACCTGTCCCCTCAGCCCTGAACATTAGCCACTGGAGGCAGGACTTAAAAGACTATCATGACAATACCATATGTGACTACTTGGAGTTTGGCTGGCCGGTGGGGTATACGGCTCCCCACCCTCCACTTCCGGCCGACAAGAACCACTCCTCGGCTGACAGGTATGCCTCTCACATCACAGCCTTCATTGTTAAAGAGCTCTCAATGGGCGGTCTCATAGGCCCTTTTGATGACCCTCCCTTCCACCCATGGACCCAGGTCTCTCCCCTCATGACAGCTCCAAAACATGACTCTGACGGTCGCAGGATAATCCTAGACATGTCTTATCCTGACGGGCTTGGTGTCAATTCTGGCATCACTAAAAATGTCATAGATGGTCAACTCCTCCCATACACTCTCCCGTCGGTGGAAGACCTCTGCACAAAGGTATTGGCCCTTGGAAAAGGGGCCTATATGTGGAAATCTGATTTGTCTCGGGCCTACAAACAGCTGAGGGCCCAGCCTAGTGACCTCCCTCTCCTAGGCTTCAAATTCAAGGACAAATACTACCTCGACCTGACCCCCCCATTTGGCGCTAGACTCTCTGCATCGGCCTGCCAGAGGACTACGAATGCCATCGTCTATATCTTGGCCCGGGCCAACACCTGGAGTCTGGCGTACTTAGATGATTTTTGCGGGGTAGCAAGTACCAAGGCTCAAGCCTACAAAGACTATGAGGCCTTCCTGTCCCTGGCTGATAGACTTGGGGTCCAGCTCTCAAGCAAAAAATGCACTCCCCCAGCAACCAGACTAGAGTGGTTGGGCTTCCAGCTGGACTCTGTTGCCCTCACTCTCACTATACCAAAAACAAAATTGGAAGAAATAGTCACTGACTGCTCGGCATGGCTCACTAAAAAGTGCGCCTCCAAGAAGGACATTCAATCCCTAGTAGGACGTTTGGTACATATAGGAAAGTGTATACCCCTGGCCAGGAGGTTCCTCTCACGCATCCTGGAGGCCCACAGACTAGCCCCGGACATAGGCCCCATGTGGCTCTCCAATGCATTCAGGGCTGATGTCCTATGGTTCTACAAGTTTGCACAACAAGCCAATGGCCTCTACCTCCTCAGTCCCCCCAGAACTGAGTTCCCCATAGAGTGTGACTCCTCCCTGGTAGGTGGCGGAGGTAACTCTCAGGCCTCCTACTACAGCCTGACATATGACCAGGCCTTCAAGAAAGCATACAAGGACATTGTACAGCGCGAGGCAGTCAACCTACTGATAGCGTACCGCTCTCTCATCCCAGTCAACTCGCAAGGCCTACACATTGTGCTCTATACAGACAATATAGGCTCACAGCAAGCACTACACACAGGCAAGACGAAGGACAGGGTACTTGCGGCTTGTGCTAGGCAACTATGGGTAGACGCAGCAATCTGTGACCACACAGTCCAGATAGTACACAAGCCCGGCAGCGACATTCCTCTGGCAGATGCTCTGTCGAGGCAGCATCTCCCCCAAATGGTCATTAAGGCCAAGAGACTCGTGGCTGAAAAGAATCTCACTCGTGCTAAACATGTTTCACCCCATCCTTACTTCACATGTATCTAGATATTGTGTTCTGTCAACAGATACTCCCCTTGGCCGTCAGACCCTGACGTCTCTCACAGCTGCACTGACGGATGAGACGACCCAGAACAAAGAACGCCAAGCAGAGTTCTACCTGACATTTGGCCTATACTATGGCATAGACCTCTTACGCCCCTCTATAGCAGACTCCTGCATGTACATGCAGTTCCTGGCTAATTCTCTTGAGTCTCCTCTCTCGCGCCGAAATTACGTGTGTGGGGCAAAGGCCTGGATCACAGACAGAGGTGGAAACCCAGCTGCCCTCTCATCGCCAAAGCCCAAGGCAGTTGAGAAGGGGGCAATAAGACTCTCAAATTATACTCCCTCTCCGGCCCCAGGACTTGAACCTAAGTATCTACTTATGGCCTGTGAACTCCTTAAGAGAGTTCCAGATGGAGAGACTCTGGTGGCCGCCATTACACTGGGGTACTTTGGGTTCCTCAGGACTTCTAACCTACTGGCCCCCTCTACTACCCTCTGGAGTGGCCCACATACCCTGAAACGGAGAGACATTGTTCCAGGACCCACAGGTCTGGTAGTGAAACTGACATCAACTAAGACCCTAAAGGTGTCACGTGACCTGGTAGTCCTAGCTCTACCTCGACTTCCAGGAAGTCATGCCTGCCCGACAGCAGCCTGGGAGGCTTATGTAGCAGCAGTCCCTGCTGCCCCTGACACTCCGGCCTTCCTCCTCTCGTCGGGGCGTGCCTTAACTACTAGAGTTATGGTTGCTATGCTGAAACGTGCCCTCGTCGTCCTTGGCTGCCCTTATGCCCAGTCCACCTCCTCCCACTCACTAAGGCGTGGGGGTGCCCTAGCAGCCAGGGATGCTGGAGCGACCAGAGAAGACATCAGGGTTCATGGGACCTGGAAAACAGACTCCGCCATGAGTGCATATGTCCCTCACCAGTCTTCAGCAGCCGTGGCCTCAGCCATGGCCACTCTATTTGGCTCATCACCATCAGACTGACTCTTGACACTTGTACCCATGTCATTACCTACAACTAGCCTACAATTGTTATAGGCCTATTCTTTATACCTCATGTATTGACCTTGTGTTTGTTATCATGTCTTAAAAACTACTGTTGTCTAAAGACGATAAACTATATATCTTATAACACTTTGTAACATGTGTATTCTATGAAGATGTAAATTGTATAACATGTCTGAATAAACTTCACAGGATAAAATCTCCATTTTCTAAGTTGGTGTTTGGCGTTGCTTTACTCATTATATAAAACCATGATAAAGCTATCATAACCTCCTACATTTATCATTAAACTAGGCTTCTATGGATACACAATGCAGAAAGGAATCCTTATGTATTTAAGAGTGTTTTTTTAAACCGAATCCATGGGATGTGGTCTATTCAAGGGGGAGCATACCATTTTCTGTGGGCATGCTAGTGGCAGTCTAGACAGTCAGTACACTGGTGGGTATCAATAGTATTGTATACTACCACTGGCATAGCCTAACTGCAGGTCATACCAGTGCAACTTGTGTAGAGTAGTGAACTGCTGGAAGGGAACAACCAGCATAATATTTCTTGGTTACCTGGGCCTTTATTCTTGGGGTACTTTGCTAGTGAATACGATCCTACAGGGCTAGGACATGCCTGGATCTCAGGGATTGTGCTTGGGCGATTCTAAATTTAACTGAAATGTTATATAAACTCAACAAGCCTGGCTGAAATTTGTATGATATAGGGAGAGAGGTAGACCCCTTTGAACTAATAAGCTACCTTAAAACCTTACGTAAAAGCCACGGCTAGTAGAGCGGTACAGCTTATAGGATCAGCCCAGGGTCGGGGTATGGCTTATATGCAAGTTTTAGTCACTATGGTACAGTACTAGGGTCACTATAATCAGAAAACCAAATTCGGCTTATATGATCGACCCAAACTCCGGGTACGGCTTGTATGCAAGCATCAAGGAAAACATGCAAACTGAAAGTAGGTACCAATTTATAGGTATATTCCAGAAACATCTGAAGAGAAGGACATGCGTCCCCATGTGACCTGTAATACATCTTAGTGAAATAGGGCATACGTCACACTGCAGTAGGCGCTACTAAACAGCATATTTTTCCTTTTGTTACTGGGGCGGTCTATGATTATGTGACTCAGTCTATGATTATGTGACCTTTATGTTTTTATGTTCTGCTACCCTCTGGAGGCTTTTACATAAATAACGATGATAAAATGATTGTGCAGGTACAACAACGATGAGTGATAAGCGATGAATCGTTACTCCTGTTACACAAATCAACTTAAAAATGATCATTAGACATTCGTTTGTCTATTTTTCATCATTATTACGGAGGTGGAAGAAGGATGGATTTCCTGCAGCGTACATGGTAAAACGGAAGTGACCTAATTTCTTTCGGTCAAAGGTTACTTCTGGTTACAAATTCATCGTTATTGCATGGGATATTGTATAGTAGTATACACAAATGTGAGTTCAAACATGTCAAGGTTAGTAGGGGGTATCTGTATATGTACTAATTTTAATAAGTGTCCGATTTACGAGCCCTTAAAAACTGGCATGTAGCAAGAAAAAGTCTCGGAAAGTGATTTTTGTGCATAAGGAACACAATACTAATGCAATTTTTGAAGAGGAAAAATAATGGGAAACAAATATTATGACAAAAGATGCTAAAAACATTTTCTTGTTTATATGGGAGGGGAGCCCCTTTGTAATATGAAGGCTCCGTCCCCCAAGGGTTTGGGGCAATTATAGTTGGAACACTTAACGAAGACTCGACACATGACATTACATACTACATAAAACACATAACCCACCAACTGTGAGTATGAAGGCAAAACCTTGGTATATCAGGAAAAGGATGAGAAAAAGCACAATGGTCCTGAGTGAGTCTACATGGTACATGTTTATTTTGTTCGATTACAGTAAAACTCCTGCTGCTGGCTGTGGTAGCTACATTCATCACACAAACCAGTGCTCAGAAGATTTGGACTATTGCAGTGGGTCATACCTGGACCAGGCATTCATACTTGTAAGTGTTTACTGATTAAGTCATATATATCTAATATTTCATTCATAATATCCTTTTATCCATATTTTATATTTCCTATCTTTTGCGAACAGCATTTGCGAATTCTAAAAACATTTATTAGGCCACTCAAAAAAAAGAATGTTTCTCATCACCAAGGTCTGAAAAATGTGAAGAGGGAGGCTTTTATTTTTATTTTTTTGTTCACGGATGAAAATGTATGGGATGAAGGTTGAAGAACAGTTGGTCTCATGAATAAATTGAACGTTTTTCATGACCAAATTTCACATTTTAATAATTAAGAATTTATGGTCCTGTAAAAGTAGGGAAAATGTAAGTTATTTCTATCCTACTACATTACTGGCAAGATAAGCTTTAATATGGTACCAAATATCCCAATATTTGTTTATCTTTATCATATTTTTCATAAAAAATTAGCAAAAAAAACGTTTTCCTCAAAAGCTGATTTTTATGATGCGCGCTGTGATGAGAAACGGTTTAATTTTTTTAAGTGGCCTTAATGATATTATTTTGAAAGGTCAGTTAAATAAACAATTGAATATCATCCCTTTAATGTATATTGTTATATATGAAATGTATCAATTTTCTTTATCACCAGGCCTGCTGTAGTCCACTCTGTATCCTATTGGATTGAAATAATCCACTTATGTACATGTAAATGTATAGTGACTGTTAACTGCGCTTTAATGATACAATTTGCCCTTTTTTTCCAGTGATGATGCAGGCTACTTAAAAGGCCCTACACATCAATTGATTGACCTTGGTAAACAGCTTATTAGATTTGCAACCTCAAATGGATGTGTTTTGATTAATAATTGTAGACATAAATAAAATTAATGGTACCTGTGTGAATACAGTGAAACATTAGCTTATTAAATTAAAATAATTGTTGAAATTCTTGCTAAAGGCCTATGAAATGTGTATTTTTGTTATAGTGCATGCAACGCTTTCCATTGCATTGATTGTATACCGTTAATTAACTCATGATTTAACACTGAGTACAATCCCCTATGATATGTTTTAGTGTGTACACAAGTTAAAATGGACTGCCGCATGGTTTGGGACAAGAGTGGCAACTGCTGGAACGGCAACCAGCCCGGCGAGCACCCTATTGGAGGAATAGGTAAGCATGTCGCTTTCTCTGGAACTGATGATCTTTAGCAAGAAGGAATTTCAGGAGAAAACACCAAGAGGGTGTTTTCGAGGTATTCCTTTCTCTTATAAAGAGGATTCATTACCTCAGGAATCTGTGGGAAAATACGGAAAACAACTACCAGTCCATTTACTACTATTTCCCCATTATATAAGTATTGATAAAACTGATCAGTACCAGCTCCTGGCTGTCTTGCAAGGACATAATTTGAAATAGACGACTTATAATCTCTGTGTTGCTACAGATCATTCTCTCTGTTTGGGTTTTTATATACTGTCAATATTCTCTGAAATATTCTTTATTCTCTCCCCATTTGTCAGGTTTAATGGCAGGTTGGTACGATGCCTGTATTTCATTCACACCAACCACAGAACGGGTGCATGTATTTTCATTTGGCCTCCCCTACGCTAAACCAACCACCAGTGCCTTCACGGTGAAGAAGGGAAACCCACGTGGGTTCAACCCGTTGGACCTGAGGGGCAAGAAGATTGGTGAGTAGCTTACGTCACTCCGTGGTGGTGCTCCATTACTGCTTCATCACACCTACAATTCTCATTTCACCTTGCAGTCTGTGGTTACGACCCATGAGAGATCTTTGAGAGATTCATTACACACACAGGGGTAGACACTAACTTTATCAGCCATGGGCCATCTAGGCCCGCAGTTTCAAAAGTATAAATATACAGATTCCTGTTGACATTCTCCTCAATGACATATTATAATTCTGTGGAAAAGTACGGGCCTGAGCAAAAAATCATTGGCCATTGGCTCCCGGGCAACCTCATCTGCGTCTGCTATATTCATACTAAAGAATGTCATAACCAAAAAAATAATGTTGTTATGCTTTTTCAAATGTAAATTTCATCCTAACCTCCTGGGTCATCTTAACCTCCTGGATCATACATAGCCAGTTGGACAAGCTGTATATATGCATATAAAGAAATTAGGGAATGTCATCATTGGTTCTACTCTGTTGCAGGCTTTCGTGCTCTGTCAGGCAGCAACATTCAGTGTATTGCGCGCCAGGATAATATCCAGGGCCACATCCTCGACAAGGATCAAATCAAGTACTACACGTCCAGCGAGACTATGTTCAATGCTGTGGTGACCGGAGAGGTAAAGGAAATTTTGTGGACTATGAGATTCAGATCCATATAGTTTGTCTATATCATAGTAATTTTAAATCAAGACCTTAAAGGAATTCAAAGAATCAAAAAGTATCTAGTTGAGTTTAATTTTCTGGACTGGGAGCTGTTATTTATTTTATTGTGTTATTGGTTAATCCCCCTTTTATACAAAATATCACAATACACCATAGCCCTCTGCCATAGTGTGCCTCATCCTAATTACCCATTCAATTAAGACAATTTTCTGTTTGGCCAATACACATCTGATGTGCATCATCAAGGTGGTGCATTATATGGATAACAATTAGATTAACCTCTACCCCATAGGAGAGGGAGCTGGAGCAGTGTTGGGCTGGTGTAGACTGCATCAAAAACGGCATATTTACTCCATGTGCTAGCTGCTTTACCAGTTCAATAATGTTTACAAACCCATCATTGTGTATTATTATACAAGCAATGTATCAGATAACAAGTCTGATTAACCAGGCTTATGATTAATATTAATAAAAAAAAAAAAATTGAGTTTAAAGCGGCATAATCATCAAGCATGTACCAAGGGGCTGCATTTCACTTGGCCTGCGGCCTTGTGAAATACGGCCCCTTGGTCAACTCGTGAGATAACTCAGTCAACAGACTAAAACTTGTGGACCTTTGTCTATTTTATGGTTTGTTGCTTGGTGGTTTCCAAGTTGATGGTTTGGGGGTAAATATTTGGGGGTAGATGGTTTTGGGTTGAGGGTTGAGAGCTCCCTACAACAACTGATAACTACTGCATGCTGCTTACAGGTGGATGCTGTCTTTAGTGGCACCAACCGCTTCACAGTGCAGCATAAGGAGGAAGTGCAGCGCTACGGTGACGAGATCCTCTGCTACCTTGGCGGGAAATCTGTGATGACCCGTAAGGACAGCAACTTTATCCAGCACTGGAACACAGGCTTCCAGAAGCTCAGGCAGTCCAACAAGTGGAAGGACTTCTGTGACAAGGCTAATGCCGAGCATGGTAAGTGACTTTTTTCTTACTTTGCATGTTAATGTTAAACTTCATTTAATGGTCAAAATCATTGAATTCATTTTCTGCTGGCAGATTTTGTAACATACATTCTAGGATCCATATCTAACATATGTACTTTTATGGAGAAAGTGAAAAGAATGAGAGAAACATATATATGTTGTATTCCATGCCATGATTAATTACCACAAGTCACACCCACTTTTAATCTGGCATTGTCATACCCCTGACCCAGTGAAGTTACACTTTGTGAATTCTAAGAGCGCCTTTCAGGATATCTAATTGATTTTCTTCACTTGTTGGTTTGCTAAAAAATATCATAATGACGTTGTTGAAGTCAGTGTGAATTAGAACCACTAAACAACAGTATTGCATTAATAATATCACTGATTGTGTAATTTAATGGAGATTATGATGGTGCTTTCCACCTTTTGCAGGCCACCAAGGAACCTTGCACTGCATTGACTGATTGAAGATTATGGAGTGCTGAAAGATGAAACCAAGCCAGCAAATGATCAAAATTTGGGTCTATCTTCTACAAGATATTCATCAACAAAAGTCAAAAATGTTGACCGCCCGATCAATCAAAAATATGATTAACCACATAAAATAAGACACGAATAACACAGTAACACAGTTATTACACGCATTTCATTGCATATCTATTGCATTTACAGCTGGTATATATCATGCAGCATCCTTAATGCTTGTACTGTTCACCATGGAGACACTTAATATAATACGCCAAATAAGAGTTGGCTATCCACATGTATTCACCACTTGTAAAGCTGTCAGGTATTCAAGTTCAATGGTCATGATACGGGAAAGACCAATACGGACATTGTAATTGTCCTGTTATTAAGCGCCCTAGATGTGACCCGCTGTTTGGTTAGCTAATTAGAGCTGTGGCCATTGTCAAGGCCAACAACATGACCTGTATTTGATTACTGTGGACTTTTATTTAACTGTTATACAACATAAAAGATCACACCTTGTTCCTTATCACTGTCTGCGGGTTCGTTTATATCCGGTGTCAAAGCTGTGTAATGATACCTGTGTTCCTTAGGCCACTAAAAAAACAGAAGTTGTTTCTCATCACTGTGCGCATCATCAAAATCGTTCAAACTTTCTTTTTCATTTTTTTTTTACATCTTTGATGTTTTTCAGTCTAGCGTTCCATAGATAGACAAACAAAAATGTTCCAGTAACATGCCTGCATGATTGCCCAGTGAACAAAAAAGAATTATTCAGAAATTGCATAACGTTATATAACATTTTCTAAGGCTCCTTACTATGGCATAGCGTTATATAAAATTAAAAAATTTTAGAAGTTTTTTTAATGTAAAATAGCGTTTTCTTTTGTCAGCTGATTGTAGACCCAATCTTTAGTAGCTTGAGGCAACTTGTTGAATAAATTAAATGTCTTGTGTAGGGAGTCCATAGATAAAGACACTGTTCAAGTTGAAAAGCTATGTCTAATGAAGAGTTTTAATCATAGGCATGGGCTGCCTTATGAGGCCCATATGGGCTGCCCATCTGGGGCCCACTTCTTTTTGACCGGGGTTATCAGGTAGGGCCCAGAAGGGCTTACCCAGGTTTGAAGTTGGCTGGCCCTGTTCAGATCTAAGTGGGACCCAGGTGGGCTCCTTCAGTTGGGGAACACGTAATTGGGGGGTGGGGGCTGGGGAGATGGAAACAATTTTTTTTAGCTATAAGTCTTTATGTAATTGATGTTAAGAGTAGTTACCAACAAGCATTCCAGTGGATCAATTAATTTATCTGCATTCAATGTCATCTCTTCCTTTTACCTGACCCTGACAGGAAAAGCAAAAAAGTATCCTTTGACTAACTACAACTCTGATCATATTGGGTGACACAGTCAGAGTTCCTATAAGTCTGATAGTGATACTTGAGGGAGTCCTGGGCTTATGTAGTCTGATCTTATTCGGGGAAAGGGTGTCAGTGTCAGAATGCTCCTTGTTTCTCTATTCATGTTACAGAGGAACTTTTTCATTTATATGCCAAGAATAAAGGCATCAGAGGGATGCAAAATTAGTTGTTTATTGCAGGTACAGTCATGGAATCTGTCTCCATAATACTGACAGGTCAGAAAGGTGTGGAGAGTCAATCGGCCTAGACTCCTGTACAAATGAATGGGTCCTGCCGCGGTTGGGGCCCTCTGATTAAGGGCCCAGCTTTGAAGGGCCACAGTTCAGGGCTACCTATTCCAGAGCGTCTAAATATTGTTGTTTGTGGCCCTTATGGCTGACCATAGGTCTAACTGCCAAAAGTCTTGTAAACTTCAGGTTATGTAATGCATTCTAGCTATAATGATCATTTGAAATGTAGAATAGAGGTACATTAAACAAATCATAATTTGAATAATACTAGCAGAGTTTGATAAGAAATACATTAAATGAGAAAATATCTGTAAATATGTTTATGTATCTACAATAGAGGTGTAGGGGCATGATATTACATATTAATCTCATACACAGTATTTCCGGGTAACGTCTACTGTTTACTTGGCTTTTCTACCTGGAGCTAGCGCACACAGTTCCCGGGAGAGGACTTGGGTCCTTTCCAGGTTACCGTGTGCAACTCTCAGGTGGGCTGCCGACCCTCCCACCTGGCCACATGATCAAAGGACCAGTGGTTATATAAGAACCGTGTGTTTACCTGGAAGGCAGTCAGTGCAGGCCCAACTAACGATAGACTTCACTATGTCCAACCATGCGGACAATGTTGTATAATGAGACTATACTGACCGTTTCCTATATTCGTATAGAAACCTGATTATATTCGTGTGTTGATTCAACACTGATTGTTCCCTTATTCAGGAACGTGATTTACATTGTAATAAAAGTCTGATATTCTCGCACCTGGAAGCTGCCGTTCTCGTTGTTCCTTAAACTAGAATAACCATGAACCCTCACAGAGGTATAGATATCATTTCTGTCAGTAAAATCTTTCGCCAAGGCCACTCAAAAAAATTAAATGATTTCTCATCACCACGAGCATCATTGAGGTCAGGTTTGGAGGATAACTTCTTTATTTTTGGTGCTAATTAATAATAAAAGAATGGACACATATTAGCATATATGGTATTAATATAAAGCTAATAGTAATGCTATGGGATAGAAATGACTTACATTTCCCATGCTCAAATTCCCAACTACCAAAAATTGAATTTTTGTCCAATTTTTGTCCATTTTTGAACCATATATTATCCAACACATCTTAGCCCTCCAGTAAAAAAAGAATTCTCCCTCGTTATGTTTAGGAGGGGTGATGAGAAGGCTTTTTCATGAGTCCATTGTCTTCATAACAATTGTAAGCCTGATGACTGTGTGAGTAAAGATAACTCACTAGTATTGCAACTTCAAAAATATTTGAACAGACACTTGGTACAAGTTCACTTTGTGTCTTTATTGTCGTTCATAGACATTTACATCAGTGTGATAATTACAAAACCATGCCAAGACAGTTATGCTATCATGTAAAGCAATCGAGTTGTGTTCCCTAAACCATTAATAGTGATAAAAGGTGGATTATTATCCAAACATTGTGCTGATTGTGTTATGACAAGTATACCTTAAATTTGAGAACAATGATTTCATTTCATTTCATGATGGCCCTCAAAAACCGCAAAGTTTCATGAGACCCATCCTCCATCAAAGTAGAGTGCTGTGCTTTGTTTCTGATGGATGTGCAATGTTTGTGTGCATAACGGTCAATTGCCATGGAGAAACATCTAGACACATAAGGGAAAGACTAAGAGTCATTTAAACTAATTGTAATAATAGGTGATACTGTCTGTCAGAATATTTTTAACACACTATCAAAATGTATAGATAGAGGTAAGTGGTCGTTTTTTCGTAGCGTTTTCCCGTTTTAAAAAAAATACCTGTGGTTGACTTTTTGTAAAAGGATTCACCTGTGAATGCTGTCTGACCACTCTAAATTAAACACTAACTGACTGTTCTATGTGGTTTGTTTATGTTCACTTTTGGCATTGCATTATACCTCGTAATCACAATTAGATCATTTCACCAAGCAATAACATTCAAAGGTCATAAACATATTTGACTGATCATCAAGTGCAAAAAATGGTGCAATCCATGGATTCACAGACAGTTCCCCAGATTGGTAACACAGTCATTGTTCATACTCTGCCACTCTCATGTGTTATACCTAGACTCATGGGGACCTATTTCATCTATAAAATTATGTTTCATAACTCACAAATTGACAGATCAGTCGCTCACCCATCAGTTTGAACAAATGAAACTTTGATGTACTATTGAGTGTAAAATGTATATTTATTGATCTGGCTGCAGTGAAATACCCCACTAACATGTCTACTATCTGTGTACTGTGCTACATTATCAATATATTATTTGTATGTGTACCTATGATTACATTATGTACTTATCAATACAGTGAGTTAATAATTCATGAGTGATAACACAGTCATAATTCATACTCCGCCCTGATCATGTGTTATACCTAAACTCTTTGGGATCAGTCTGTGATTCCAGGGCCACTCTAACCTGAGAAATCAGCTAGATTCTCAAAGGTCTGAGGAATTGCCTTTCAGTGACCTGCTGTCTATAATGCATCAATTCTTACCAATGCAACGCTTGAAGAAGGTTTTCCTCACAGAATCTCTGTATAAAGGCATAAAACTAGCATAAATGAAGGGATTGGCCACAAAGTTTGAGACAGAGATGAAATATGATATTTTCTGGAATGGAGAGTTATACACAAACTTCACAACTCCAGCATACATCAGCATAATGCGCCATTCAGCAACACTAGTGCTGCAGATGAAGAACACGGTCACAACGATGGCCGTCTTGGTGATCTCCTTTGTAGCCTTGTTAAACACACTGGCCTGTCCTGAGGCACCAAGATCCATGTCAGCCCTCTTACGTAGCCTAAGGAGAACCAGGAAGTACAGGACAACCAGGAGGGTGGCAGGGATGAGATGTATGTTCAGAAACGTAAAATATGCATAGCCATGGAAAAACCTTATTATGGTATAGCCATCCCAGAAATACTCAAACCTGCATAGTCCATCCCTCATACGGGTCTGGAGCACTTTAGGAATAAGGACAAGCGTGTCAACGATGACCACTCCCACTATAGCACGCCTGAAGTGCTTCCTAGTCAGAGCAATGTATCGTAGTGGGTGACAGATGCACAGGTACCGGTCTACAGCCTGAATGACAAGGTTCCGCATTGAATAAACTGCAAGGAGCCAGTACAGGAACCCCCCATGCCATACGTGACAGATGAACGTGTCAAACACCTTGTTCCCCACAGTCCACCCAGTGGGTGGGTAGAAGCGGAGGATGGCATTGATGCAGATCACACAGTCTAGTAGTGCCTGATACTGAAACAGCATGCGGATTATCTTAGAGATACCCTCACCATTGACACTTAGTGTGATCAGGGTGGCTAGGTTACCAAAGACACCAATGATGAGGAGTACCAGCTGGATATTGTCGAATATAGGGAACCAGGCAGGTATAGAGGCCTGAGGTATTAGGCTAGAGGTCTTGTTGTCACTAGAGTTGAACATCAAGGCAGGGGAAGAAACTTAAGGCAGGCCAGTAGTGATGTTGTCACTAAGGTTGAACATCTTGTTTACCTACCTGAAAAGATGAAAAGTCTAAATTGTATAATTACATACCGTGGCTTAAAAGAAGGTGTGCTTTTTTAGCAACCAAGCCCAGGCTTCGAAACAAGGCCAGCCCTAGAACTATTGTTTTTTAAACATGAACAATTTAAGCCTTTTTAAAATTAGCTAATGATCTACATGTCCATAGCTGTGTGTGGGTCAAGGTCAGGTACATCTATGGCAAAAGTAAAGAAAACTATCTTTTTGCGTAAATTTTGCAAGAAAGAGTCACTTTGCAAGGTTTATATCAACAATACTATAGGCTACTTTGTCCTATTTTGATAGGTTGGACCACTAGTTCATAATGTTAGTTATTATTATCAAGTATAGTGAATGAAGAGAAAGTTTGTTATTTATAGTAATACTTGGTACTTGTTACAATTGCTCTCAAGAGAACTTGGTTCTGTCCACGGAAAGTACCTTGTTCCTGTCAAATTATAGTGTGTTGGAGTCGGATCTCTGTCTATATCACATGAGAGATTCAGCAGATGGAACTAAATGCGCCATTTGTCCCGAGTACCCTTAACTATGATCATGTCAGTGGCCCTCCAGTTGTGTCAAACTGCCGACATCAATTATACAGCTTTAATCCTCTCAGACGTGTAAAACGTTCATTACACATAGGGCGGGGTCCAAGAGACTAATGGGGTAAATAATGCCCGCATTAATTAGTTATAAATGCAACATATCAAAGACTCACAGCAAGTCACCTAGGACTTGGTCAAGTCTACTGACCTATGACATTGGAGGTGAGCTGACCCGTGATTGGTCACACACCTGGGGTGCCAAATCCCACAGGTAGCAGCCTGGGCACCGGTCACTCAGCGCGCAGCAGCAGGCCTGGCAGCACCTCACCACCACTACTACCTCAGTATATGAACTTTCATATAGTTTTCATATAACATAAACGCGCCATTTGTCCCGAGTAACCCTAACTATGATCATGTCAGTGGCCCTCCAGTTGTGTCAAACTGCCGACATCTATTATACAGCTTTAATCCTCTCAGACGTGTAAAACGTTCATTACAAATAGGGCGGGGTCCAAGAGACTAATATCTGATGTTAATGTGTTTGAGATTCTAAAAAGCCTTTGTGGTTATTGATGCCATCTTATCGTTGCCAGCCCTATGAATCCACGTGATTCATGGATGGGTGTGACACCAAGATGGATATCAAGTTTTAGAAATCCACTAAATTGCTTCATTAAATTTTCAGTGCACCTAAATCTGGCATTAGGACAATCAGCCTCAAAATATTGGCCCTTTGGCCCCGGTAATAATTCATGACAGGTACCCTTTAGTATTGAAACACAATATATTATTTTCAGATGCAAATATATTTTTGTATCATTGGACACAGAAATGTTGAATTTATATGAATTCCACATGGATTTGTCTGTATACGATTCCTTTGTCAGATTAATTAGATTTTAAAAGGTTTCTGTAGCTGTGGAATGAGGAGGGTACAAAAGCTTTCTTTATCAACTACTTTTCCTTTCAACAGTGTTATGGAATATAAAATGGACATAATTCTAGATCTAGTAATTCAGAACTAATATTGATGTCAATACTTGGCTGTTCTTTTGTTAAAATTCCAAATACACTGAAAAATTAAATTAAAAAATTCAATAAACTGGAATTAAAAGTAGGGCTGAATGATCATACATATACACTTTTTAATCAAAAGGTAGCAAAATGCCTTTTTTCTCTTATTAAAAAGTTTAATCATATATATCTATTCATAATATGTAACTGATCTGTCGCGGAAATCAACACTGGTAAATAAATAAGTATAACATAACACTTTGAAACTTGAAACATATAAAAGGCCTTCTTTTGTGTTCCCATAAGGACCAGCATTCATTGTGTTCCAAAAATGTACTTGTACTAATGTCAGATAAAAGATTTGTTTTCATTTATGGATATCCTAATAAAAGGATACTGTTTAGGAGAAAATTGGTTCTTAGAGGAATTTGCAAGCCATGTTCTGAGGCTTGCAATATTTATCTTTTGACCTTAATAATTTGAGTTTCAACGAATGAAAAAAACAGCCCCTGCAAATCATACCTAGTTCAGTGCCTTTTCATTATAATCACATTCAATTTCAATCCCATAATGCATTTAAATCAAAAAGAAGCAGAAAAAATGCTTCTGTTCCATGTCTAACAAAAGATGAAATGGAATTATTTTGAAAAGAGAATTCAAATATGGTCAACTATAGTCTAAAAAATATCGTGCCAAATAACACATGAATTAGTTTCACTCTGAACTAGGGGAACACCCACATTGAGTGGGCCTCTCCCAGAAAAGAAGCCGTGTTATTAGTTATCACTCACCTGGTCTGTATTTGAAACTTGAGCAAACAAACAGGAGCAAACTTGTCAGCTCACATAGTTTTGCAAATGAAAACTCAGCTCTGTCAATGAAATGAAGCAGGTTATGGTGTATTGAACTTGTGCCTATCTAACTCAATGAAGAGATTTAGAGGACTGAAAATGATATGAACACATGTATATATAGAGGAACCAGAACAATTTGGGCGTGGTCCTAGATACTTGACTGGTTATTGGACGATCAGAAATGCCTTTGTGGAATGCTATGCCAGCTTATAGCTGCACTGAATCCTTGTGATATCACTAATCCTTTTGCTGGATTAGGAGTGTTTATGCTAAGGGGTGTTCACAGAGTATACATCAATTACCTACACTCCAGGGTCAGGTTGTGGAACGTCCACCATCCTTTGTATTATCTAAATAAAAAGTTTTTTTTGCGCCAAATTTAAGTGAGCTGTAGAGATCTGCCTGATCCTTTGGTGGGTGTGGTTGTGAGAGACCACTAATCTTTACAAATCCACTTGATCTCTAGTTGGGTGTGGCTGTGAGGGATCATAACTTCATATCATTGTCAGTGCAGACGATGTGTCTTTTTATGTCTTACATCAAGTTTTTTCAAATTAAAGTTAACAATTATTTCTTGCATTTTCACGACAGGGTGACCAACCTTCCAGAATCCAGGATTCAGTCAGTTCCCGCAATATTTTCAAAGTGTGTAAATTATCACAGATGTCCAATAGGGTTACAGTGACAAAGGCTTTCGAACAAAAATACTTTCATACTGCAGGAACAGAGTGGGTGTATATATGCTCTTATTATTAAATGCTTTTGGTTAAATACGGGACCCCATAGGGTTAGAGCAGCAGTGCCGTATCAGTCTACTTCCTGTCTAATGGGCCCGTATCAGGTGCCTTGTATCAGGTGGCTTCCGGCCTTAGCACTGGCGCATGAATATACAATTGTTGATGTTATGGTTGAATGAACACCCCCCCTATAAGGGCCTGCAGCCTGATACTTAAAAATTACTATGCTTCAAAGGGCCAGCGCGCGAGCCGAATTTCGGGCGTAAGGGGGGGGGGGGGGGTAAAAGATTTTGACCCCTCAACAGGGGGGGGGTTAAAAAATTTTGCCCGCTCCGCACGGGAATCCAACACCCCCCCTGTTGTTAAAAAGTGATCACTCCCTAAGGCCACTCAAAATAAAATTGTTTCTCATCACCCAGCAGGGACAAATATGACGAGGGCATTTTTTATTTTGTCTTTTCTTTTTAATGAGAGCTAAAATGTATAGGAAAATTGAGACTTTTTGCGAATGATTTTAATAGTTGAGCGTTTAGTGATCCACAAAAGTTATGGTGTAAGTTATTCATAGCCTACTGCATTACTGACTGTCTAAGCTATAATTTGAGACCAAATACACCAGTTTTTGTCCATTTTTTTTACATATTTTTCATGAAAATTCTTTAAAATAAAAAGGTTTCCCCCAATCACGATTTTTATGATGTGCGCGGTGATGAGAAACCAGTTTATTTTTTTGAGTGGCCTAAGTGCTGGGGAGGGCAGGTCATCCTCCTCTGTATTGATTCTCTTCTCTTGCCTTTAATTGGGCCCACCCTCCCCTAAATTTGTCTTTCCTCATCAGCAGCATCCCCCCTGCCAACTTTTGGAAAATCAAAAATATTTTGCATTGATATTTGATCAGCTGGAACACCTTTTGCCAACTAACATCTAACACAGATATGCCCTGATGTCAGCCTCCCTACTTGCAGTATATCCTCCCTTAGGCCAAAAGAAAAAAAAGTTGTGTTCCGGGATCCTGACCGACCCTACCTTTTAGGGGCCGACCTTAATATTTCTGGGCTATCCTTAAGATTTTAAAGAAAATTAAGGACATATTTGGCGATTTTATTACTAAAATTGCCTTTCTATTTTACAAAAAATATCGTAAAAGATAAAAGAAGCGACCTACCCACCCTATTGTTTTTTGGCCATGTTACCGGAGCACAATTTTTTTTAGGCCTTATTGACGGCCCACTAAATTACAGTATGAAGAGATGATATACAAGTTTGGCCTC
This sequence comes from Harmothoe impar, assembly GCA_947462335.1. Taxonomy (NCBI): domain Eukaryota; kingdom Metazoa; phylum Annelida; class Polychaeta; order Phyllodocida; family Polynoidae; genus Harmothoe; species Harmothoe impar. The sequence goes on along the minus strand of OX381717.1, from coordinate 61,313,018 downwards.
CCGGTCATTGACTGGGATCTGGGAGCACCCAACCTTGGCATGGGGCCTGCAGCTCCCCCAGATTCAGGAGCATCGCAATATACCGAGCCTGCACCTGCACTCCACCTCGCACACCAGCACTGACACACCTACACCCCACCATGGCAGGTAGGTGTCTTCTACTTTCACTTTGGTGTGTGTTATGGTGCGTGTAATTCCTCAGGGGCGGCGGAAGGTGGATAAAGTTTGGGGGGGGGCCCAGGTCCAAAAACCTAATGGGTGTTGGTTGGAGGGAGTTACAAAGGGGTCTTGGGGCCGCAGGCCCCTAAAAATTTAGGAATTTCCCTTTGAAATTTAAGCATTCACAGTGGTTTGAATGACCTTTGGAAATTTTTGAGAATTTACACTTAAATCGATGTGTTCTAATGGAGTGTGAGCTTGTCATTTGAGAACATTTTAGGAATTTTATCATGAGATTAGTGTTTTCTAGGGGTTTCTGAGTTTGTTTCCCAAAAAGTTGGGGGGGGCAAAAATACTTTGCCCCCCCCCATCTTTAAAGTTGGGGGGGCCTGGGCCCCCTGGCCCCCCCCTGTTCCGCCGCCACTGTTCCTGTTGTTGGGGAGGGACTTCTTTCAAAGAAAAAAAGACAGGGGTGCAGGGGCATGAATCCCGGCCCATTTAAATTGTAATGTCAATGCTTTATAGGCAGTTTAGGATATTTTCCTGGCTGGAATGGACAGAGGTAAGGCTTGTTGTATAGGTTGTTATCTGAGTGAGAGCAACAATAGGGCTGTTGATTTGTTGATTTCAGAAAAATTTCCTACGATTCTTGGTTTAGTTTCATGGTTAGTCCAATGGTTTAATGGGCCAGCGGTGCTAAATTCTTGGATGGGTTATGTGCAGGGAGGCCTGTGGCCTGTGGCGCTAGATTGAATAAAGTTTGCTTTGATTGATGTCTAGTTGAAAAAATCCATGCCTATTAGGATCGTTCCCCTGAACTGGAATTTTTGGTACTTTTTGGTACTTTGTGTGTAGTGGACCTCTCCCCCCTTATTTTTGATCCATGCTTGATCCATACTAAGATGTAACACAGATATGCCCTGACTCCCTATACGCGGGTGGAGTTTAGGTGCAGGCTCGGTATATTGCGATGCTCCTGAATCTGGGGGAGCTGCAGGCCCCATGCCAAGGTTAGGTGCTCCCAGATCCCAGTCAATGACCAGGAGGCCAAATAGAGCTCCATCCATGTATAAAGACACATAGAGAGGCCATAACATATATGCTGGTGACACTGAAAAGGAGACCTTTTTATATTTGTGGATTTCCACTGCAGGGAGTCGCCTGGTACCATTTTAGGCCATCACTACTGTAAAAGTAGATATTTCTGTGCTGTACACATTTTCGTGGATTTAGCTGATTCACGAAAATATATACAGAGCAAATATTTATTCAATACAGTCATACAACTACCATCTTTCAAAATTTGCGAATTTAAATACACAAGAATTTAAATACACGAGAATTTAAATACACGAGAAAATGTACTTTTTAGCAAGTTCATGAAAATTTGTACACACAAAAATATCTACGTTAACGGTATACTGTCTATTACCTCCTTATTATGAGATGCAAATCTACAGAGTACCACCCTTTTCACATGAAATTGAACAAAAAATATACCAGATTTAGGGAAAGGAAAAGAATGAAACCATTATCAAGGTTGACAAATACAACTGTTTAATAGTAGATCATTTGTCAGTTGTTGCGATAGGCCTACTGTCTGGTTGCCCAGAAACACCCAGACACGTCATATAGAGAGGTCCCTGAGACGCTACACTGAAAAAGTAAACTTGTCTCCAGACTCGTCAAAGTGACTATCATGAAATAAACAAGTCAAAAGTTGTCTAACTTATCAGGTTAACATCCCACAAATAGAATCTGAAGCTGGCAAATGTCAGGTTTTTGGCTGGCGCATGCTAAGTGGGTCTTTTATCTCCAGCTAGAAGACCTGCTTCCTTGTCACTTAGACGAGTTTTTGACTCGTTTATTTTATGACCGTCACGACGAGTCTGGAGACAAGTTTACTTTTTCAGTGTACGTCTACTTCCTCCAGGCTGTGCGCTGAGCTTGTGATTGACTCCAACTTAAACGCTATGGCTGCACTGATAATCTAAATGCCCGGGGCCTTAGTCTGTCGTGGCTATCCCAGGTTAGTCATATTAATATTGGTCAGAATGACAAACTTATATTCAAAAATGACTAAGGCAAAACAAAATATGACTAAGGCCTAATAGTCATAGGAATGAAATGAATAAGTTGGGTCTGTCCCTACCGACTATACCTGATAGTATTAACTAACCATATGCATGGTTGGTCATGGTTGACTAAGTTCTGGAGTTCAGAGATTATCTATGTACTCCCATTACACGATGCAGTGCCCGAGGTGGCATATTTTGGTTATATATGGTTTAATTGTATAACGATGGGATCACATACGATGTGGGGTAATGTGGTCACATCCCGCCCCCCACTACTATACCTGGTATCTAAGAGGATTACACACCATAGTCTGGAAGCCGGAGGGGGTGACCCAAACTTCTCTGATAAAGTTTTTATCTCTTCTGATTATTGATGTATAGGGTCTAGGTAAAATTATCAGGGTGGGTGTGGAGCCTGTCATCCTTGGGTAATTTGAGATATTCAAAATGGCCGCAAAAACCTCCCAAAAGCTAGAAGAAAGGTCTCTATTATTGCTTCTAATCAACTTGGATGCAAATAAAGGTGCAAAAAGTACATTCCTGAGGTCAGGGAACACAATCATGGCATCTTTGAAAAGATAGATGGCAGCCATTTTGAATTTATAGTGAGATTACCCATGTAAAGTATGCGGTTGTGACCAAAATCTTGAAAAAAATGACTATTTCAGGCCCTATTATAAATTGTCATGAAGTTTGGTATGGTGGCCATTTTAAATTAGGCCAAAAAAAAAAAGAAGTTACCCGACCCTAGTTTGAAAAAAGGGCCGACCCTAGCATTTTTTTTCCGATTTTGGAGTTTTTTAGTTTTTTTCCCAAAATATTCATATTTTTCGGAAATTTTAGCAATTTCTTGGTGAGAAAGAACACATCTCATGCCTAATTAATTGTCCGACCTCAGGAAATTGCTTTTTAACAAGAATGTCCAATAATTTCATGATATTCTTAGTTATTGTAAGAATTGGTGAGTCTACAGATGACCCGCGAGTCAATGTGGCAGTTCGCGACTCATTCCAGGTAACATTAAAAAATCTACATGTTTAATTTAAATATATTACCTGCCTGAAGAAGTGTTCTAAAAATTCATGAAATGTTGCATCTTCAACTCAAACTGTTTCACAAAAATAATCCGAATTTACCAGATTTTGGAGGTGCTGTCCAGAGGTTTTGTAAGTGCTGTTCGGAGTTTTTTTTGGTGCTGTCCGGAGGTTTTACCACATAACCTCCTCAGGAGGATTTGTGGAATGTTTCCTATTTCAAACCCTGCTTTGATGGGGTTCGAACCCAAGGTCGTAAAGCAGTTACCAACCTAAAGGCCTGCATGCTAACAGGTCGGCCACAGGGGAGGACCTATCTGAAGCATGTTAAACTGCTTACTGTATTTTGTGTATAAGATGTTACATGTATGTGATTTGAGAGTATTCCATTTAACTTGTTAAAATACTATGTTCAAATAAAAGAATAATTGTATACATAGACGGGAGAAGAAGATCATAATAAAAACTTTTAAAAAACATCTAGTAAAAGCTATTCACTCCTCAGTCCCAAACCCACACTATTCTATCCATGAGTAGCCATGCTAACCATTACACCAGCCAGACCGGTGGTGAAAAATGGAGTCTAAGGAAATAGTCTTTCCTATAGCCACATCACGTATAGATGATGCTTTTTATTCTGTTCCATGATAGGCATCATGTGTTGTGCTACCTTGTATATATAGGCCTATACAAGAGTGTTAGATTATACACCACTGTACACAATATAGCAATATAAGTGTCGGCATATTGCATGTGTCTTATTTCCGTGAAATATCATTCTACTTGATCTATTCAATCTCACTGTACCAGGCTCAAATTCCAAACGAAATTTGAAACCGTTTCACAAAAATAATTCGAATTTACCATTAGAAATACACCTTGCTATGAGGTTATTTAGTTAGGATGGAGTATTGTAGGAGTAGTATTAGCAGTTTTACTGCAATTAGGCCAAAAAAAAAATTGTGTTTCAGGCAACCCGACCCTAGATTCAAAAAAGGGCCGACCCTAGCATTTTTCCCCAATTTTGGAGATTTGTATTTATTTTTTATTTTTTATTTTTTTATTTTTCTCAATTATTACAAATTCTTTCAAGAAAAACAAGCTCCCAGTGACCTCAGAGGCCTGAGTAATTGATTAACTTCAGAAAATGGCTTTTTAAGAGGAATATGCAATAACTTCTTGATATTCCTAGTCAATAGAGGAATTATTGAATCATTCTGGTGAGTCGCGAGTCGATTTGTCAATTCGCGACTCATTCCTGGTTCTCTCTATGTTTAGAAAAAAAAAAAAAAAAAAATCCGACCTACCTACCCTAGAAATTCTGACCATGTTGCCTGAAACACACCTTTTTTTTTCGGCCTTACTCCTCCTCCAAGGAGGTTTTCCATCACAAAACCTGGCAGCCATCACACTACACTGCACAACCAGGCACGACCAGGCACCCACCTTCATCTCACTAAGGCTACTAAAAAAAAGGTAGTTTCGCATCACCGCATGCATCCCGAAAATTGTGATTCGGGGAATTTCCTCTTTTAAAAAAAAAAGATTTTTAGTGAAAAAGAGGATTTTTTGTCAAATAGGGGACAAAGTTTGGCATATATGGTTTCAAATTATAGCTTATACTATTAGTAATGCATGCAAGCTAGGAATAACGTGTATTATATCAATAAACTCTTTACTACTAAAATTTGAAAATCGTGCATGAACACTTTTGATAGAAAAGAAGATTTTGCTAACGACATTTGATCACTTTCCATGTTGTTGCACTTTTGATGTTTAGTTGTCCCCCCCCCCTTTTTGTTTCAAGGTGAGTACGGCAGTCGCATTGACTTTACCAGGGAAGGCTTTATTTCAAAACCGCTGTTAGATAACCCTCTCCCGTATTTCATGGTCTTTTAAATCATTGAAATTGATGATTTAAATACGATAAAAAAAAACTTCTTTAGACCAATTAAGTGGAATTTTGACAAGTATTGTTAATAACAACATTAAAAAGAAAGGAGCACTCGTATTATAGTCTCCCACTAAGGGTTATTTCACTCGGCTGCGACTATATATTTATGGATCCATGCTTGAGTGCTGATCCTACTGAAAGCTGACTGTTTTCCTGTAGCCCCTCCCTACCTGCAGTATGTCCTCATTTATTGCCAGTCTCAATGTAAGACACCTCACTTAATAAAAATAAAAGGAGAAAAAAATGGACTGAACTGATTTATGTCAATGATGGGGAGCTATGAGCATCCAACCATGGCATGGGAGGTACAGCTCCTGTGTACAGCCACCGTATAGACCCACAGCCCACAGCACATAGTGTCCAAACTATACTTATTACTCTCCAACTCAAAACTATACTTATTACTCTCCAACTCCAAACTATACTTATTACTCTCCAACTCCAAACTATACTTATTACTCTCCAACTCCAAACTATACTTATTACTCTCCAACTCCAAACTATACTTATTACTCTCCAACTCCAAACTATACTTATTACTCTCCAACTCCAAACTATACTTATTCGTCTCCAACTCCAAACTATACTTATTACTCTCCAACTCCAAACTATACTTATTACTCTCCAACTCCAAACTATACTTATAAGTCTCCAACTCCAAACTATACTTATTACTCTCCAACTCCAAACTATACTTATTACTCTCCAACTCCAAACTATACTTATTACTCTCCAACTCCAAACTATACTTATTACTCTCCAACTCCAAACTATACTTATTACTCTCCAACTCCAAACTATACTTATAAGTCTCCAACTCCAAACTATACTTATTACTCTCCAACTCCAAACTATACTTATTACTCTCCAACTCCAAACTATACTTATTACTCTCCAACTCCAAACTATACTTATAAGTCTCCAACTCCAAACTATACTTATTAGTCTCCAACTCCAAACTATACTTATTACTCTCCAACTCCAAACTATACTTATTACTCTCCAACTCCAAACTATACTTATAAGTCTCCAACTCCAAACTATACTTATAAGTCTCCAACTCCAAACTATACTTATTACTCTCCAACTCCAAACTATACTTATTACTCTCCAACTCCAAACTATACTTATTACTCTCCAACTCCAAACTATACTTATTACTCTCCAACTCCAAACTATACTTATTACTCTCCAACTCCAAACTATACTTATTCGTCTCCAACTCCAAACTATACTTATTACTCTCCAACTCCAAACTATACTTATTACTCTCCAACTCCAAACTATACTTATAAGTCTCCAACTCCAAACTATACTTATTACTCTCCAACTCCAAACTATACTTATTACTCTCCAACTCCAAACTATACTTATTCGTCTCCAACTCCAAACTATACTTATTACTCTCCAACTCCAAACTATACTTATTACTCTCCAACTCCAAACTATACTTATAAGTCTCCAACTCCAAACTATACTTATTACTCTCCAACTCCAAACTATACTTATTACTCTCCAACTCCAAACTATACTTATTACTCTCCAACTCCAAACTATACTTATAAGTCTCCAACTCCAAACTATACTTATTAGTCTCCAACTCCAAACTATACTTATTACTCTCCAACTCCAAACTATACTTATTACTCTCCAACTCCAAACTATACTTATAAGTCTCCAACTCCAAACTATACTTATAAGTCTCCAACTCCAAACTATACTTATTACTCTCCAACTCCAAACTATACTTATTCGTCTCCAACTCCAAACTATACTTATTACTCTCCAACTCCAAACTATACTTATTACTCTCCAACTCCAAACTATACTTATTACTCTCCAACTCCAAACTATACTTATTAGTCTCCAACTCCAAACTATACTTATTCGTCTCCAACTCCAAACTATACTTATTACTCTCCAACTCCAAACTATACTTATTACTCTCCAACTCCAAACTATACTTATTACTCTCCAACTCCAAACTATACTTATTACTCTCCAACTCCAAACTATACTTATTCGTCTCCAACTCCAAACTATACTTATTACTCTCCAACTCCAAACTATACTTATTACTCTCCAACTCCAAACTATACTTATTACTCTCCAACTCCAAACTATACTTATTACTCTCCAACTCCAAACTATACTTATTACTCTCCAACTCCAAACTATACTTATTACTCTCCAACTCCAAACTATACTTATTACTCTCCAACTCCAAACTATACTTATTGGTATAGTCTGCAGCCTAATAACTACCCATGTCCCAGCTCTCCACCAGGATTTGGTACCACACCCTTCATGTGCTTGGAGACTGTCTAGCAGCTGGGTCCTGTCCGCACACCCTCTGTGACCTTACTGATAGGAGTATGTCTGATGTGTTGATGGCTGGAATCAGCATATTAGTGTAGAGCTGGAGTACTGTTCCATGCCGTGGAATGCCATTAACATACTTTTATTGTAAGGGGACCCGGTGTTACACTCTCCATGCAGGCTTTACTTATCAGTAGAAACAATGCTTGGAAACAATGGACAGTATCGCACGGAAACTTTTTCAGCTGGAGTTAGCAGTATCATAAGTCGACAGACCGAGGCAGCGGCCAGGAGGGGGGGGGGGTGCGGGGGGGGGGGATCGAGCAGGGGGGGGGGGGGGGGTGCGGGGGGGGGGGGGTCGAGCAGGGGGGGGGGGGTCTGTCCGTGAGAGACCGAGGCAGCGACCAGGAGGGGGGGGGGGGGAGCGGGGGGGGGGGTCTGTCAGTGAGAGACACACTGCACACAGAGCTAGCACCTGCACCCTGCCTCTCACTCCTACACTGCAGCACACCCCTACACCCACCATGCCAGGTAGGCATCTTCTACTTCCACTTTGGTACATAGATATCTTTCCACTGCACATATTTTCGCGATTTTCGCGATTTTAAATATCCGCATAAATATGTAGGCCCTATAGAGCGAATATTTATGCACTATTGAATTAAATAGTCACATCTCGGAAATTCACTGAATTTATAATACCAGCGAAAATGTCCTTTTTTGCAAATTCACAAAAATGTATACACACGTAAATATTTACATTTACAGTAGTTGATTTCAAACTCGTTAAACTTAAGACAACTTAATAAAAGTACTAAGGGAGTGGTTATTTTCTAACAACAGGGGGGGTCGGTGGATTTTCAGTGCCCCCCCCCCCCTCCAGGGAGGTTGAAATTGAGCGCAGCAGACCCTTTAAGCCATAGTAACGTGCGGGCTTTTCCGCTAAAAAGGGGAGTATTTTTTTGGTCCCCCCCTCAAGAGGGGTCCACTTTTTTTTGGGTCCCCCCCCTTCAAGGAGTCTAAATGTTTTTGGTCCCCCCTCCAAATCCACCAACCACCCCCTGTTGTAAAAAAAATGACCACTCCCTAATGCCCTCACAGGCAGGGGGACTCACCAGGTATAGTATATCCTTTAGTGCGTATACATCCAATAGGGGCCCCATGCACAGACAATCCCCCGGTGCAGGGAGCCGCAGCAACCATCTTAAACTGGGCTATATGGGGCATAAATCCCTCCAAATTAAACAGCCTATAATTATGAGATTCCACCTCATCCACTTTAGGGATAGCGGGGGGGGGGGGGGGGGTTGGGCACTGTGTATGAAGACTGACACTACTGCTTGCCATACCAGTGCTGTTTGCAACAGTCTCCTCTCTTGGCCCCAGGTGTCCACAAGGTTGGGTAAATCCGGTCTTTAATACAATGCAGGGAAGAATAGAATGAGGAGTGTGTGAGGGGTGAGGGGTGTGAGGGGCTGATTTCGAGTCAATATAAATGTTACTATAGTTCCAACCAGAAAACCCAACTTGCGAATATCTAAACATCATTTGCTGAAAATTATTAATCTCTATAGAGGTAGACAATATAGTTAGCTAGTTGTATGTGATTGTATAACAGTCTTGTATATTTTGTCAGCCATAGTCTCGCATAAGCATCTAATGTTCAAATATTCACAGCTACAGTGGTCCAAGTCTGAGTTGGCCCAACAGGGTCAAAAAATGAATTCCCTTTCAGAAATGAAAATTCATTTTTATTTCTGAAATGGCATTTCACTTTTATATTATATATTCACATTGTACATAACTTCAGTGGAGTAAGGCCGGAACTGAAAAGGTTCTCAACCTAGCGGAGAAAGCTTGTAACTGCTTTGTCATGTTACCATGGATACTATTTGATATAATAATTGTAATATGCCATATGGCAAGATATGATCTAGGGGTATGAACAAAGTGAAATACTATGCCTTTGATATATATTTCCTGTATGAAAAACAAGAATTTCACTTACACCCCTTCTCCACTGAAGTGACTTAATAATTAACTATAAATCAATTTCCCCCCACTATTTTATCACTAGAATGGTTGTAAAATGTGAAATGTATTTACAGGACTACAGTGAGTGGGATTTGAAGGATACTTTAGGACTCTTGATATTGGGTTTGTTTCATCAAGATATGCAGTAGGGGCTGTGTCTCACGAGATTGGGTCAATGTAATGGTCTTAGACCGGGTGCCATCTTTGACCGGGTGCCATCTTTGAGCTGCTTGATAGAAAACGGTTTATTTAGGGCAGATGAAGATTAAAATGGGCTGAAAAGGTTAAAGGGTGTTATAACACTTTAGATTAGTAGTTACTAGCCCATTTATATCCTAAATAAACCCTTTTCTATCAGCTGGTCAAAGATGGCACCAAGTCAAAGATGGCACCCAGTCAAAGATGGCACCTGGTCAAAGACTATCACATAGGCCCCGTTTCATAAGACACAGCCTCGGTTCGTTTTTGCATCACTATGGATAGGCCCACCATTAACTAGTACCTTACAGATCCAGCCCAAATAAAGTGATAGAAATTATTATGATTCCTCTACAAGTTTTGAGTGACCAGTTTTCATTTTTGAGTCAATTTATATGCAATAGTGCTTTATGGTTGTCTCACCAAATCACAACAAATACTCTATGACCGGCAACCATCTATATGACCGCCTGACGTCTATCACTGCATAGCCTGGATCCATGTTTAAGTATAAACCTGCGCAGCAATATAAGGTTCTTGACTTTTTAAAACATACTTTAATCATGTCCTGACATTCCTACGTACATCTGTCTAGTTTAGACTCTAATAATCTACACTGCTAGTCAGATGAGTCCCTATATGTGTGTCAGTACAAGGCGCGACTTTTTTCCCTCGCAATTCTATACAGCCTTCTTTGTAAACAACCCATGATTTATGAGGCCCCATCCACATCCCCTCCCGGAGAGGGGGGGTACTTTCTTGCTTTTCTTCAACTGACCATGTGTGAACAACATCTCAAATATGGTGCCCTCACCACGGAGGCAAATCAACATACAGCACTTTTTTACCAGCTCAGAACAAATTGGAAATATGGAAAACCAAAAAAGGTAAGTAGTATTGTATGTATCGGAACGGGACTATAGTTAAGTACTGTTTATTACTCAATCGACCTGCAGCCAATCAGAGGCCTCCATTTGGTCACGTGACCGGAAGTGACCTACTTAGGGGATTAGTGGTGCATTCTGGGTAACCCTGCAGCCAATCAGAGGCCTCCATTTGGTCACGTGACCGGAAGTGACCTACTTAGGGGATTAGTGGTGCATTCTGGGTAACCTACTGACCTACTTAGAAGCTCTCAGCCAATCAGAGGCTGGCATTCTGGTAACCATGGTAACGTGACTTACTTACGTCACGTGACCTACTTAGGCTCAGCCAATCAGAAGCCGGCATTCTGGTAACTAGGGTAACGTGACCTACTTAGGGTTTGTTTGTAAACAACACCACGTGGCTCTCTTGTTTGTAAACAACACCACGTGACACGTGACTGTTTGTAAACAAACAATTCGACTTAGTCTGACATTTTCAGCTGTCGCATGCTGACCTGCTGCTATCATAAGAGAAACAAAAGCCCTAATCACGCTTTTCAGCTGGATCCTTCCACCCACCAGACATGGATCCAGATGGGAGGGTGGTTTAAAATTAATCCGTGTACCGACTGTCATACAATAGTGTAATTAGTTGAACACGTGTTACCTGTATAAAGGATTAGCAGGTCATGGGCTTAGAGTGTGTATAGAAAAACAACTACAGGTAGCGTGAACAAAGCGACCCCCTCCCTTTCTGTCACTCTGTCTGTGACTAGAGGGCGCGCGTGTGGTAAGCGGCTTAAATCTAAAGAAAAAAAATCACCCTCTCCTGTCGTCAGCAGTCAGCTGGCCGGCGGCTGGAAAATGCGATTAGAGGGATGATGAGCGCGGTTTTTTATATTCAATATATTAGAAGTGTGCTTTGTTGCTTATATAGTTCATTATGCGTTTAAAATGTTCGCGAGTATCGTAGAAATGTACAAAAATCCTATTGTGGCGCCATCTGACGAAAAGAGCGGAGAACTATACTAGGGTATGGCGAGCTAGACTAGAGCATGTAATCACCAGGCGGCAGAGTGGTCAAAAGACAATCTCGTAGTAGTAGGTCTACTTGGATCTTGAGTAGCCACCCTTGTGGTTGCAATTACCTAGACTAGTTGACCCTGCCAGCCTGGTCAAGTGAAATTAGTAAGGAGACCGCACATTAACGCGCTCCACAGTCTTTAGACAGTTAAGACTATAGTACCGTAGATTCTACTGTGTACTCACACTAACTATTTACAGTGCTACATATTCATACCTGTGTTCTAAGTGTTTTTTTAGAAAAAAGCGATCTACTCACCCATTTTTTTTAGACAAACTCCTATTAGCAGGTAACCCCTGTATAAACCATACTGCAAAGATCTGCTACTTCGAGCGTCTGCCTCGTGACTGATAGTGTACAACAAGACGAAGTGGGCAGAGGTGAAGTACTGTTCCAAGAAAAATTGAGGCTCTTTATATAGCTGAGAGAGCGGCTAATCCGGATGTTCTAAGCTTGTTTTCACCTAGAGCCCCACCCTCTTCCAGAGAGGAATCAAATTGCTTTTCACCTGGACCCTTCCACCCCTCATCCATCAGCATGAAAAGAGGGATAACAAGTGTAACGTGCGCTACATGTATATGGGATTATAGCTGGTGAAGAGATAAAGCCAGGTCAACTGTGTATACAAAGACTACAGGAGGTGATTAATGACAGGTGTGACGCGCCAGCCCGTGGACGGATTATCTTCTAAGCTGACGCTTATTCAACTAGCCAGCTGCCGTCCGCTCCACTCACCACGGCAAGAGGAGGTGCTTTTGTTTTACACTTAAGTCGCTTACCACATGTACTCGTCTCTACCTCACAGACAGACACCCTCTCGCTTGCTTCACGACCCCTGTAGCTTTTTTTGTATACACACTCTAATCTCATAACCCCCTGATCCGTTATACAGGTAACGGGTATTCTCTTTTAAATAGCTGCCAGTCAGCCTGCGGCAGCTGAAAACGACGGTAAGTAGCTTAGCTCTAGAAGCAAGAAGGCGTATATAAGGAGGCTCACACGTGTATAGGCGCCTTATAAGTCGGCAGGGGGTAAATACTAGTGAAAAAGGAAGGCAGGTGTGCAGGTAGCTTTCTAACAGACACGTGTGTGCACTAAGCTGCTTAAGTCTAAACCCACCTGCAGTAGTCAGGTAGCATGTGAAAACTTACTTAACAGATCTCTTAATTGAGTAGAGACTCTGTACTGAGAGAGTCTTTTCAGCCGTTTAAGAGGATTATCTAGGACAGGGTACATAAGGAGTGAAACGACGCTCTCACCCATCACACTTTCTCGACCCGCCCTTCATCATCGTAGCATCGTCCACTCTACGCTCGCTCAGAATGTTATGATGGTTAGTTCTGCTATTTTCAGCTACTTTTCTTATCGAAGTGTTGACGCTACAGAGCATCGAAACTCTCTCCAAATGAGTCCAAGAAACAAAAAGCAACTTCCACTTGAAGCAGGAAGAGAAACAGTGCCCTATGATGCATGTGAGGTAAAGAAACATTGGAAGGACGTCACCAAGGAGCAATGGATAGAAGCATGCTTCAACTTCATCGGAACGGAAGTAGTTTCATTTGGACAGAGGGAGAAGATTTTGTTGGAGCTATTTTTCTTAGCTCCGTATACTTGGCCTGACTGTGGTGAAATTCCTTCAGGTATTTGTTCAGTCTTCGCCATAGAAGTTATCAGGTCTTTGAAGGAGCTTCGATATATGCAAGGCACTCACGAGGAGATTGTTCAGAAAATGACGGAATTCGAAACAGGAGAAGACACAATATGGTGCGAGGAGACGACATATACGGACGATGATCTGGAGTACATCATTTGTAGCCCGTTGGAACATTATGTTAAAGACTTTGAGGACATGCTAGACAGCACTGAGATGAACCCGAAAGAGAGATCCCTTACTGCACAGAAAGAGGCCAAAGCTGTGTTGGAAAAGCTCAAGTTTGGTCAAGGATTCACTCTTCAAAGCAGCTGTGTGAGTGTGATAAAAGGCCTTGTGTTGAAACATCCAGACATGAAGTTTTCGCGTGCTGTCGACACACTTCCTTTGCCTGAACTGATGATGAACATGATCGATCCCATCGTACCAACATGTTTCGACTCTGCCAATTGTCCCATGTATAAAATGGTTTCAAGTTTTGCCCGTGGCCGATGGCTAAACGATCCACTGAAGTCAGAAAACCTCCTTGATTTAATCAACTGACTAAATGTATTTTCTCATACTAGTATTAGTAGCATTAGTAATAGCAGCTACTCAGTCTCGTGCAGCACAAGCAGCAGCATCTGTCAGCAGCATCCGTGACATCGTCAGCAGCAGCAGCAGCTGCACGAGCAGCACAAGCAGCAGCATCTGTCAACAGCATCCGTGACATCGTCAGCAACTGCAGCAGCTGCACGAGCAGCACAAGCAGCAGCAGCTGTCAGCAGCTGCAGCAGCTGCACGAGCAGCACAAGCAGCAGCACTAACAGCAGCAGCAACAGCAAATCAGCAGCAGCAGCAGCAGCAGCAGCAGCAGCAGCGGCGGTGTGGACCACTAAATTCGAGATGGCGACATGTCTGTTTCTTAGAATCGACATTCGACATGAGGCCTAGTGACATTTGACATGAAGCTTGAAAAACATAGTGACAGGTGACATGAGCAATTCTTAAAATCGACATGAGATATGAGCATAATTAAGCGACATCGACATGTGCCATGGCTATTTTTTTTTAAGACAAACGCCATAGACTCCTCATTCAAACCCCCACTAGTAGTGCTCTATAAGCGCAAGCTTTGCCTTAAGAGAGCTGTGGCTGTGAACCCTCTCCTCCCCCCGTACACACAGGTAAATATCAGAGTCAGCCAATGTCGCCAATACTACTCTCATACAAGGGTCAGGCACTGCTGGACTATAATAGATGGGTCAAGGACCATTCTACTGAGGGTCAGGCTAGGCTGGACATTCAATAACAGGCTGGACTTTGGCAAACTTGCTTGAAAGTCTGGCCAGCAAGAGTCCGTTGAAGGACTATACGGTAAAAAGGCTGCTGTTACAGTCAAGATACTCATATTTCAAGCCCAGAAAACTGTAATTAGCTTTCCAAGTTGTTTATTTAACAATATCCTGGCCTAGCAAGAAGCTGTCAGATGACATCTAAGAAAAATGGGGCTGTTAATTGATCAAGAGAGCTACATTGTTACAGAGTCCTATTCCTCTTTTGAGGTGGGACCAAATTTGAAAAAAGAATAAACTCAAAAAAAAAGCCTTAAGATTGAAACAGTTGTAGATGACAAATTTAATGAGGAAGTCGTATTAATTAGTTTACAAATAGCCGCTGCACGAGCAGCACAAGCAGCTCGTGCAGCTGCTGCAGCTGACACTAGTGTCAGCTGCTGCTTGTGCTGCTCGTGCAGCGGCTATTTGTAAACTAATTAATACGACTTCCTCATTAAATTTGTCATCTACAACTGTTTCAATCTTAAGGCTTTTTTTTTGAGTTTATTCTTTTTTCAAATTTGGTCCCACCTCAAAAGAGGAATAGGACTCTGTAACAATGTAGCTCTCTTGATCAATTAACAGCCCCATTTTTCTTAGATGTCATCTGACAGCTTCTTGCTAGGCCAGGATATTGTTAAATAAACAACTTGGAAAGCTAATTACAGTTTTCTGGGCTTGAAATATGAGTATCTTGACTGTAACAGCAGCCTTTTTACCGTATAGTCCTTCAACGGACTCTTGCTGGCCAGACTTTCAAGCAAGTTTGCCAAAGTCCAGCCTGTTATTGAATGTCCAGCCTAGCCTGACCCTCAGTAGAATGGTCCTTGACCCATCTATTATAGTCCAGCAGTGCCTGACCCTTGTATGAGAGTAGTATTGGCGACATTGGCTGACTCTGATATTTACCTGTGTGTACGGGGGGAGGAGAGGGTTCACAGCCACAGCTCTCTTAAGGCAAAGCTTGCGCTTATAGAGCACTACTAGTGGGGGTTTGAATGAGGAGTCTATGGCGTTTGTCTTAAAAAAAAATAGCCATGGCACATGTCGATGTCGCTTAATTATGCTCATATCTCATGTCGATTTTAAGAATTGCTCATGTCACCTGTCACTATGTTTTTCAAGCTTCATGTCAAATGTCACTAGGCCTCATGTCGAATGTCGATTCTAAGAAACAGACATGTCGCCATCTCGAATTTAGTGGTCCACACCGCCGCTACTGCTGCTGCTGCTGCTGCTGCTGCTGATTTGCTGTTGCTGCTGCTGTTAGTGCTGCTGCTTGTGCTGCTCGTGCAGCTGCTGCAGCTGCTGACAGCTGCTGCTGCTTGTGCTGCTCGTGCAGCTGCTGCAGTTGCTGACGATGTCACGGATGCTGTTGACAGATGCTGCTGCTTGTGCTGCTCGTGCAGCTGCTGCTGCTGCTGACGATGTCACGGATGCTGCTGACAGATGCTGCTGCTTGTGCTGCACGAGACTGAGTAGCTGCTATTACTAATGCTACTAATACTAGTATGAGAAAATACATTTAGTCAGTTGATTAAATCAAGGAGGTTTTCTGACTTCAGTGGATCGTTTAGCCATCGGCCACGGGCAAAACTTGAAACCATTTTATACATGGGACAATTGGCAGAGTCGAAACATGTTGGTACGATGGGATCGATCATGTTCATCATCAGTTCAGGCAAAGGAAGTGTGTCGACAGCACGCGAAAACTTCATGTCTGGATGTTTCAACACAAGGCCTTTTATCACACTCACACAGCTGCTTTGAAGAGTGAATCCTTGACCAAACTTGAGCTTTTCCAACACAGCTTTGGCCTCTTTCTGTGCAGTAAGGGATCTCTCTTTCGGGTTCATCTCAGTGCTGTCTAGCATGTCCTCAAAGTCTTTAACATAATGTTCCAACGGGCTACAAATGATGTACTCCAGATCATCGTCCGTATATGTCGTCTCCTCGCACCATATTGTGTCTTCTCCTGTTTCGAATTCCGTCATTTTCTGAACAATCTCCTCGTGAGTGCCTTGCATATATCGAAGCTCCTTCAAAGACCTGATAACTTCTATGGCGAAGACTGAACAAATACCTGAAGGAATTTCACCACAGTCAGGCCAAGTATACGGAGCTAAGAAAAATAGCTCCAACAAAATCTTCTCCCTCTGTCCAAATGAAACTACTTCCGTTCCGATGAAGTTGAAGCATGCTTCTATCCATTGCTCCTTGGTGACGTCCTTCCAATGTTTCTTTACCTCACATGCATCATAGGGCACTGTTTCTCTTCCTGCTTCAAGTGGAAGTTGCTTTTTGTTTCTTGGACTCATTTGGAGAGAGTTTCGATGCTCTGTAGCGTCAACACTTCGATAAGAAAAGTAGCTGAAAATAGCAGAACTAACCATCATAACATTCTGAGCGAGCGTAGAGTGGACGATGCTACGATGATGAAGGGCGGGTCGAGAAAGTGTGATGGGTGAGAGCGTCGTTTCACTCCTTATGTACCCTGTCCTAGATAATCCTCTTAAACGGCTGAAAAGACTCTCTCAGTACAGAGTCTCTACTCAATTAAGAGATCTGTTAAGTAAGTTTTCACATGCTACCTGACTACTGCAGGTGGGTTTAGACTTAAGCAGCTTAGTGCACACACGTGTCTGTTAGAAAGCTACCTGCACACCTGCCTTCCTTTTTCACTAGTATTTACCCCCTGCCGACTTATAAGGCGCCTATACACGTGTGAGCCTCCTTATATACGCCTTCTTGCTTCTAGAGCTAAGCTACTTACCGTCGTTTTCAGCTGCCGCAGGCTGACTGGCAGCTATTTAAAAGAGAATACCCGTTACCTGTATAACGGATCAGGGGGTTATGAGATTAGAGTGTGTATACAAAAAAAGCTACAGGGGTCGTGAAGCAAGCGAGAGGGTGTCTGTCTGTGAGGTAGAGACGAGTACATGTGGTAAGCGACTTAAGTGTAAAACAAAAGCACCTCCTCTTGCCGTGGTGAGTGGAGCGGACGGCAGCTGGCTAGTTGAATAAGCGTCAGCTTAGAAGATAATCCGTCCACGGGCTGGCGCGTCACACCTGTCGTTAATCACCTCCTGTAGTCTTTGTATACACAGTTGACCTGGCTTTATCTCTTCACCAGCTATAATCCCATATACATGTAGCGCACGTTACACTTGTTATCCCTCTTTTCATGCTGATGGATGAGGGGTGGAAGGGTCCAGGTGAAAAGCAATTTGATTCCTCTCTGGAAGAGGGTGGGGCTCTAGGTGAAAACAAGCTTAGAACATCCGGATTAGCCGCTCTCTCAGCTATATAAAGAGCCTCAATTTTTCTTGGAACAGTACTTCACCTCTGCCCACTTCGTCTTGTTGTACACTATCAGTCACGAGGCAGACGCTCGAAGTAGCAGATCTTTGCAGTATGGTTTATACAGGGGTTACCTGCTAATAGGAGTTTGTCTAAAAAAAATGGGTGAGTAGATCGCTTTTTTCTAAAAAAACACTTAGAACACGGGTATGAATATGTAGCACTGTAAATAGTTAGTGTGAGTACACAGTAGAATCTACGGTACTATAGTCTTAACTGTCTAAAGACTGTGGAGCGCGTTAATGTGCGGTCTCCTTACTAATTTCACTTGACCAGGCTGGCAGGGTCAACTAGTCTAGGTAATTGCAACCACAAGGGTGGCTACTCAAGATCCAAGTAGACCTACTACTACGAGATTGTCTTTTGACCACTCTGCCGCCTGGTGATTACATGCTCTAGTCTAGCTCGCCATACCCTAGTATAGTTCTCCGCTCTTTTCGTCAGATGGCGCCACAATAGGATTTTTGTACATTTCTACGATACTCGCGAACATTTTAAACGCATAATGAACTATATAAGCAACAAAGCACACTTCTAATATATTGAATATAAAAAACCGCGCTCATCATCCCTCTAATCGCATTTTCCAGCCGCCGGCCAGCTGACTGCTGACGACAGGAGAGGGTGATTTTTTTTCTTTAGATTTAAGCCGCTTACCACACGCGCGCCCTCTAGTCACAGACAGAGTGACAGAAAGGGAGGGGGTCGCTTTGTTCACGCTACCTGTAGTTGTTTTTCTATACACACTCTAAGCCCATGACCTGCTAATCCTTTATACAGGTAACACGTGTTCAACTAATTACACTATTGTATGACAGTCGGTACACGGATTAATTTTAAACCACCCTCCCATCTGGATCCATGTCTGGTGGGTGGAAGGATCCAGCTGAAAAGCGTGATTAGGGCTTTTGTTTCTCTTATGATAGCAGCAGGTCAGCATGCGACAGCTGAAAATGTCAGACTAAGTCGAATTGTTTGTTTACAAACAGTCACGTGTCACGTGGTGTTGTTTACAAACAAGAGAGCCACGTGGTGTTGTTTACAAACAAACCCTAAGTAGGTCACGTTACCCTAGTTACCAGAATGCCGGCTTCTGATTGGCTGAGCCTAAGTAGGTCACGTGACGTAAGTAAGTCACGTTACCATGGTTACCAGAATGCCGGCCTCTGATTGGCTGAGAGCTTCTAAGTAGGTCAGTAGGTTACCCAGAATGCACCACTAATCCCCTAAGTAGGTCACTTCCGGTCACGTGACCAAATGGAGGCCTCTGATTGGCTGCAGGGTTACCCAGAATGCACCACTAATCCCCTAAGTAGGTCACTTCCGGTCACGTGACCAAATGGAGGCCTCTGATTGGCTGCAGGTCGATTGAGTAATAAACAGTACTTAACTATAGTCCCGTTCCGATACATACTATACTACTAAGGTATTTCCCTA
Organism: Harmothoe impar; assembly: GCA_947462335.1. Classification (NCBI taxonomy): domain Eukaryota; kingdom Metazoa; phylum Annelida; class Polychaeta; order Phyllodocida; family Polynoidae; genus Harmothoe; species Harmothoe impar. Next base: position 61,293,528 of record OX381717.1, on the reverse strand, counting down.
TTAAGGTTGACAAATAAAACCCAACAAAAAGTAGCCGTGAAACTCAGCGTAATATTTCTCACTATCCAATATAGCACATAAATTGTATCATTAATGTTGAGATAAATTGAGTAAAAGTGACATCTGAGAAATTCCTGAGTCATCAGGTTTGTACCCCCTTGTTCTAGAGTGGTAAATATTTCCTATGGCATAGACCCGTGCCTAGGGCCTAAAAAACCTGCTTCTATAAATTAGTGTTCACACAAGTGCACTAAGCTGAGTGAGTGCCCCCCCCCCCCATTAACTATATATATATATATATATATATATATATATATATAAATAAATAAATAAATAAATATATATATATATATAAATATATATATATATATATATATATATATATATATATATATATATATATATATATACATAATTATATAAAACTAGAGGACACCAGGACAGGAAAAAAAGGGTGTTGTTCAGTAGCGTCTCAGTAACAGCGTACAGCAGTGTGACCTACTGTGATTGTATTATATTTCGCTGGGTAAATATTTTCACGGAATTCACGAAAAATTAAAATCCTTCAATTTTTCATATACTGCAGTATGGATGAAATGTCCCAGAATTTGCATTTTTTCATTAAACCGCGAAAGTTTACACCCTCGAAAAATATATACTTTCACAGTATATCTTACACACTGGTCAGACGTAAATATTATTTATCTCTGCGGATGAGTACCTACTTTCACTATCACTTTAAGACCATAACTACAGTGCCCCATGAGGGCATAAAAGTGATCTTAGAAAAACAATTTCTTTTTTTGAGAAATTAAAAAGAAAATTGTCTGAAAAAAAATCATTTTAAAAAATTGTAAATGTTTTGTTTGAAAAATTATTTTGGTTTGAAAAAAATATTTTGAATTTTTTTTTGAAAAAAGGATGCTATCAACTGTCAACTCTGTAAATTGACAGTTGACAGCACCCATTTTCATTTTTTTTGTAACAGTCCAGATGATAAATGAAATTCCAAATGATTGCTGTCAAGTGTCAACTTATTCAGAACAGCTTGTGACAGGTATCCTTTGGACAGGCAAACAGACAGGAAGGCAGGCAGGCAGACAGGCAGGCAGGCAGGCAGGTAGGCAGACAGGCAGACAGGCAGGCAGACAGAGAGGCAGGCAGGCAGGCAGTCAGGCAGGCAGACAGGCAAGCAGGCAGGCAGGCAGGCAGGCAGGCAGGCAGGCAGGCAGACTGTTGTTTTTGTTGTTGAAAAATCTCACCCTATGCTTATTGAACATTCTTAGGAAATTCGACTCACTTCATGCAAAAACATTAAAGCTATCAATACCAGCGACATTGAAGCACCTCAAAGGCTTAATCCCTAGAGCAGCAGGTGCGAGAACTGCCATACTACTTTACCCCAAACAATACCTATCACTTGTAAACATTAATTTGTATTCTCATTGGGCATGTTATGGCTATGCATGTAAAGACTATGGAGATTTTTTTCCTCTATGTATATTTGATTCCGAAAATCCGAAAATGAATTGAAGTACACAGAAAATGTATACCCGTAAAAGTATTTATGTTCGTAGTAATAGAATAAAATAAATAAATTCTGGGGTCCACAACTAATATCTTTTCTCACTGACCATTACGTTATTAAGCCCCAGATAGGAGTCAGATACCCGATACTAGAGCTTCATCAATGTATCTCTTTACCCAGCCAATCCCGTCTACATACATGTAGGCATCACTGAAGCCGATTTAGGCCACTCAAAAAAATAAACTGGTTTCTCATCACCGCGCGCATCATGAAAGATGTGATTTGGAGAAAACTTTTTTTTGTTTTTAAAGATTTTTAATGAAAAATATGTCAAAAATCAGACAAATAGTGGCATGTTTGATATCAAATTAAAGCTTAGACAGTCAGTAATGCAGTGAGCTAGGAATAACTTTCAATATAACATATTTTGTGGGTCACTAAATTCTTAACTACTAAAATGTAAAAATCTTTCGTGAAAAGTCTTAATTTTCATATACATTTTGGCTCTGAGTAAAAAAAAAAAAAAAGATAAAATAAAAAACGCCCTCGTCATATTTTTCACTGCTGGGTGATGAGAAACAACTTCTTTTTTTTTTGAGTGGCCTTAAGCAAAAATTAAAGTTGATTAATGTCCTTCTTTAAGGAGCTTGAAGTAATTTAAGCAACTTTAATGCAGGAAAAAATAAATTTTGCTTAAAGCTGCTTAAAAAAAAGGCCATTAATCAGCTTTAATTGTTGCTTAAAGTTGCTTAATTCGGATTGTCCATGCAGTACATTTTCGCTAAAGAGGTGTAAAATTAGGAAAGACACTTGGACCATGTTTATGTGGCACCCCTGTGGTTAATTCTGTCATATGCATAAATCTGTAAAGTCGCATGACAGACCCCGCAGGGAGTGCCTAAATCCGGCAAAATCCAAGTTCAAGTTCAAGGTCATAGTGGTTGTCACCAGAGCCTTCCCTTGGAAGAATTTGGGAACAAGTGTAAACGAGAGTACGCCCCCTATAATATATCATGTGGTTTCATTATGTATAGTTATAATAATCACAGAGGGCGCCACCTCCAGTCTACATAACTCTACTGCAGGGGACCTATACTTAGGGCAGAGTCATTTATTCCCAGATGGGGCGGGGGGGGGGGGGGGGGTGGGGGGATAGGGGGGACGGAGGGGGGAGTTGGGTGTGAAAATGAAAACCAAACCCTCTATGGGCGCGGAAACTTGATAATCCTCCATGCTGTGGGGTCAAAATCTAATATGGTCCATTTGATTATTCACTATCACGTGTAACTCCACTGGCATACAAGGTGTTTGGAGCCACTTCTGTAAAAAGATACTTAGTATTGGGGAGGGGAGTTAAAATAACTTTAAGTTGAATTGGTCAGGGGGTCGCGAAAAAATTCCGATTGTAGGAAAATCCACCATGCTCCCCCACACTGAAAAAATAAACTTGTCCAGGGGCGGATTCAGGGGGGGGGGGTGCAAGGGGCGCGTGTCCCCCCCTATTTTTTGGTAAATTTTAATGTAGATGGTTGAACACCCCCAATGCTGTAGGTATTACGGCGCCCCCCTTTCCCAAATTCCTGTATCCGCCCCTGCTTGTCTCAAGACTCGTCGAAGTGACTATCATAAAATAAACGAGTCAACAGTCATTTAACCTATATATAGCTGGTCTTCTACCTCCAGTTAGAAGACCCATTTCCTTGTCAATAAGACAAGTTTTTGACTCGTTTATGTTATGATCGTCAGTTGGAAGAGTCTGGAGACAAGTTTACTTTTTGAGTGCAGCTGGTAATAACCCAGTGGGCACAGAATTCAGTCCAATGTTGAATCAACATTAACTCACCATTGAATCAACATTGACAACCGTTTATCAATGTTGATTCAATGTTCTGTGCCCACTGGGAAAGGACTCGGCCCTGGTCCTCCATACATCACCTTCTCAGTAGGTGGTACTCTCGTTCCCAAATCCTTCCAAAGGAAGGCTCTGGTAACACCCAAATGACCTTGAACTTGGGATTTTGCTGGGTCTGGGCAACCCCTACTGGTAGCTTGGAACCAGCAAATAGGAACAGGAAATGAGACCACAAAGTCTGATGGTAAAACTACCATCATACATGCTGGTTCCTGTCCACTGGTTCCATGCTACCAGTAGGGGTTGCCCAGACCCAGCAAAATGTCAATGTCATTTGCCTGTTACCAGAGCCTTCCTTCGGAAGGACCTGGGAACGAGAGTAAGTAGGTGGAGGAACGTTCTACAAACTTAATTGGGCATTCAGACTATTTCATCCGTAACCGACACCCATATGGCTCTAGCATATCCTGGCCCCTCAGGTAGTCTTGGGCCACACCGCCATCTCCTCATCAGTCTTATTTAGGGAGTGGTCATTTTTTAACAACAGGGGGAGGTCGGTGGATTTTCGCGCGAGCGGGTCGAAATTTTTTTGGTCCCCCCTGCGGAAGGGGTCACAAATTTTTCGGTCCCCCCCCTAGGCAGGTTGAAAATGACCGCGGCCGACCCCGTTGAGCTATAGTAACGCGCGGGCTTTTTCGCTAAAAAGGGGTGTAATTTTTTTGGTCCCCCCCTCAAGAGGGGTCCAAATTTTTTTGGTCCCCCCCTTCAAGGGGTCCAAATTTTTTTGGTCCCCCCCCCCAAAATCCACCAACCCCCCCCTGTTGTTAAAAAATGACCACTCCCTTACTCCCCTCACACCTCAAACAAAGCTGATATGAAATTCACTCACTACTCTGGAGTCAGGGCCTAACAACAATGCATTGCTCTGAGTCAAGATGGCGGCCTCCATAGCCTAATGTGCTAGTCCCGTATACGAGGTGCCTGGGTACCAATAGCATCTTTAAAGCTGAGCTCCAATAACCTATTTTGTTCTCAAATCGGTGCTATTTTTATGAATTTGACTGCGTTATATACCATAACAAGTATATACCATAGGCAGGAAAGAAGTACAGAGCCTGCCATAGCTTTATGTTTATAAATGATGTATATGTTTATAAACTAGTGGAAAATAGAATTTGTAAGGCTACATGATACAATTTAGGTCTCAATTTTGCATTTCAAATCGATTTTGACTTCCTCCCGAGCTCATATCGAAAATGTTTGACATCAAACATGCCGTCCTTAAAGGGTTTGTCGTTGACACAACAAGCGACTGTAAAGGTAGATATTTTCGGGTGTTTAAATTTTCGCCAGTTACTAAAAAGTACAATTTCGCATTTATTTAAATTCACAGACTTCCAAAATTTAGCACTTTGAGTCCTTACTATATAAATATTCATGCTGTACATATTTTCGAGGATTTTCCATTTCCCTGAAATTCGCATAAATATGTACTTTGTGAAAATATCTACCTTTAGAGTAGAGTTGATGTAGGAGGCTGCAACACAGTGACATCTAGGGCAGGCCGAATCATTACGGTGGGCGACCAACGAGAAAATTATGGCGACATCGTTCTTGGTTTGATGCCTCAAGGTTATGATGATCTCGGATGCAGAAGGGTTACTAGTGTATGTCTAGTACAGAAAGGTTTCTAGTGTACCTCAGGTACAGAAGGGTTTCTAGTGTACCTCAGGTACAGAAGGATTACTAGTGTATCTAAGTTACAGAAGGGTTACTAGTGTACCTCAGGTAGAGAAGGATTACTAGTGTACCTCAGGTACAGAAGGGGCCCTAGTGTATCTCAGGTACAGAAGGGTCCCTAGCGTATATGTATAAGAATATGTCGGTCACTATGTGTACATGCAGGAAATCCAACAGAGCATGTAGTAGATACCCCTCCCCCTACCCGCCAGTTGTAAATTTTTTTTCTCTTAGTGGGGTTCCTTAGCTCCCAATATGTGGATGATCGTTCATTTTGTGATAGAATGATATAATTTGGTCTGAACATACTTTGCAGTGTACTTTTGATTGCAGAATGGGAGCCACCTGGAATTCTGAATTATTAGGCCCCTTTTGACCATCTAAAACTAGGTCAGAATGAAAAGCTCTGAATTCTATATCGATTTTTATAGCAGACTGAGCTATGTTGAAAAACAATGGATTTTGAATTTGAATGTAGCCCCATATATGACTGAAGTCCCCTAATTGTCTAAGTTAGATAAACTAACTTATTTCCACCTCATCTGCATAATTTGCATGTTTGTGCTCCAACTCTAGATCACAAGTTTGACTTGTTTATAAGGTATAACACCCGGTCACCATTTACTTTGATAGGTGCCTTTTCAGCAAAAAAAAGGAGGCACTTGGAATTTTGAATTGTAAGGCCGTTTTAGACTATTTAAAAACTAGGTCAAGATGAAAAGCTCTAAATTGTGTATTGAATTTTACAGCAGACTCTCAATTCTGAATACATTGAACATTCAATGGAGACGCAGCCCCATATATTCTAATATGAAAATATGGACCTTTTTCACCTGATTTGCATAATTAGCATAATTGTGCTCCAAGTCTAGATTACAAGTGGAAATTTAGCTTACTGGCATCGTTTAGAGCACAAATATGCAAATTATGCAAATACATTTAAAGTAGGTCAGTATATTATGTATAGGGCTTCATTGTCATTGAAGATTCAATGTATCCAAAATAGAGAATCTGCTTTAAAAAGCAAAATAGATATTGGGACTTTTAAATTGGTCAGATGGTCCAAGCCCTGTAAACACAGATACGTAGCTCAGACATAGATCTACGTTGATTTAGAGTGTAAACTACGTAATTTTACAAGGTTTGTGAACGTCAAAACATGAAGGTTTACTTACGTTCAATGAACGTTTATCTCTGAATTACATTTTTCTACGTCAGTTGGACGTAAAATATACATTGAAATGAAATGTATGTTGGTGTAAAATGAATCGACATTCTTTGTGAAATAGTTGCATTTAGATATAGATCTGTGTTTTTGATGTATATTTTCATTCAAAACATGATTCATATAGATAACTACTGTAATCTAAATACCCCATTTAATGTTATATTAGATTTGTTATTGCCCTCTTGGTATAGCTTGAAAGACACTGTGTTCCCTGTATTAGATGCACATGTTGAGTCTTGGCTGCATTCAGGCTTTGTTATACTTTCATTACCACAAATGTGGTGTCCAATCAGCCAATGGTGTCCAAGTACCCTATTACATACATTACATGCAGTATTTTTTATCTATTCTCTTATAGTATAAATGTTCAATGATATATGGCTGATTTCACAAATATTAAATTCATGCTCATTAAGAGATTTCTATGTATAATATGGTAGATTTCCCCAGCTGTTGTTTTATTCTCTACATACTTGATAGTGCTGGCACCTAGTGTGAGACCAGGGAAGTATATATATAAGTTTGATCAAGAACATTACCTCATTCAAACATAAATAAACGTAGAATAATTACATTTATTTACGTCTGAATGAGGTAGAAAAACGTAAATAAAACATAAACGTCAGTTGAACGTAAGTAAACCTTCATGTTTTGACGTCCACAAACCTTGCAATAAATCGTAAGTCAAACCTGTGGTTGGAAGCAAACCTGTACAAACCTCTGAGGTACGTTGGAATTACGTAGTGTGTTTACAGGGAGGTGAGCTAATTCCAGGTCCTCACATTTCCCTCTCAAAACTCACCTATGAAATATTGTTATGATGTAATGTTGCCTTGAAAGAATGCATTTAAACTAAATTCAAACTTGTGATCTAGACTTAGAGCATGAATATGCAAATTATTCAAATGAGATGAAAGTAGGTCAGTATATTTAACTGAGACAATTTGAGGACTTAGGGCACATATATATAGGGCTGCATTCAAATTGAAGATTCAATGTAATCAACCTAGGAGAGTCTGTAATATAGACTTTAGAGCATTCAAATTTGACCTAGATTTAGACGGTCCAAAGTGACCTAACGATTCAAAATTCCAGGTGCCTCTCATTTTTTTGCCAAAAAGGGATTTATCAAGGTATGCATTGACTAGATTTTGTTCCTTTTTAACAAATCTAAACTTGTGATACCGATTTGGAGCTCTAATATGCAAATTATGCAACTGAGGTTGAAATAGGTTAGTATATCTATACTAGATAAGTGGAGCACTTAGAGCCTCTGTTGGGCTGTGTTCTTATTGGAAAGTTAATGTCATTTGACAGAGGAGGGTCCTTTTTTTTTTAATCGAAAATTGAAAGATTTTCAAATGGCTGATAAATAAAATAAAAATTCCACGTGCCTCCCATCTTAATGTGAAAGATTATCATACAAAGTATGTCGAGATCTGGACCAAATATAATATGCTTCTATCACAAAATGAACGATCATATTGCTAAGGAAGCCCACCATCTGGAGATATATCATAATGGCCAAATCAGATTAGTTGGAGAATCGAGGAAACTACAACCTGATTTTGCTATCACTGAAAGAGTCATGCATGGCAAACTCCTACTATTTTGAAAATCATCCGATTTTGGGCGATTTTCTAGTCGTAGCCTTATGCCAGTCTACACCCTTTTTGGTCCCGATTTTGTCACTGAAAAATTGGGTCGTAGTTTTCCTGCTACTGCGACTAGTGGGGCTGTAAGGGTGACAGCCTTCAAAAATGGGGAAGCATATAGAGGAATCCCATGTCTGTACACATAGGTGGCACTAGAGTGCAAACAGGAGGGGTTCCAGTATTAGGATGGGAAGGTGTCCAAGGATCACCTCCCATTTTTGAGTGATTAGCTTTCTAAAATCTAGGTTAGGTATCCCCATGTCCCCCCGCCTTAACTTCAATATGAATGCACTAATAAACATCCCTTATGTAAGAGACCTCACTCTTTTGACGTGTAGACATTTTTAAAATAAAGGATAAAAAAATATGTCAGTCACCATGGGTTCGACCTTGGCCTGGAGCATCCAAGCATGGCATGGTACCTGCAGCTCCCCTGTACCCCAACACTCACCATACAGACTCAGAAACAGCCGCGCACACCAGTACCCCAGTATACAGAGCCAGCACCTACACCCCACCAACACCTACACCCCTACACACCTACACCCCTACACCCCTACACCCGCTTACACCACTACTACAGCACACCTACACCCACCATGGCAGGTATGAGGTCTTCTACTTTCACTTTGGTGCATGTCATAGCCCAAAATCTCTGTGACAGGATCCTGCGTTAAAACGGTATCGCACCTATACCGCCCCTATTTCGCTTCTTTTTCGCTATGGACGTCGGCAAAATAGAGGTGAAATAGAGGTGGCAGAAGGGCAATACGGTGTTAGTGCAGGACATGAACTGTTCCTGCCGCCATGGATTTTGGGCTTATGGAGATCATCCCCTTCACATTTTAGAATCTAACATTGTAAAATATTTCTTTTACATTTTGAGTGTGGATTTGTTGAGCCTCTCACAAGATACAGACAAGTGGTAGGTTGAAGCAATAGTAATAATCAAAAATATCCTTAGGACTGCCGGTACTTTCTGGAGGGGCACTGCCATAGCGTATTGTTTCCAATGCAAACACAAAATCTTGGCTTTCAGGGGCCCCTTTTTACTATACGCATTGGCCCGCTATGGCAGTGCTAAGGAATATACAATTTTCTGTTTTGACATTACTATAGATGTGAAAACAAGTAAAAAGTTCGTAATCATGAATAAGCGAGTAATGTTTTTTCAGGGGTCAAGCAATCATACATACATAGGCCTCTACAGCCCTGAGGGGCAACGTGCCTGGGGGGCCAGACATAGGGCTACCCCCCCCCCCCCTCCAGGCATCATTACGTATCATCGCACACTTTATTTACTATATAGAGGTATCAACCTGAAATGGGGAGTTTATGCCACGTATAGGCCTCTACAGCCCTGAGGGGCAACGTGCCTGGGGGCCAGACATGGGGCTACCCCCCCCCCCCCTCCAGGCATCATTATGTATCATCACGCACTAAGATTGATTATTAGGTATATTTACCATACCATGATAATTATATAATAGCCATAAGATCCAGCTACACTTGGAGATGCTTAAAACGGGACCTCGGACATCTGTAATCTCTTCTCAGTATAGATAAAATAATACTTACTTATTTAACACCAAAGTATCAAAAGGTGTGACGCCATGAGTCATGCTGCATCAATACATCATTAGAAAACCTAAACAGATTTCCAAAAGCGAAGGGGGCCGAACATACAGGACTACACCTGTAGATTCTCCAAGGACAACAAATTAGTCTTAAATAGGGCGTTGGGGGGGGGGGGGTTACCCTGTTTCCCCCTATGTAGTCTATACTAGACAGCAATATACATCCCAGTCCCTGACACTGAAACAGGCCCTTTTTATTCTGATTGAGCGGCCTGATACCATCTTACAAAGTTACTGTAGTGTCTATCAACTCCTACCAAATAAATTGCTCCTTGTGCGCATTGAGATTTTTTTTTGGCATTTATATTTACAAGTCGTTGGTCATCTCTCAATTAAGTCAAAATACACACAATTATCTAGTATATTCAAGTTGCACAGATATTCCCTCATATGAGATACGAGACATTATGGTCAATTGTGGCTGGGTAAATGAGTGAATGCTATCATACAGTCTGACATTGAAAACATCTATGCATGGGGACTTACTTTCACTCTTCAACCATAACAATGAGTAGACATATATTTCCCCCAACGTGTTTATGATATAATGATTGTAAAAGGAGATATGTACCATATTTCCCCATTTATAAGCCCTGGCTTATACTCCCACACCCACCGCACAAACCCAGTATACATATAAAGGTGACTTGTACCACACAAAACTATTCTATATATTCCTCTTTTACAGCACAACTCCTGCTACTGGCTGTGGTAGCCACACTCACCACACAAATCTGTGCTCAGAAGATTTGGACTATTGCTGTGGGCCACAAATGGGATCAACATGTATATTTGTAAGTGTTCCACGTCCCACGTTGTCAGCACGACATGCCCTACCTAGACTCTACCCACAGGGCAGATATACGCCCCTCCAGACCGTCCTGTTTAAAGGCGTCCCCTCCCTCCTCCCCACCGCCATCTTGGAATTTGTTTGATTCTTCTTAGGCCAAAAAAAGAAAAGGTGTGCTTCAGGTCACCCGACCCTACCTAGAAAAAGAGGGCCGACCCTAGAAATATTTATCCAATTTTGAAAAAATATTTATTTTTTAAGTGATTTTTAGGCTTTTTCAGGGTCAATTTGATAGTTTACGAGTCAATGTCGTAGTCAGCGAGAAACTTTTATCCAATATTGAAAAAATATCAATGTTTTACGTGATTTTGGGCCTATTTCAGGGTCAATTTGATAGTCTATGAGTCGACACTGTTGTCGGCGAGTCGGCGCTGAAGTTTGTGAGTCAATTTTTGGGGTACTTTTCAGTCCAAGGAAAAAAAAAAAAATCCGACCTACCCTACCTAGATTTTCAGACTATGTAACCTGAAACACACCTTCATTTATTAGGCCTTACTGTTAGGAGGCAGGCTTCTTGGTAAAGATTTATTGGTGCATAAATATAATGCCCTCATTCCGTATGTAAGTGGAACACTGAGACGCTGAGGGGCGTGATCATTGAAATACGGACCACGCCCCCAAAAGTGGCCTTATGCAAGGGGGTGGTTGGGGGTATTGTTTGTTGGGGGGCAGTGGTGTGGGAGGTCTTATATCGATGTAGGGGAGGCTGTTCTGTGCGGGTCAGCCCCCTCGCTAATTTGGCAGGTACACCGAATAAGTGACAGAAAAAAAGTGCCGTAATGAAAGGGACTGCATCATTACAGGATCATATATACTATACATATATATATATATATATATATATATATATATATATATATATATATATATATATATATATATGTATATATATATATATATATATTCAATTATCATACAGGCAGGTGTTGTACAGGCGCGCAGAAGAAGAAGAATGGATGAGGTCCTAGACCTTGACAGTGATACGGGGTGGGGGTTCCACTTAGTGAGTACATACAGAACTAATTCCCTGTCGCCGCGAATATAACACAGTTAACCCTATACCGGATAACCGTCCTCATATATATTGACAGGTAGGGAGATTCCACCTAGTGAGAGAACCATGAACCAATAGGTCTTTACCCCTGCTCCCTCTGGTGATATATCCCCGTACTCCCCATACGGTAGTATAGGGCACATATATTGATTCATTCACCTTTCATACTCTATTCATAATATCCTTTGATCTATATTTCCGATTTCACAAACAGCACTGGTGCACTCTAAACCTGTGTCAATGGAATATCATCCTTTTAACATATTAGTACATCTTGTTATATGTAAAATGTATCAATCTCCAGACCCGCCTTTATCCTTCCTTTATACTATTGGTTGAAATAATCTGCTTACATACCTGTGTAGGTAGCATGATCTTTGCTTAGATTTTATCATACAACATAGATGATTATATCTCTCTATTTATTTATCTTTCTATATATTCTCTTTTTCAGTGATGATGAAGGCTACTTGAAGGGCCCTACTTATCAAATGATTGATCTTGGTAAAGATTTATTTGTGATTAAATATAATTCATACATAATTCATCCATATTCAATATGCTTGCTCCAAAAAAAATGCTATTTTGTTTAGTCTATGTAGTGCTTGAGTAACATTATTTTGGCCTGTGCATATTTTCAGAATTTTGCAGAAAATAAAAATCAGTGAGAATATGTGCAGGGCGAATATTTATCCAATGCGGTTTCAGAACTACCATATGCAAAATCTGCAAATTAAAATCCATGTGGAATTGTACAAATTCAACAAAATGTATACACTCGAAAAGATCTACGTTTAAAGTAGTTCTTCTTCATTAGGATGAGTAATAAAGAGACTAAGGAAGTGTTCATTTATTATTTACAGGGAGGGTGGGTTTGGGGGGGGGCGTAAAAATTTCCGACCAGTCCCGAGGGGGGGCGTAAAAAAGTATGACCCATCTTGAGGGGGGGGGGGCGCAAAAAGTTAAGCCCCTTTTAAGCAAAAAAGCCCGCGTGTTACTATAGTTCAAAGGGGGGGCACGAAACGTTGCACGTGCTCTTGAGGGGGGGGCATAAAAAGATTTCGCCCCTCGGCGCGAAATCTCACCACCCCCCCTGTAAATAATAAATGAACACTCCCTTAGTTCTGTATGTGTCGCGTACAGTTTATCTGCTGTATATGTCACAGGGGAAGACACGCTGGCCCGGCAGCCTATGGACCGTTATATTAGGTCTGGGCCCGTAGTTTTCTTCAAAATCACCTTCCCATGGGCCTGGGTGGCTCACAGGAAATTTGATAAGAACATACCTATAGAATATACACTACACTGTTAGAAGTAAGTAGTGTTCCTGTACACCAAATACTGGGGGCAACTTTGGTTCCAGTAGATTGTGCTGTAGACCTACAGCAAGTGGGCTGCTGTATATTTACAGCACTATGTACTGTTTAGGGACAGCAGAATCTTCTGTTACTGTACAGCAAAATTTATTGTAAATCACCGTCTGAAGGTCCTGGGTTCACCCCCCAGTGCTGGTGATATTTTTAACCATCCATGTGAGGGAAAAACAAATTTTAGGTGGGTGTAGGTAAAACAAGAGAAGTGGCTCCACCAAGGATTGAACTCACCACCTGTGGTGTTGCAGACAGGCGCTGATCCGTTGCGCCACAGAGCCGGTGATACAAACATTCATAATGGGATATATCTCTACTCTACTTCTCAACTGATTAATAATTATTTGTAAAGGTCTTGGGTTCACCTCCCAGTGCTGGTGATATTTTTAATCATCTATGTGAGAGAAAAACGAATTTTAGGTGGATGTAGGTGAAATAAGAGAAGTGGCTCCACCAAGGATTGAACTCACCACCTGTGGTGTTGGAGACAGGTGCTCATCCATTGCACCACAGAGCCAGTGTTACAAATGGTCATATTGGGATATAAGCTACCTCTGCCATGTCTGTATTAAATGAGCTACAGCCTTGTTGCTAAAGATCCCTGATGAGAGGTGGCTAGACCTAGGATCGATCCCACGACCTCTGGTGTACATATTACAGGGAAAAGTACTGTAGATCTACAAGTCACCACCGTAACCTGCATCTACAGTAACAGAATTGTACATGTACAGTATAATTTGCTGTATTATTATTTACAGCTAAAGTACTGTACAATTACAGCAAATTTTGCTGTTCAGGAACAACAACTTTTTACAGTGTAGTCATGTGATATGTCGTTGAAAAGAGAAAAGATATGAGCAAATAAAGCAATATGGTCTCATTTTAACATAGATAAATAAGGAATATATTTGTGATTTTCTCTTTGAAAAAAGCAGAATGTATTCCCTGACCCACCACTAAAAGTCTGGCCCTGCAGATTTTTGGAGTTATGGGCCCAGGTGGCCCACAACTAATAAAGTCAGTGTCTACCCCTGTTTGTCAGTGTGAACATAATAGGTAAAGTTCCCATGCTCTATGTTTCAGTGTGTACAGAGGCTAACATAGACTGTCGTGTTATCTGGGACAAGACAAGCAACTGCTGGAACGGGAACCGGCCCGGGTCGCACCCTATTGGAGGAGTAGGTATGGACGTCACTTCCTCTTGTTTTCTGTGCTGATATTAATGAACAGTCAGTATTTGGGTGCAATACTTGTCAACATGGCAAACTATCATTACCTCGATACCAATATTGAGAAGAAATCACATTCTTTCACATGGCTATTACAAATTTGCTATTACACTTTCGCCAAATCAAAACCCATTTATTGATAGATAGCATTACCTAGTATAACTTATCTTCTGAAGGAGGCAGTCATATTGAATTGGAAAATAAGAGAGATCTTCACACTGAATACCTTGTGGATATTAAAGATCCTACTTTCTCAGACATTTGAATATAAGTATTGTTCTTAATTTTAAATAGTTGCTGCTCAATGGGGATTACAGACTAGTACATTTACTCCCTTTATCAAAATATATAAAGGACGACTAGAAATCCCAGTGTTTTGTCAACTTTATTTTTACACTCTTCCTCTTTTTCAGGTTTAATGTCAGGCTGGTATGATGCATGCATTTCACTGACACCAACCGTCGAGCGGGTGCATGTATTCTCTTTTGGCCTCCCCTACGCTAAACCACTCACCAGCGTCTTCTTTGTGAAGAAGGGAAACAAAGCCCAATTCAGCCCCTTTGACTTGAGGGGCAAGAAGATTGGTGAGTACCTTACTCCGTAGTCATGATCCATTCCTCCTTTATAATCCTTCGTTTATCTTGTAGCCTGTGGGAGATGTATGACAGTGACCTACCTCATCATGCACCTGCTTTATTTACACTAAGGGGTATCATTGCCAAATGATTTTTTTCTGATGTTCATTTCATTCTAACCTCCAGGGTCACATATCAGGAGACAATTGTTATCTTGACAAAAATACATAAGCCTTTGAAAAAGTTGTGAACTGTGATTGTATGTTGATTCGCGCTGTACATGTTTTCGCGGAATTGAAAATCTGCGAAAATGTGTACAATGTGAACATTTATACAGTGTACTGGTGTAACTAAAAATCTCAAATACTCAAATACACAGGAAACCATAGTTTATACCAAACATATCTATGTCTGAAAATATCTACGTTTACAGTATGCGTATAAATGCACCAGTAAATCAGGAAATGTTATCATTGGTATTATTCTGTTGCAGGCTTTCGTTCTCTGTCAGGCAGCAACATTCAGTGTATCGCGCGTCAGGAGAACATCCAGGGACGCATCCTAGACAAGGATCAAATCAAGTACTACACGTCCACCGGGGATATGTTCAATGCTGTGATAGCTGGAGAGGTAAATATAATTTTGTGGATTCTGCCATATCACAGAGATTCAGCTTCTTATAGTTTGTCTGTGTCACCGTGATTTTAAAAATGGTTCGGGCTTGATGGTTGGGGTTGATGGTTTGTGGTTGATAGTTTGGGGGTTGATGATTTGGGGGCTGATGATTTGGGGGATGACGGTTGGGGGATGATGGTTGAAGGTCTGTGCTTGATGGTTGGGGGTTGATGGTTGGTAGCTGAGGGAGGATGGTTTGAGATTGATTGCTTGAGGGGCAATGGTTGGGTGTTGCTGGTTGGGGCTTGTAGGGTCTTTACACTACAAATCAGTCTTTCGACTACAAATTGATACCAATTTGTTGCGTAAAGACCGACTGATTTTTAAACCCAGTTTTGTACCTGAGACCACTATATAGGGTTTGTTGTGTAAAGACTGACTGATCTATGAGTGCATTTTAGTTCCTGAGACCACTATATAGGATTTGTTGCGTAAAGACTGATGATTTTTATGCCCAGTTTGATACCTGAGACCACTATCTAGGATTTGTTGCGTAAAGACTGACATATTTTTGCCCAGTTTGTAGCGTAAAGACATTTGTAGCGTAAAGACATTTGTAGCGTAGAGACATTTGTGGTCTAAAGACCTTTGTAGCGTAAAAACATTTGTGCTTTAAAGGCATATTTGTAGTGTAAAGACCCGTGGTGTGTCTTTACGCTACAAATTGGTATCAATTTGTAGTGTAAAGACCACACAGCGCTTGGTGTTCCCATGATGACAAAACCACTCCCACCTCTTTCTCCTTCACTTACTCCATCCTATACTATACAATTATGTCCATATTGAGTCTCTACTCTAGTGTAAATTGGAGCACCATGCCACAGGAATTGTAAAATTATCTTATGCATATAAAGGTTCAGCAGACACAGAAAATCATGAAAATGAAGAAATGCAACAACTACTACCGTAAATTCCTACGTACTACCCGCGGGTTGTACGCGAATCAGACTCAGCTTTCATTTGATACCAAACATACCTATGTAGGGTGCGGGTTATACGAGGGTTTTTATTATTACAGAACAGTACTAAAATTGAATTTTTTAAATTCAAAATTGGGTTATAGTATTCGCCTGAGTTGGGGGTGCGGGTTATAGGCCAGACTTCATTAGGGCGACACAGCTACCTGGGAAACCAAGCGATCTGTTTCTATGTTTTGATTTGCACATTTTGCTTCATTTCGCCCTATTTCGCTTCATTTCGCGGCAGTGTTCGTCTGATTGTCGCCCTGTTCCTGGTAATAACTAGGGCGACACTGCTGCAAAATGAAGCGAAATGAGGCCAAATGTGCAAATCAAAACATTAAAAAAATCGCCTCGTTTCGCAGGTACATGTGTCGCCCTAGTGGAGCCCAGGCTTATACACTAGATGCGGGTAGAACGCGGGAATTTACGGTACATGCTGCTTTCAGGTGGATGCCCTGTTCTATGGCGAGTTCTTCACGGTGGAGGAGCAGGCCCAGCTGGAACGCTACGACACCAGGTTCTACTGCTACCTCGGGGGAAAATCTGTCCTGACGCGTAAAGACAGCAGCTTCATCCAACACTGGAACACGGGTTTCCAAAAGTTAAAGCAGACCAACAAGTGGGGCGCGTTCTGTGAGGCCACTAAGAAGGAGCATGGTAGGTTAAACAACCAGCAAACTGACTTCCTTTTTGTTTTGCAGACACATGCCATATTGAAAAATTCTTGATGATTAAAACATCAATTTGCCCTTGAGCAACACAAATTAACATTTTTCAAAGTTTAGATAATGTCATATGTGTTCTATCTGGGTAATTGTAACTGTAAACTCAATTCTTGTCTAAATGCTTGACTCATACTCCTATTCAACACATTAAGATGATTTTGACTATCGACTGAAGGCTCAACAACCAAACTTATGTAAGGTATTTTGGACATATTACATAAATTAGGACAATTTGAGACCTACACATGGTATTTTCATACCCCTGTGACGTTACACTTTGTGTGATGAGACAGTTGCAAAAAAGTCTTTTAACTGTAATTGATTTATTTTTCTTCATTTTTGGATTTTCTCGGATATGTCATAAGACTCCATCCATCTGAATTAGGACCACTCAACAACAATCTTGCATTGATAACATCACTGATCATCTACTGTAATGCTGGTTAAGATGTCTTTTTATCTTTTTCAGCCCACCTAGGAGACTTTGACTGCGTTGACTGATGATTTACGAGGGCTAAAAGATAAACCAAGCCACGCCATGATCAAAACTCCCGGGTCTGTCTGTTCTTATATTGTTACTGACCAGAAAAGCAAGGAAATTATCATACTCAGCCAGCTCAGTCAAAAAGATGACATAGCATATAATACATGAAACAGATAACACAGATAACACAGATAACATAGGGTGCAGTTAATTTCACAGAAATATAACACATTGTGTATTTGTCATACATGTCACTAGCTGCCATATTGTATTCATCTAAAAATTGTTATTCTTGTAACTGGGATGCCTAAACAAGAATATTAACATGCACTACTCATGCTCAAATTGGATTTCCTTTGACAAAATAGAACTGCATTCATACCTAGCTGGCATGTCCACTGTATGTTCTGCTTCGGAGCAGGCATGGCTGCATGTGCTGAATATAAAGACAAAAGTTCACGAGTTTTGGTCTGTAGCCTGGGTTATTTCACGAGTTGAAGGTATAAATGCGGCCCTACCTACAGACTAAAACGAGTGTTCCTTTGTATTTATTTTTTATCTTTTATTCAAATTAAATTATTACAGGGGGAGGGCCTAAATAGGGCTGAAATAGCTTTTTCTACGTCATTCAAATGTAAACAAACCGCCATTTTGATGACGTCACAGGGCCGTGAAATACGGCGATGGGTTATTTCACGGGGGTTGTGCAATACGGCGATCTTTGGTTAAATCAATAGCACTGACGTATTTCATAAAAAATAAAAAGTCATCATGTGTCTTTACATCAGTCAGGCTACAACTTAAACTACTACACAGAGTGTAATGTCCTCTTTTGATTGTACTGTATTTTTTCCAAAAAAATACTATGGATTGTAATTATTCTTTATGAACTCACAAATCCACCATTGACCTGTATGTCTCCAGCTGTGTGTTAAAGCGTTTAAATTGAATACTGTGGTCGTACTTTATTTCGCTGGGTATATATTTTCGCTATATTCATGGAAATGAAAAATCCGCGAAATTCTTATATGCTACAGTATGGAATAAATACCCGCGAATTAGTCACCTCCGCAAAAATTTACACCTGTGAATATAAGTACTTTCACAGTATAGTTTTAATTTACTTCTTTCCTTTACCTACTTTGCTGATTGATAGGCCAGTGTGTTCTCACTCTCCCAAGCACAACACATTGTGTCCAGTTACCATCGCAAGAGGATTAATGTGTATAACAAAACTGTAGCTGGTCTAGCTATCTAATTGTTACCAAGAGACAACGTCTACAAGAAAGTGAAGCAGGATGTCATAGACAGTGACTTTATTGGATCTGCATGAATCGGTACAATCAGCTCGGTAACCGCAGGTGTAGCGAAGAATATAGCAATATAGAGATACAGTGTGCTATCTAGGAAACAGTGTATAATCAACACATTTACAACCTGAGTTCTAGCCAAGTATGCCTAGGGATCATCTAAGCGAGACTGATTTGTTAAGCGAACCACCATCTTTATATATGGTATGGAGAAGAGCATGTGACTACCATAAAACCTCGCGTATAAGTCAAGGCTAGTACGCGAATCAGATCGCTGGTGCTGCTTATAGGATCGGCACAGAGTCCAGGTGTGGCTTATACTCAAGTGTTTGCTCCTATAGTACAGTACTAAAGCCACCCTATTCAGATTGCTGGTGCGGCTTATAGGATTGGCCCAAAGTCGGGGTGCGGCTTATATGCAAATTAGGCTTATACGTAAGGTTTTACAGTATCCCTAATAGTGATATCTAGTGGTCGGTAGTCATGTAGCAGCATATAACCGTACGGAATGACAATATGAATCGTTGATAACAGGTTAACGTTGGTAACATATATATTGGTAACAAATATATTGGTAACATATAAATATCATTTTGTGGACTCAGCCATTTCAGATTCAGCTTCATGTAGTCTGTAACATATATATATACATGGTATTAACTTGACACTTGACACTTGTATATACAGTGTTGAATATACAGTGTTGAATAAATTTGTTTACAGATAACCTCATTAATAGTTTACCGTAACTTTATTTCTTATCTAAGATATACATGAACGATAACGGTATTCATAATGACTCGTTATATTACCTATGATAGAAGTTATGTACTGAACAACAAGGTTAGAATTACTTATGTGTGTGTCTCACGAGATCAGGCCAAGTTGATGGTCTATGACCGGGTGAATCTATGACCCGGTGCAATCTATGACTGGGTGCAATCTATGACCGCCTAGGGAAAAAAAACACTTTTTTTCGGGCAGATGAAGATATGAATGGTGGAAAATGTTAATGGTTGTTTTAAGACTTTATATCACTCATTTTATTTCAATTTCTATCTACACCTGCCCTAAATAAACCGTTTTCTTTCAAGTCGGCCATAGATCGCACCCGGTCTTAGATTACACCCAGTCATAGACTTTGAACTTGGCCCAATTTGGTGAGACACAGCTTCATGTAAACCGTATAGTGTGTTGCCTGTTATCCGGTCAGCTCATGGTCAGGCAGTGCTTTGATTTGACATGTGGTAGAGAGCCTGATACCTGGCTAGACCTGTGTAGACCACCTTAACTTGAGCTCAGTATTCCCAGTGAGATTTGTGATATTTGGGTTATTTGGTTCGCTGAACCAGCCATATCTTTAGGAGTTTGCACCAAAATGTATTCAGCTTCACTGTTCCGTGAATATATGTTTCGCCTGCACCCTAGTTTCGGCTGTACATATTTTCATAGATTTTGTGGATTGAAAATTCTGCAGGGCAAATATTTATCCTTTATAGTCACAAAACTACCATAATACAAAATCATTGAATTTAAATACACACAAAATTGTATTTCACGAAAATTTATACATAGGCAAAAAATATCTACATTCACAGAAGTTTGTTCATGTTCTGTAAGATCAGTGGGTAAATCATATCTTTGACAACACTATATGAGATATATATACACTTGTTAACAATTAAGATCTGCCCTATGGGGTTCTCCTGAGAAAGTATAGTTTTAAGAAAATCTCTTTAGTCTACTGAAATGTCCACTTGTAATTGATTTGAATATTGACTCAATCTATCATAATGACACATAGCTAGGACACAGCTATGACTAAGATATGCCCTTAACCAGACCCACACAGACAAGGGGTGTGCTTAAGGTCAAGGTCATTTCCCAAGGGCACCCATAATACAAAGGTTTAAACAGATATATGCCAGATAAAATTATACCTGCTATTGAGCACAGCCTTAAACATGTAACTCATGCTGTCCCTGTAGCACTGATCAAGTCATGTGAATAGTAAATATGTAATGGTTAGATTACCTTTAGTGGATCAACTTTATATTTTGATACTGGTACATTACATTAATTAATTTCAAGCTGATTAAATAAGAATAAACTGGCTTTTTATCCCACCCCTAGTTAATATATTGTTTGCATATATGTCGGCAGACTTCATCAAGATGACTAGGTGAAAATGACTGCAACTTATTATCATGAATAATGTAATATTTAAAACCGAAGTGGTTTGAGTTGTCATGGATGCCATGCTTAATCAAAGAGCATTATTCAAATAGGATCACAGATTAAATACTGCTGAGAGGAAGAAAAGGCAATGTATGTTTCTGTTGAATGTGTCTAATTTGCATACCGTAAAACCTCGCGTATAAGCCTAACTCTCGTATTAGCCGCACCCTAACTCTGGCCCGATCCTATAAGATGCCCTGCCGCGGCTTATATGCAAGGTTTTACGGTAGTTAGCATATACATGTATAGAAATGAATAAAATCTATTAACAAATTCCATGCTGCTGATGTTTGACCTTGACAAATCACTATCATATTTAATAGTTGAATGATGGTTGAGGTGCCCCCTCCCCCAATGAAGATTGGCGTCCTATGCGTCTGCCTTATCATTAGGGCAAAAAAAAGGTTTGTATCAGGTCCCTGACTGACCCTATCAAAGCTGGGGCGACCCTACGTTTTTTTATCCTATTTTAAAGACATTTTCGTACTTTTACCCTTTTTTGATCAATTGTTGGGTCTTTAGAGAGGCTGGCTAGTACTTTCATGTTTAAACAAAAAAGTTTTAAAAAAACACTGACATACCGACCCTAAATTTTCTTTCCATGTTAGCTGAAACATACCTTTACTTTTGGCCTCACGCCGTAACATGATAACTGTCTGCTACCAGCACCCTGTGACGTCAGGAGCTCCTTCACTATAAGTGTTCTCCTTTTTACCACCCAGCTGGAGGTGCTGCCAAGTCGGGGTCGGGCTATACACAGTCTCAGGCTCCAACTCTATAATAGTAGAGTCTGGGCAAACTCATATTAAAAACTTGTTTCACTAACTTTTCCCCAGGAGTTGACCAATTCCACCAGTCCCATTTGCAGCCCTTGTGGCGGAGTAAGGTACTGGTTGAGCGAGTCTAGTTATAGATGGTCCAGGTATAGGGGGGTGTTACTAAGGCCAAAAAAAAGGTTTGTTTCAGGTAACATGGGCAGAAAATGTTGGGTCGGTGGGTCGGATTTCTTTTTTATTTTACTTTTTTTTTAAACATGAAAGTACTGGCAGACCTCTCCGAAGACCCTCAAATTGACCAAAAAAGGGTAAAAATAGGGAGATTTTCTTCAAGATTGCATAAAAGAACGCAGGGTGGGCCCTGTTTTGGTAGGGTCGGTCGGGTGACCTGAAACAAACACTTTTTTTTGGCCTAAGGGAGTGTTCATTTATTACTTACAAGCTGGGTGGGTGGGTTTGGCGGCGGGTGTTAAGTATTATAATGTCTTCTGAGACGGTGGGGGGGGGGGGATAAATATTTCTCACCCAGGGCTTATATATTTATGTCTTCGGCACCTTTGGTGAGGGCAACCATATAGCTCTCTTGGTGAGAAAAATTGGGGTGCGAAATATTCTGCACTCTCAAGGGAGGGTGTAAAAAATTGCTCGCCTCCGCCGAGATTTCACCACCTCCCTGTAATTAAATACCCCTCAGACACGTGGGTTATAACAACTTCCACAAACTCAGGAGAGTGTAGGGTGGTCTTTATGCAGGAATGACCAGTTACTAGCATGCATGCGTCATGAAGACATAGCGCATAGCGCATTGCAGCACAGAGAGAAGAAACAGTGTCAATAGGGAGTCCAGGTTGCCTCCAGAATGACTCTCCTGTTTAGGGGAGCCCAGGTCGCCTAAGGGAGCCTAGGTGACTCTCTGACTGACCTTAGGGAGTCACCTGGGGGAGTCATATGACCAAGAGAGCTATATGGTTGCCTTCAGAATGACTCCTCTCTTTAAGGGGGCCCAGGTCGCCTAAGGGAGCCTAAGTGCCTCTCCAAATGACCTAAGGGAGTCACCTGGGGGAGTCATATGACCAAGAGAGCTATATGATTCCCCCAGATGACTCCCTTAGGTCAGCCTTGACTCCCTGGAGAGGGGAGTAATTCTGCAGGCAACCTGGACTCCCCTTTGACGCTGTGTTTTTCTCCATGAGCACGATCCTGGCCTTGTTGGGTTGTAAAAGTGATAGGAGTGCACCTGTATATATGAAATACTGCAGGAGATCCAGGACTTACTATAGCACTTAGCAGAGATACACAGTATCACCCTTCCCCCTCCCCTCTTCCTCTCCTCCTCCCTCCTCCCTCCTCCTTCCTCTGTACGCCCGGGATGGTTCTCCTAGGTGCGCATACACACGTTAAGAGCGCAATCTTAACCTAAGAATTAAGATTGTCTTAATTGTCTTGAAATTAATTCTGACACTACTCCCTAGAGGGCACCATGTGTTTATATTGTCTCTGCTGGGTGCAGGGTACATACTATAAAGGCAAACATACTTGCAGGGCGGGCTGGTATACATTAAGACATTGTAAGATGTCCTAATTAAGATTGCGCTTTTAACGTGTGTACGCACACCAAGGAGAGCTAGCACGTATTTGCCCTTCCTCCCCCTCCCTCATCCCCCCTCCCCCCTCCCCCCTCCCCCTCCCCCTCCTCCTCCCCCTTCACCCCTCAACCACTCATTAACATATTTGATTACCGGATCTGTACAAATTAAAGGGGTGACCCAATTAGCCTCTAACTATTTGGAGACATCCGGAGGACCCCGATGCCTGCCCACATAGACAGGCACCTTTCGGCCTATTTCACGAGGGAAATCGAGAATTAGACTGTGTTTCTACATGCATATACACGAGTATAGAAATACATCATAAACTCATGAAACATGCTCATTTTCCCACATGAGATATAGTATATAATAGAGATGTCATTGACATCCAATTCATGTCAATGACGATTATTGACGTATAGTTGTCAATATATGGATGTATTGCAATATCATATTTAAACTTTTAGAAGATATTGACATAGCTATTGTCAATATATTGACATAATAGCAATATGTCAATGTAGCGTATGTCAATAACATCCCTAGTGATGAATTCTTTTGAAATATAATTAAAAAGAACACCCAAAGGCGATAGTTCAGTTTATATTTCTAAAGGAAAATATGTTTTCCCCCTAATGAGACAGACTCCAGTATAGTGTGTACACGTTAGGGGGAGGAGAGTCAGGGTTTTCAAGGAAAGGTTGAGAGTGTGATTTGCAGGGGTGATAAAATGGGGTGCTGTCAAGGTAAAGCACTGGGTTCTCTTCAACGTGGCGGGGCACTTACCCCGTCACTTATATAGGTGAGGCGCTTGTCCAAGGTCATGTTTTTAGGGCTTTACCCTTTAGCCCCTTTAAGGGCGGCATGATACATTAATGCATCATGCCCTTGGTCGTCATGATGCATGAATGCAGCCTTGGCGACTAACTCGCCAGGGCTGCATTCAAGCATCATGCCGACCTCATGAGATTGAGGCACTCCCGAAGGGTTGGCATGATGCACCCAGGCAGCACTGGCGAGTTACTCACTGGGGCTGCATGGGTGCATCATGATGACAAATGTCATCTTTTAGTGACATCTGTCCTTAAAGGGTTAAGGATGGCATAATTCATTAATGGGCCATGCCTTTAGTCATCACGATACACAAAAGCAGCCCTAGCAATTAACTCGCCAGTTCTGCAATCAAGTATCATGCCGACCCTACAGGGTTGAGACACCAAGGGTCGGCATGATATCGATGTACCAAAGCGGCGCTCGCGAGTTCCTCGATGGGTCTGCATCGGTGGCTGTGTCTCACGAACTTGGGCCAATGTTTTCCTCTCTGACCGGGTGCCAGCTCTGACCGGGTGCCAGCTCTGACCAGCCTGAATAAAAACAGGTTATTTAGAGCAGATGTAGATAGAATTTGGCTGAAAAGGTTAATTGATGTTATAACATTTTAAATTAGTAATAAGTTGCCTATTTTTATCATAATCTGCCCTAAATAACCCGTTTTTATTCAGGCTGGTCAGAGCTGGCACCCGGTCAGAGCTGGCACCCGGTCAGAGACAAAAACATTGGCCCAGGTTCGTGAGACACAGCCTGGTACATTATGACAACACCTGTCACATTCTAGTGACATGCCATCTTTGAGGGGTAAAGACACATTTGAAGGCCCCAGTAGTTATATAAGACAAGCGCTCCTTCAAAACCAGGCATTTATCGCGACAATAAGGTACAGCAGCTGGTCCTCCATGACCCCCACCCCTGCTTTTGCTTCCCTGGCATTTCCCTTTCCCAAGCCATAGACCCCCTCCCCCTGAACAGTTTCAAATATATATTCAATCAGCCTCAACACCCCCGACCCCCCTCTGAGGTCAGAACTAAGGGTCAGAGGTCACAAAGTCAATTTTTAGACCATTTTATTACCGTAAAACCTCATGTATAATCCGTATCCAGACTTTGGGCCGATTTTATAAGCCGCACTGGCCATCTGATTATGGTGACTTTTGTTCTGTACTATAGGAGCAAAAACTCACGTATAAGTCGCACCTGTGCCGATCCTATAAGCTGCACTTGCGATCTGACTCGCGTACTAGTCGCAGCTTATTCCGCATTAGCTAGATGATCACTGTACAGCGCCATCTTGTCTGGTACCAGTGCTCTTTCCTCTGCTAACTATAGAAGCCTGCTGATTAGCTGAAGCTGGTTCCTGTCATGACCGAAATTTGGTGTTTTAGGGGTCATAAACCTTTCAAGTATAGGCCTCTATTGTGGGTCCTTAGGTCACCTGTTCAGATTGGGGGAGTGGTTAGGACTCTGACCTACCAATCCATGCATCATGGGTTCAAATCCATGTCCAGGCTATTTTGTTCACACACAATTTTAAGATGTATTTTGGTAGGTCAAAAATTGTTATAGTATAGAACTCGGTTGTAAAGATCCTTAACACCTAAAATCTAAGATCTAAAATGGTTTTGTATTGTTGCATTGGGTTTTCTTTGTAAATAATATTACTATTTCTTACCAACTATAAAAAAAGATATGTTGCCTTGGCATGGATTTGAACTTATTACCTCTGGATTGATTGTCCAGTGTCCTAACCACTCCCCCAATGCAACCAGGTGTCATGAGAAATATTCAAATACAACTGATTCAAAACCATTTTAGATTACACTATGAATATTGATCTTGTGTAAAGGATATTTAAGACCGAATTGTATACTATCACAATTTTTGACCTACCAAAAATACATGTTAAAATCATGTGTGAACAAAAAAGCCTGACATGGATTTGAACTCATGACCCATTGATTGGTATGCCAGAGTCCTAACCACTCCCCCAATCAGAACATATGACCTAAGGACCCACAATAGGGGGTTATAACTGAAAGGTTTATGACCCCTAAAACTCCGATTTTGGGTCATGACAGGAACCAGCTTCAGCTAAAGGTCTCACAAGGTAGAATTACTGCATCCTGCTAGTGCCCTATACGGTTTTACGCTATATCTTCAAAAGTCGCGAGGTCGCTTAAATTGTTGCACCAGGTCGCCACCCCTTTGTGGCCACCTAGTTGCATGCCACTGTTTTATACTTAAATGTTTAGTGACCCCTGCCCTGATCTCTCTGGAACTCATCCTAAAGGGGATAACCAGAATCTACAACAGACGTCCCTGGACTATTTGCAACATGACCTAATTTTTTCACCCAGACCTAACTCCGTCCGTGTATTATGAAATATTCACAGAATGTCATAATTATCATGTAAGTCGCTAAACGAAAGCCAAAACCGGTTCTATCCAGACGTTCAGCACGTGGTACCGTATGGGACATGCACACATGAGATCTAAATGCCCTGGCCCTTAGTCTGTAGTGGCTATCCCAGGATAGTCATAGAGGCATTGGTCAGGCATTATCAAGTTATATTCAAATAGGACTGAGGCATGACATATGACTATTGCCTTACTCAAAAAGACTTAGCCTAAAACTCAGTGAAATGGAGAAGACTAAGATGAGTTGGTCAGTACTGACCAACCTTACAGTATTAACTAACTAGATTGTGCCTCTACATGGGGTAAAATTCGACACGTGCGATACGACCCTTTTAAAATCCGACACAGGCGACATGGCACTCTAAAAAATCGATGGACACAGGCATTTTTATAAGGGCTTAGTATATTATATATTATATAAAAATCGATACGGCGACACGACCCCCTTGCTAAAATCGACACGGCGACATGGTCAAAAAACTGGGTACCCATGTAGAGGCACTAGGTTGGTAATATAGGGAGCCAAAATAATGACTAACTTGGTTACACTAAAATGACTGAGAGATTGGTCGTAGAGGGAGCCAAAGAGTATCAGTGTAGTTCCGGTGTACAGTTGACTCTCACTATTCACCCCTGGAGCTGCCAGTCATAGCACCACTGCCACACACACCACCACCACCTGCACCCCACCCCTCACACCAGCACCTACACCTACACCTCACCAGCACTGCATACACACCCCACTATGGCAGGTAGGACATCCTTCAGTTTGCTACATGTTATCATGATATAGGGTAGACTGACCTAAAGGTAACCACGTACCATGAGATATCCACCTTAATTTTGTAGTTATTTATGTGTGGTATTTTTTTTATTTGTCCTTTGCTGGAAAGACTATCACTTAAAGTGTACTATGATACACAAAAGCTTTTCATGAATGAATGACTACAAAATTTATATATAGATATATGCAAACACTGAGAGTGTTGCAGCGAAAGCGCGTCATCATCGGAAAAATATAAAACCTTCTCTAAAAGGGGTGGGGGGTCAAAGCTAGAAAATTTCCTCACCTCAATCCACCCCTGAATAAGAAAACTTGAGGAGGGGAGGGGGATGGGCTTCCATAAAGTATGTACACACATTTTCTCCAGAAAGTGACCCCCCTACCCCCTAAAGTTCTTGTACGCATTAAAACGCAGAAATGCCCAGAAAATAGACACCCAACCCCCCCCCCCCCCTTGGTGGATACATACTTTATGGAAGCCCTACGGGTAGGGGACGATGACAGCTCGCCCTGTTCACCATCTACCTGTAGCCTTGACAATAACACGCTGTATCTGTGACATGTCATTATAGAAACTTTAAATTAGAATTAATTATCTCTACTAGGGAAAAAAAGGAATAGTACAGGCGTCCTTACCATGCTCTGAGGAGCCGACAGCCTCAGTGCGGCAGGTATTTCTTAAACCTTTAAGTACGGCATGATGCATTAGTACATAATACCCCTGGTTGTCATAATGCATGAATGCAGCCATAGTGAGTAACTTGCCCATACTGCATTCAAGCATCATGACGACCCTATGGGATTGACACCCCCCCGAAGGGTCGGCCTACAGGGTTGTGACACTTTGCATGATGCACCAATGCAGCACTGGCGAATTACTCGCCCTGGTTGCATTGGTGCATAATGCCGACCCTTTGGGGGTGTCTCAACCACATTGATTTATACATATGTGGAATTCAATTCAACATATGTGAAAATGGAACAGGCATATTGGAAATTCAATTCTACATATGTAAAATTAATTTCACATATGTGAAATAAATTGGACATATGTCTAATTTAATTCAACATAAATATGTTGAATTCGAATTCAACATATGTCTAATTAATTAGACATATGTTGAATTTAGCATTTTAGGAACCAACGGCACCCCATACACATCAGCCCCCTCACGACCCCCCCTCCCCCCCCCCCCCCAGGCACCTTGACACCATTACCTCTGATGTCATGTCCTACTTGGATATAATTATAACCGCCAGTCGTGTTCTACATATAGCTGGATTACAGGTTACATAGAAACAGAAATGTTTTTTTTCTTTTATTTCACTTTCCAACCTATATGTGTACCGGTATGTCGTATATGTGTATGTCCTATGACATCCTCGAGCTGTGGATTGGCCGTCAGGGCTAAGTCATTTTTTGACTGTAGGGGGGGGGGGCTTGGTGCATATATGGGGGGGGGGGTCATAATGAAAAACAGGTCCTCGGGTGGGGGTGGGGGGCTGGGTAAAACTGGAAAAACCTCCACGCTTGGGGTGGGGGGGGGGGGAGCGTCAAAACTTAATGCCGCCCATTTTAAATTCCCCCATCTACATGTAGTAATAAATGAGGAAATACAGCTTCCAGAGCGTGGACCGCGTCATAAGCTTAACATACTAAATCTTCTCATGATCTTTAAATGCTATTAGACACTACCAAAATTCTAATACAAATCCTTTAATAAAGCAGGTAAGGTATACATAGCAGGAACATGTACTAAGAACGTGCATTTCCTTATGTAAATGAGTCTTTTATTAACATAAACTCCGCCCATCGGAAACACTGGTGTTGTGATAACACGGTCTACCAGGCCATACATCCTGCCAGGATAAATACATGAAATACAACAAGATGAGATGAGAAAGTTGCTCAAAAGAAAACGCATTGACAAAGCGTGGGACTTCCTTTGCTGCTGAAAGTGTAATTAGGCCAAAAAAAAAGGTTTGTTTCAGGTCACCCGACCGGCCCTATCAAAAAAGGGCCGACCCTACGTTTTTCTATGCAATTTTGAAGAAATTTCTGTATTTTTACCGCTTTTTGATCAATGTTCGGGTCCTTGGATCGGCCAGCTGGTATTTTCATGTTTAAAAAAAAGTTTTAAACAAGAATTGCGGTTGTTGCCGCGTAAAAAAATGCCTCAGGCATTGTTATACGCAGCAACAACCGCAATTCTTGCATTTGAAGGAACATAATGTCAACATGGTTGGTATATTTGTAGGGGACCCATTCAAGACACCATATAAACAGGGCGGGAGGATGATATAAATGACAGATGTGACACAACAGGGGAAAACGTGCCATTACAGGGATATAGTGTAATATACAGCCACTAGGTGGCCACCAGTGCAGCAGCACTAATAGAGCCATTGAATTCCTCCAGTCCATGTAAGGGGGGGTAGGTAGGATTATAATCAACCTCAGGAGCATGGGAATGGGTGTTGCTAGGCAAATGAACAATTAGAAAAGCTGTTCCTAGGCAACCAGCTGTCTTAGCAACAAACCAATAGAACCATTGAATTCCTTGGGTCCATGTTAGGGGGTGTAGGTACGATTATAATCCACCTCAGGAGCATGGAAATGGGTGTTGCTAGGCAGATAAACAATTAGAATAGCTGTTGCTAGGCAACCAGCTGTCTTAGCAACAAACCAATAGAATCATTGAATTCCTTGGGTCTATGTTAGGGGGGGTAGGTAGGATTATAATCAACCTCAGGAGCATGGGAATGGGTGTTGCTAGGCAGATAAACAATTAGAATAGCTGTTGCTAGGCAACCAGCTGGTATAGCAACAAACCAATAGCACCATTGAATTCCTTGGGTCCATGTTAGGGGGGGTAGGTAGGATTATAATCAACCTCAGGAGCATGGAAATGGGTGTTGCTAGGCAGATAAACAATTAGAATAGCTGTTGCTAGGCAACCAGCTGTCTTCGCAACAAACTAATAGAACCATTGAATTCCTTGGGTCCATGTTAGGGGGGGTAGGTAGGATTATAATCAACCTCAGGAGCATGGAAATGGGTGTTGCTAGGCAGATAAACAATTAGAATAGCTGTTGCTAGGCAACCAGCTGTCTTCGCAACAAACCAATAGAACCATTGAATTCCTTGGGTCCATGTCAGGGGGTATAGGTATGCTTATGATCAACCTCAGGATAGAAGGTTGATTAATATAAATTTTATCATTATATGCATAAATTTGTGTTGTGACACCTTAAAACAAAATGGCGGCACCCCTTAAAACAAAATGGCGGCACCCGTACTGACTTCCTGTCAAATGAAAACAATATAATGCCTCAACCTGGTAGTTCGCAAGCTCACCACCAGGGCCCCTCCGGAGCCTTTCGGCCTTAAAAAAAGACATCCGACCTACCGACCCTACATTTTCTGCCCATGTTACCTGAAACAAACCTCTTTTTTTTTGGCCTTAGATACAGAAGCTTGTAGAACTGACAGTCAAAATATCTATGGGAGCCAATGTAGGAGAGATGGTTTCCCAACCTGCCCTTAAAGTGGCTTGATGCCTTTGTGGTTCAGCGACAAAGGGTATCCATCTTAGATTGTAACATGGTGGTCAGCAAGTTGGTAAAACCCAGAGAAGTGGTCTGACCAGGACTAGAACCCTTGATCTTGGTATAGAGAGCCAACCCTACCTAACAAAACAGGGCTGACCCTGACGATTTTTATCCAATTTTGAAAAAAACAAAACACGTTTTTTTGGCCAAATTTAACTAATTAAGGGTCGAGTTGATCACTCTACGGGTCGAGGCAGTGGTCAGTGATTGGCACTGGCGCTTGTGAGTAAATTTCTTGATACTTGTCAAAGTAAAAAACTAAATACATAGACAGAGCTGCACGCTAAAGTATTGCACTAGGCCATAGGCCTAGTGCAATACGGGCCGAGCCCCACTTGTGCAATAACTGCTGACTCAGTCACTTTAAGTGAAGCTCTGTGTTTATTTCAGGGTATATCAATCTAAAACAGACATGGCGTCCATGTTTGATTACTTCCGTGATGTTTGTTTACTTCTGCGGTGTTTGTTTACTTCCGTCGGCCACCATTTTGGATTTCGCAACAAGTCACGTGACCTTTGGTAACCTAGAAACGCCATGGTGACCCCATGGCGACCCATGGCGACCCTCGGGAGCGTGCAATACGACCACAGTGTGCAATACGGACTAGGGTTATTGCACGCTGCTCTAGAGAACGGTACTCGCATAGGCTTAACCTTGTCATTGCGTATTCAGCCTGTTGACAGGGTTATTTCACGAGTTGAAGGTAGGGCCGTATTTCATAAGGCTGTAGGCCAAGTGAAATGCGGCCCCACCTTCAACCTTCAACAAGTGAAATAACCCTGTTAACAGGCTAAAACGAGTGTTCCCTTGGGTTTATTTTTTATCTTTTTCGATTCAAATTTGATTATTGTAGGGAGGAAGGGCCTAATTTAGCTGAAATTGCCTTTTCCTACACCGTTCAAATGTAAACAAACTGCCATTTTGATGACATCACAGGGCCGTGAAATACGGCCATGGGTTATTTCACTGGGGGTGTTAAATACGGCACTCCTTGGTTAAATCAATGAAGCTGTCGTATTTGATAAAAAATAAATCATGATATGGACCTGTTGTATTACAGTACAAGTCCTGCTCCTCCTGGTGGCTTTGGTCGTCCTGACCTCACAGACCGGCGTCCAGTCTCAGAGGATCTGGACCCTCCACGTGGGCCATGACTACCTCTTCCACTCCTACTTGTAAGTCTGCACCCATCCAGTTATCTCTTTGAACAATCTCTATTACTATTCAAAATTTAATTAATCCTCATTGTAAACTAACCTAATAGTGGGACTGTCCAACTATACCCTGGACAGTCCCACATCCCATTACCACCCCCCTCTAATGGGGCAGGTGAACTAACTTACCGCTTAACGGAAATCTTGATATATTGATAAAGCTGTGGAATACAAGAAAACAATCCATAAGGTTATGTATCTCCTTAGGATAAAAATAAACGAAATAATAACAACAACAACCTAGTATTTCAAATTTACCAATTGGAGAGCTGGATTTGCGGGTATCTATATGCCGTAGACCCCATGGTCATTTACGCTAATTTAAAGGTAATTAAATGGCAATTGAATACAAGGTTCTAAGTCGGATAGATCCCATTAAATTGGGGACTATGGCATTTAGACAGCCTCCCTACGGTCGGTGTCTAAATACGTAGATCTAATTCACTGCATGAATGCTGGCATTTAAGGCAACCCTTTTTGATAACTTGGATTGTGGGCTTTTACTGTTAATATTTCGGGAGGGCAGGGCAACATTTAAGCTGTACTTGTGCTGTTTTTTTGTATAATTCTCAAAATTCTCGAAGGGGCAAGGTAAAAAGAAAAAGCCAAAATGAAAAGTTATTAAAATAAAACGGCTTAAGCAACGATTGGACTGATTAAAGGCACACTTTAAGCACCTTTTAATTCCAGTAAATGCCATTCATTTAACAAATTTAATCTAACAAATTTAATTTAATTGATTTAACAAATTTAACAATGACTTGAAGCAATAAAATGTTTGCTTGAATGCCAATGTTTATGCAAGTATATAAGTAACATTTAGTGATGAATCAAATGTACCGTATGCATAAGATTTCCAATGACAAGTGACCATCAAAAACATCAAAAACAGAGGACAAATGTGACTTTGTCCTGGAACACAGGCAGCGGTTTTGAGACTTAAAAAAAGGTTTCTCAACACCATGTGCGTCATCATAGAGCTTTTTTGCCATTTCTTTATGGAAGAACATGGGAAGAATGGATAAATATCGGGATATTTGGTATAAGACGTTTACAGCCTACTAGCAATACAGTCGGCTAGAAATAACTTACATTTTCCTAATTCTTGAAGATTGATAAAATCCTAACGACTAAAAATGTGAAATTTGTTTTCAAAAAGTTTATATATTCATACATGTGTAGGGGCTAGGGTTATACGGGGTTTATATGGCGGGTTCTGTTGGATGCTGTGTTGCGAACTCCGTCCGAACCCTTCAGCCCCACGGCAGGTGGCAGCATCTGCCCCGGGCTTGGGGTATGGACAGAGGTCGCTATAGGCTTCCGGTCTGTATGTGAGCATGCAGGCTGGCTGCCTATATATACCCAGCTCGGTCACGAGAAGCCAGGCTATTTTTGGAATGGCCTACGAATTCTCCTTGCAAACAAAGAACAAATGTAACTCGTTTTACGAAATGGGTCTGAAGTCGCATATTAAAAATGTTGTGATATTGCCAGATTCGTGGTCAGCTCATCAAAAGCTTTCATTTGATATAATTATGACAAGTGTTATATTGCCCAATATTCACTTGTGGGCAATATTTTTGATATTTTGTTGTTGATTTAAATGGATATTAATTAAAATGAAACAATTAACATTTTAACTAGATATGAACTTTATCATACAGTACAATTGTCAATCCCATGTCTATCATTTTGGGGAAAATGGGGGTAGAAATGGGTTTTTTAAGTTAGTTTGCCAGAAGATAACTATTCATATGTTAGAAAAATGTCAAAAACTCATTTTTCAAAAATAGTATTTTTTCCAAACTTTGCTACTTAAAATGCCCATATCTAGGCTCTTAAAAGTGTGACTTCCGACCCATTTCGTTAAAACGGGTCACAAATAATACTAGTTTATTCTTTGCTCTTTGCACTAATTAGCACTTGGGAATGACATGAGAACGGAGTGTACCTCTACAGAATAGTTTGAGTCATAGTACACAAGATGACATAAGAAAAATTGTGTGTACTTCAGGGGAAAAGTTTTTGGATGGTAACATCTTTTCACATAATATTGTTCAAATTCAAATCCTGAGAATTATGGTAATTAAATCTTAGTACTTTTTTTTAAAACAAGAATCAACTTTATTATCTAGATATTTGAAGAGTTTTACAATGAATGACATACATGTGTCTCTGTCCAAGAATGAGTGATTGATGATTTATTTTAATGCCTTGTTGTAAAATAATAACATTCCAAGGGAGTAGAGACAGTACAATAAACTATTCAGCCAAAAAAGCCACTGAATAAAAATGACATGAGAATAACAAGACGATATGACTGTATTGTTTGATGTATTCTTCGACATGTAATGTGATATGCCAGAATGATAACCAATACCACTATCATTGTTTTCAGTGATGATGCTGGGTACTTGAAAGGCTTTGGAATTGAAATGATTGACCTTGGTAAATAGTTCATCAGATATGTTATCTCATCTATCTATCTATCTATCTATCTATCTATCTATCTATCTATCTATCTATCTATCTATCTATCTATCTATCTATCTATCTATCTTTCTATCTATCTATCTTTCTATCTATCTATCTATCTATCTACCCCGGTAATTCTATGATAAAATATGAGAATAATATTAAGTTATTTTGGTGGTACCTATGTAGTGCTCTAGTAGTTCTTATTTCCTGTTGAGAATTGAGGGTGGTGAGAAGACACATCCCATGACTTTCAGCAATGACTATCTATCTATCTATCTATCTATCTATCTATCTATCTATCTATCTATCTTTCTATCTATCTATCTATCTATCTATCTATCTATCTATCCTCATAGCTTATCTACCCTAATACTGTAATGGCAATATTCTGATTAAACTGAGTAAATACTTGGAGAAATTAATTTAATTGTAATCTACGTGGTACTCTCATCATGCCCTTGGTCATCATGATGCATGAATGCAGCCATGGTGAGTAAATCGAGTAACTCACCAGGGTTGCATTCAAGCATCATGCCACTCCTACGAGATTGAGATACTCCCAAAGAGTCGTCATGATGCACCAATGCAGCCCCGGCGAGTTACTCGCCGGGGCTGCATTAGTGCATCATGACGACAAATGTGGCCTTTTAGCAAGATGCGTCCTGAAAGGGTTAAGGGAGTGGTCATTTTTTAACAACAGGGGGGGGGGTTGGTGGATTTGGGGGGGACCAAAAGATTTGGACCCCTTGAAGGGGGGGAGCAAACAAATTTGGACCCCTCTTGAGGGGGTCCCAAAAAAAATTGCACCCCTTTTTAGCGAAAAAGCCAGCGGGTTACTATAACTCAAAGGGGTCGGCCGCGCTCAATTTCAACTTGCCTGAGTGGGGGACCAAAAACATTCCGTCCCCTCCCATGGGGGGACCAAAAAATTCCGACCCGTTTGCGCGAAAATCCACCAACCCCCCTGTCGTAAAAAAATGACCACTCCCTAGCAGTGACTGGTGCCCCTACTGTGTGTTTCAGTGTGTAAACACGCCAACATGGACTGCCGCATTCTGTGGGACCGGCAGGAGAACTGCTGGCAGGGCGGCGAGCAGCCTGCGGGGGGAATGGGTAAGTAGCACACTTTATTTTTTATGGAAGTCCTATTGACTTAACCAAAGAATGCTGTATTGCATTTAAGAGGATGGCAAAAAATATGTCAGCGTTATGTAGAAAAAAGGGTTGTTTTTTCACCATGAAATGTCCGCGTTTTTCCACGCAAAGGGGTCATTTTGTGGGTAAAAGTCCGTGGAATAGGGGGTATTTTGGAGGAGAGGGAACGAGCATGATGTCATTTCAATCCGAGAGTGCAGGGACCGGGCTTAAATTACTTCATGCTCCTTAGAGGAGGACATTAATCAACTTTAATTTTTTTCTTAAATTTGCTTAAATCGGCTGCTTCATGCAGTGTTATTTCTATCTTGTCAGGTTTACTGGGAGGCTGGTATGATGCGTGTTTTTCCTGGACACCCACCACTCAGCGGATTCACGTATTTCAATTCGGCCTCCCCTACACAAAACCCAGAGTCAGCCACTTCTTCACCCGGAGCGGAAACCCAGGCGGCTTCAGTCCCTCCGACTTGACGGGCAAGACGATCGGTGAGTAGTGTCCACTGCATGAACTTAGGCATTTAAGCATACTTTTTATTGCTTTAAGTCACTCTTTAAGCGGCTTTAAGTTCAGTAAATACCATGGAAGTGTCATGGAAACGTCATAATGACTTTTATGCGGCTTTTGCTGGACTTAAATATGCTTAAAATTGGGCTTTAAGCAGTCAAAAACTTGCTTAAATGCCAAGATTCATGCAGTTGTCATTCCTTCTGTGGTCACATTCCAGGAAAGTTACAGCATTGGCACACACACAGCTCTCCATTCAACTTCACACAGGCAAATATGAGCGTCAGCCAATGTCGCCATTAGCACTCTCACACAAGGGTCAGGCACTGCTGGACTATAATAGATGGGTCAAGGGCCATACTAGTGAGGGTCAGGCTATGCTGGACCTTCATCTAGAGCTTCTACTCACCCAGAATTGCTTGAGAGTCTGGCTATGCTGGATCCTCATGCCAGAGTCTGGCAATGCTGGACTCTGGGGAGAGTCTCCTTCAGCCTACAAGAGTCCAGCATTGTCAAACTCTGGCATGAAGATCCAGCATGGCCAAATTTTCAAGCCTGTTATTGAAGGTCCAGCAAGCCTGACCCTCACTCACATTGGCTGACGCTCATATTTGCCTGTGTGTTCTACTTTGTTGTCGCAGCAACAACACAAGTGTGTCAAAGTTGGTTAACCTGGGCAGCATCATGCCCTTGGTTGGTATGGTGCGTGAATGCAGGCCTGGTGAGTAACTTGCCATGGCTGCATTCAAGCATCATGCCCACCCTCTGGGGTTGAAACACTCCGAGAGTGTCAGCATGATACCTCAATGCAGCCCCGGCGAGTATGTTAATTGGGCTGCATTGGTGTACTATGACAAGCAATGTCATCTTTTAACGACATCCATCCTTAAAGGGTTAATGCATCATGCCCTTGGTCGGTATGGTGCGTGAATGCAGCGCTAGCAACTAACTCGCCATGGCTGCATTCAAGCATCATGCCAACCCTATGGAGCTGTAGTGGTGCATCATGACGACATCTGTCCTTAAAGGGTTAAGGCAGAAATCCCCTTTGTGTGCATGTGACCCCCCCCCCCCCTTACTGTGGCCATAGCCCACGTGACCACAGGACAGCTGTCATGTCTTGGACCTGACTCTCTATTTCACCTCAACTTATCGTGCTTATAAATGTACATAAACACCAAGTACTGTTATCCTAGCTTTCGGCTTGACCAGCTTTTACCGTAAATTTCGGCATATAACCCGCATCTCGTGTATAACCAGTCTCCCTGAAAACGTGCCGGACACCGGCTATAGCCGGCTAAAAAGCTGCTGGACCAGCTGGATTGGTCCTACTGCCAGTCCAAATGACTGGCTAGATCTTTGGCTACGTGTCAGTTTTTACGGCTTGTAAATCAGACCATTATTAAGGTCTCTAGAGAGAAAAGCCTTTTTCATAAATATTTTGAAAATCATTATTCTAGATTGTACATTTTACAATGTTTCAACAGGAATATACAAGAACGCTGTATTGATCCAATATAAATTCTTGCTTTATACATTTTTTATGCGATATGAACAGTGCCCCCAGGCATCCGGGCCTGCAAAATTTAAGCCGGTCCTGCAAAATGATAGATCTGCAGGACCGAATGTCCTGCATGGCAAATAAGTTTTCACCGAGACTGTATAACCCTCACCCCGACTTTGGGAGAACGCTATAACCCACACCAGGGTTCTGTTTTTAATACTGTACTTTACTGGCAAAAACCTTGTATTACCCGCACCTAGACTTTGGGAATTTCGTAGAACCTGCACAGAGGGTCGGGTTTGCGTATAATTTAGGGTACCGTAAAAGCCCATGTTTAAGCCGCACCCCGATTTTAGTCCGTTTCTATCAGCCACATCAGAGATCTGATAATGGTGACTTGTAATACTGTACCATACTAACAAAAACCTGTGTATAAGCTGCACCCTGACCATGGGCCGATATGACTCGCGTACTAGCTGCGGCATATATGCCAGGTTTTACAGTAATACTCACTACTCTGTTGCAGGCTTCCTTAGTTCGGGCGGCGCCAACCCGGCATGTATCGCACGACAGACCAACATCGAGGGCAACATGCTGACCGAGAACCAGATCAAGACCTACATGACAACCTCCGCCGTCTTCACGGCCTTGCAGGATCGACAGGTATTTATGTCATGGTGGATACGACTATAAAACTACCCAGTAAGCAAGAAACATTATACAGTCAACTCTCTCTATTGTGGTCCCCCTTGGAACTTTGCTAAAGTGACCACATTAGTGAGGTGACCACATTGAAGAGAGTATAGAAATGCATGCATGTCTCCGAGGTTTTCAATTATCATTTGTATGGAAAATAAAAGGTGTACATGTTGAGTGAAAATGAAGGTCATTAATCAAACTACATATATACCTTTACTTATTTGGCTTCAGACATTTCTAAAGACATAACATCTACTAGAAAACGCACTCTGCAGACACTTATATAATTGTTTTTTTGGCAAAACATAATGTGTTGACCACATTAGAGAGAGTAATGTGGACCTTGGGACTGGGGAATCAGTGACCACAGTGTGAGGTGACCACATGAGAGAGGTGACCATATTGGAGAGAGTTTTCTATATCAAAATATAGAGAAACTTGATGGTTCTTTCCAAAAGTGACCACATCGGCGAGGTGACCACTATAGAGAGGTGACCATTAGGTGAGAGATGACTGTACAGTCTTTTATAACGTTATATAACGTCTAACCTAAGGCTCCTTACTATGGATATTTTGACTTAAAACAAAGTTGTTAACTGGGTATGCTTAAGTACTAAAGATCCTGTATTCCATGCACCCATGGACCCATGCATCCATGGAATACATTATTCTCGTATCACATGGCCTGTGACGTCATCATTCGCTCAGAGATTAAAAAAAAGAGGAGTAAATCTAAATGCACATTGGGAGAGTCATTTTGCATTGTTCCCCCTTTCAGCTACGTGGGATACAGCCCCAGTCCCATCTTGGAGGAATGCCACAAAATGACCCTCTTGCCACGGGCCTTTGTCTATTCATTTCATGGTGGATATGACGGTCACTATGCTTAAGTACTAAAAATCCTATATGCCATGCCCCCCATGGGATACATTATTCACGTATCACATGGCCTGTGACGTCATCATTCGTTCAAATTTGTATGGCCATTTATATACAATTTTACGTATTTTGAACAGAAAAACACATGAAGTAAAGACAAAGGCCCATGGCGAGAGTTATTTTTTGCTGTCCCCGCTTTGGCAACGTAGGATACTGCGTCACATCAGAGCAATGCCACAAAATGACCCTCTAGCCATGGGCCTTTGTCTATTCATTACATTGTGGCAACATGCCACAGAGATTCAGATCCAATTAAACGGCACAATTAGAATCCTAACGTAGTTTCATGTATCCAGTATTTTGTTGAAGGCATTCTTTAGATAAACATCTCTTCATCAGGGTTACTGTCACAAAATGTGAATTGAAATTTAATATTATTTAGCATTTTTCAACTCTTTTGCTTTGATAGAAAACTCTTTTTACACTAGTGTTGAGAAACTATCATATTCTTATTTCGGCTGATAGACACCACAATGTATGTTAAAAGTGGCTGCAGAAAAGCGTGTTGATAAGTGTGTAAACGTAACACACTGTTCTGAGAGTGTGGGACCTGTGTTCCAGCTGTGAGGTATTTTGGGACCTGATCTGTATATTAGGCATCAGTCAGGGAGAGGAAGAAATTTGTTAAGTAGCAGAAAGCTGAATCTCCCTCTATTCTACTAGGGAAAATAGGGTAAATACCAATTCAACAGATATTTATGGCTGTAACTTGGCACTAAAAGTAGGGCAAAGTGGTTGACTCAGGGTACATGGTCGACTCAAAGACAGTTTACCCTAACTGCTACGTACCCCTTGCAGGTGGATGCCGTGTTTGCCGCCTCAGACTTCTTCTCAGCAGACCAGAAGGACGACCTGTTGGCCTTTGACGAGGAGTTGTTCTGCTACCTGGGAGGGAAGTCGGTCATGGCTCGGACAGACAGCGACTTTGTCCAACACTGGAACGCCGGCTTCCAACGCATCAAGCTCAACAACAAGTGGAGCGAGTTCTGTGACAAGAGTAACAAGGAGCATGGTAAGCTTATTGATAAACCCACACTGAAAAAGTAAACTTGTCTCCAGACTCGTCGAAGTGACTATCATAAAATAAACGAGTCAGAGGTTGTCTAACCTATCAGGTTACCATCCCATAAATAGAATCTGGAGCTGGCAAATGTCGGGTTTCGGGCTGGCACATGCCAATTGAGTCTTCTATCTCGAGCTAGAAGACCCGCTTCCTTGTCACTTAGCCACGTTTTTGACTCGTTTATTTTATGACTGTCACTTTGAAGAGTCTGGGGACAAGTTTACTCTTTGAGTGCACTCTTTTTACAAACATTTATCTTGAAATCTGAGTTATAGCATAGGTACAATTACATCCAAGTAGTAATCGCAGTTGTGCTGTGGGTGTATTCCCTTATGAGAAATAATAGTATCCAATCATTAGAAAGTTTTTTCGGTGTGTGGTGGATCTTCTTGGGGAACCCTTTCCTTCTCAGGAAATCAGTAACAAGGAAATATGGAATCGGGTCCTGGGGAAACCCATCCTCCATTAATGTGCAATCTTAACTATCTTTAGACCTTATAATTGGGTACTTCAGAGATTCGAATTAACACAATACCACCGGCCTCTAGGCCATTAGCATATAAAAGCTTGTACCAAAAGAAGCGCTGAGTTGAACCATTGTACAATTGTAGAGGGAACAAATCTGAATTGAACTATATCATTCTATGTGCGCCACATGAATAAATAGACAAAACTCCACGCCATTGACATACATGCACATCATATTTCACTCGTTGAAGCTGGGTCATTTCACACAATGCCAACGGCTGAGTGTGATATGACCGAGCTTTAACGAGTAATGTATGATGTGCATTTATGTAAATAAGTGGGGTTTTGTGTTTATTACATGGCCCTACTGTCCTAAAATTAAGAAAATCAAACAATTTTGGAGGCCATAGAGTATGGCTACACCACCATGTAATAATTGATGTTATGTACAGCATCAACCCCTGGCCATCAGAAGCCCATACTTCTTATTGTATGAGTTCATGCATCTGATTAATAACCTTGTATCCTGACTCATTCATACTCATCTACCACATTTATGATATTTGATCATTTGATGTATTTAGGAACATCATTTATGAAAATATATATACGTACAAAACCATTAAAAAGAAGTTGAACAACCAGGGGACTGACTTTTATGACTAACTCATGTCTTTTTTCATATCTTTATTTGATGATTTAAATCAAATTAATATAATAATGACAACGAGTAACATTTCCCTTTAATGAGGTATTCTTAAAGTGCTTATCATGGTTATTAGTTTTTTTGTTTTTTTTCAATTTGCTATGATATGACATCAAAACTCAGCAAAGGGGCCATCCATAAATGACGTCACACTAATTTGGGCCATTTTCAAGACCCACCCACCCCCCTGTCACACTTTGTCACACATCAGCCAACACCGCCTAGAAAATTATGTCACAAGTGCGCAGACACCCCCCCCCCCATGCATAAGTAAGGTATTGTATCAGAGTTCTACTATAGAAGATCATACATGCGTTATGATTGGGCTAAGCAATAGAATATCATGTGTTGAATATATTATTCTTAACCAAGTGCTTGCTCAAAAAAGGTTTATTACAGATTAATTGTTACTTAAATGGATTTCTATCACGCTGGTCAAATATTACACCCAAAGAGTGCACCCAGACTTTCTCATTGGCCCAACCTTGTGAGACACAGCCATCAGTCAAATTATGCAAGTCTTTCTAAATGGGTGCCAGTGGTGATCGATTTTGCTGTAATAGCATATATATTCACTAGAACACTGTCCAAAGTGACAATAACATATTCACATGAGTATTCATGAGTTTAGTGAGTGGTCATTATTGAACAACAGTGGGGGGGGTAGGTAGATTTTCGCACACGCGGAAATCTTCCCCCCCCCCCGCCTTGAGACCTCTAGAAGGGGATGAATAATGACCACTCTCTTAGTAGTAATCTATTAATCTAAAGTCCATGACATTCCACCCTAGTATAAATTTTATGGCTCAGCAATCCTCAATTCATGGATCCCTAACAGTGTTGACAGGAACAACAGGTGTGCTACTGTTATCCTGTGACTTCTAAGGTTTTAGGAGACCAGTAACACATGTCTTTGTATTCGAAGTGACTAATTGATTGGATGCCAATTAGAATCAACATTCCTTGCACATTATTTTGGATAGCTTATTGTGTACATTAGGACATCCAAAGTTACAGGTCCAATGGCTATCAATAATAATATACCTTCAAAAGAATTTCCAAGGGATGCAGGCTGTTATGTTTTAGACGATGGATGGTGCTTACAAACTACCAGATGGATGTACGCCTGGATTGTGATTGAGACACAAATAACACAGGCTTGTATAACATGTAAACATGGTGGCTGACTTACTCCAGAATTGACACTAATTGAAGCCAATAAAATTAGCTCATAGAATCTCCAATCTGCAAAAAGCTTAACCTAAGGCACTAACTGTTTTATTAAAGCTTTACGTTATAAAATAGGTTTTATTTGTATTTTCAAAAGTGTGACGTCACACTGGGCTTGACACCCCCCCACCCCCCTGTCACACTTTGTCACACTCTGACCAACGCCCACCCACCCCCTCCAGTGTGACGTCATTTATGGATGGCCCCAAAGTCCAACTGAATTAGGACTACATGAATTTAACATGATTACAATACTGATTACTAACTTTGGTTTCCTATTTTTCCAGCCCACAAAGGAACTGTGAACTGCGTCGACTAATTGGAGATAAACGAGTGCTGAAAGAAAAAGAAAAAAAAAAACCCAGGAAATTCCAAATTCAAAACTCCTGGGTCTATCTAGTTTATAATTTTATCACCCAGAAAGTGAAACTACAACTCCAGCACCACACTCCCCGAGTGACCATACACGTCCATGGTCGGTATGCTGTCACTCACAATTTACTATATGCATCATTGGTAGACACCTGAAAGTAGTGCCTTGAATTTTAATAGGGTATTGGATTGGAGAGGAGGGAGGGTGTATTGAGGCTCAATTTGAGCAGCAGGCAATCAGGCCTGACCTAGTAATAACCTTCAGTTTCAGAGTAGTACTCAGCAGTGATACAGCCCAGTGAATAGGGTGAGGGGTGAGGTAGAGTAGAGTGGCTATTGACAACCTGTACATATGTGCCAGGTATTGGAAATACATGGAGGGAAAGTTGCAAATTGGGGGAGGGGGTTGGTGCAGGGATCTATGCATATCATTAACCGCTAGCGGTTAGCTACCCACAATGCACAGAGTGAATTGTCAGTGTGAAGAAACATCACCATTTCTACACACTGATAGGGAGTACGCTACAGCATATGAAACATAAAACACGAAACAAATAACACAGTTATTCTATGAGGGGAAAAAGTCCATTACAAGTGTGTTCCTCATGCATGGCCGCTTCTAATAATATTCTAGTTTGTCATCACTGTGCGCATCATCAGAACCATGTTTTGAAGATTTTCTTCTTTTTTTCTTTTTTAATAATTAAGGAAAAACATGATAATGATGGACAAATATGGGCATATTTTGCATCAAATTAAAGCTTACAGTGCAGCAAATGTGATGGGATACAGAAAACATGCATATTCACCACTTGCATAGAACATTATCTCATAATTATTTAAACATGAATTTAGTTAGCCCACAGCAAAAGTCGCCCTACCCATTTAGCCTTCAACATAAAATGAAATGGAAAAAAGCGCCCTCATCATATTTCTCATTGCTTGGAGATGAGGAACAATGATATTATTTGGAGTGGCCTATTGTTGGTGTATAGCATGTAGCAGCCTCAATACTTGTACTAACAAAACATGTTTCATGTCTAGTATTCATAGGCAGGTACAATAATACCAAAGTATACCTGACCTCTAACAAGTTTAGTTTATCAACAGGGCCCAATTTAAAAGGGGATTTACCCATGAAATCAATTAAGTAATCTGTGTAGAATGTCTAAAAA
This sequence comes from Harmothoe impar, assembly GCA_947462335.1. Taxonomy (NCBI): domain Eukaryota; kingdom Metazoa; phylum Annelida; class Polychaeta; order Phyllodocida; family Polynoidae; genus Harmothoe; species Harmothoe impar. The sequence continues at coordinate 61,248,894 of OX381717.1, read as the reverse complement.
TAAAGACACTGTTCATGTTGAAAGCTAAGCCTATAGATTCAAATATTATCATTGTTGAGAGAGATATATTAATAATCATGTTGATAACGTGTACTAAAGTTGCTAAATATTGGTTAATGTTAATTGGAAGACTTTAACTGACATTATATACACATATATATCAAACACACAATACACCATGAGTCCTTGCATCGTGACATCCAACAGTAACTGTAAATGTGTTTCCCTTTTTTTATTGTACTGTAAAATTACTATATATATGCACCAAAATACTTTATGAACTAAAATAAAACGCGTCTAAACACAGAGACATGACCATCACTGTTGTTGACTTTATACATGCACATTCGAAATCTGACAGGGCCAAGTACCTGCAGAATTTGATTGAGTATAATTGGATTCAGAGACTACACACAAATGCCCCCCAAGGCATGAATGTGGCTGACCCTCTAGTCCATTGATGACATAATAATGGGGGAGGGGGTAGTTGGTTGGTTGCCACGTAGAACTAACCGATTTCCCGTAAGGGGTGTAACTGACATCCCCCTCCATCATAGAAAAATAGTGCCAATTTCCACTGAGAAATTGGAAAAAACAGACATGACAAAAAATGCTAAGGCATTTTTCTGACCGCCCGAGTTTTAAAAATTATCATCTCTATGATATTAATTTTTAAAAATCATTACTGTTGACCCCTGAGTCGACAAGGAAAGGAAATTTACATTTTTACTGACTCCAAGAGTTTTTAATAAATGTAAACACCCCTTTTGGAATTTTTTACAACCAGAAAAAACTTTTTTCTAAATGTAAAAAATTCATTTCCCCGCTCCCAGAGAGCAGGGTACCGCCCTGAATTAATTCTAGATTTTTTAAGGCCGAAAGGCCCCGGAGGGGCCCTGGTGGTGAGCTTGCTAACTACCAGGTTGAGGCATTATATTGTTTTCATTTGACAGGAAGTCAGTACGGGTGCCGCCATTTTGTTTTAAGGGGTGCCGCCATTTTGTTTTAAGGTGTCACAACACAAATTTATGCATATAACGATAAAATTAATATTAATCAACCTTCGATCCTGAGGTTGATCATAAGCATACCTGTACCCCCTAACATGGACCCAAGGAATTCAATGGTTCTATTGGTTTGTTGCTAAGACAGCTCGTTGCCTAGCAACAGCTATTCTAATTGTTTATCTGCCTAGCAACACCCATTTCCATGCTCCTGAGGTTGATTATAATCATACCTACCCCCCCTAACATGGACCCAAGGAATTCAATGGTTCTATTGGTTTATTTCTTAGACAGCTGGTTGCCTAGCAACAGCTGTTCTAATTGTTTATCTGCCTAGCAACACCCATTTCCATGCTCCTGAGGTTGATTATAATCGTACCTACACCCCCTAACATGGACCCAAGGAATTCAATGGTTCTATTGGTTTGTTGCTAAGACAGCTGGTTGCCTAGCAACAGCTATTCTAATTGTTTATCTGTCTAGCAACACCCATTTCAATGCTCCTGAGGTTGATTATAATCGTACCTACCCCCCCTAACATGGAGCCAAGGAATTCAATGGTTCTATTGGTTTGTTGCTAAGACAGCTGGTTGCCTAGCAACAGCTATTCTTATTGTTTATCTGCCTAGCAACACCCATTTCAATGCTCCTGAGGTTGATTATAATCGTACCTACCCCCCCTAACATGGACCCAAGGAATTCAATGGTTCTATTGGTTTGTTGCTAAGACGGCTGGCTGCCTAGCAACAGCTATTCTTATTGTTTATCTGCCTAGCAACACCCATTTCCATGCTCCTGAGGTTGATTATAATCGTATCACCCCCCTAACATGGACCCAAGGAATTCAATGGTTCTATTGGTTTGGTGCTAAGACAGCTGGTTGCCTAGCAACAGCTATTCTTATTGTTTATCTGCCTAGCAACACCCATTTCCATGCTCCTGAGGTTGATTATAATCGTACCTACCCCCCCTAACATGGACCCGAGGAATTCAATGGTTCTATTGGTTTGTTGCTAAGACAGCTGGCTGCCTAGCAACAGCTATTCTAATTGTTTATCTGCCTAGCAACACACATTTCCATGCTCCTGAGGTTGATTATGATTGTACCTACCAACCTACATGGACCAAAGGAATTCAATGGTTCTATTAATGCTGCTGCACTGGTGGCCACATATTACACTAAATCCCTGTAATGGCATGTTTTCCCCTGTTGTGTCACATCTGTCAGTTATATGATCCTCCCGCCCTGTTTATATGGTGTCCTGAATGGGTCCCCTACAAATAAACCAACCATGTAGACATTATGTTCCTTCAAATGCAAGAATTGCGGTTGTTGCCGCGTATAAAAATGCCTGAGGCATTTTTTTACGCGGCAACAACCGCAATTCTTGTTATCTCTAAGATATCTATTAAAAATTAATTTATTTCAATGCAGTCTGAAGATCCCCACAGGTGAAACCGCCCATCCCTCTATTTAAACCCACAGAGGTCATGAGGTCACAGTGCCCAGGAAGTCATCCTATCTATGACAACCATTCCACTGTCAACAAACCAGCAGCAAGTCAACTTGCTCCTGATTGGTCAATCCAGGTCACATGTCTGACACTATAAAAAGGCACTTCAAACTTTTTGAAGGCCATTCCAGCGGTAACTGCTATCCCAGTCATACCCCGTACTAAATAACTAAAATAAAACGCCATTGACCTAAGCTACCTGTATGGCTCCTGTTGTTTAAAAACTTCACATTGAATATTATTCAAATCTAAATTGCCTTATTATCTGATTATTCTAACTTTGCTAATAAATGGGCCTGTGTATTCTAGGAGCCCAATCTGATAGACCGCGTCCAGTGATTATTAAAAAGATTAATGTGCATGCTATGAGGGTAAGGCCACTCAAAAAAAAAGTGGTTTCTCATCACCAAGGTCTATAAAATCTGACGAGGGAGGATTTATTTTTATTTTTTATTTTTTTACTCATAGGCCAAAATGTATAGGATAATTTAAGGGCTTCTTTGGCCAAAATTCACATTTTATTGGTGAAGAATTAATTGATCTTTAAAAGTGGGGAGTATGTAAGTTATTTCTATACCACTGCATTGCTGGCATTATTAGCTTTAATTTGATACCAAATATGACCAATTTTGTCCATTTTGATGAGGTTTTTCATCAAGATTTGGCAAAAAGAAAAGAAAGAAAAGTTTTCCCCAAAACCTAATTTTTATGATGCGCGCGGTGATGAGAAACTATTTTATTTTTTTTAGTGGCCTAATTAGTAGGTTTAATTTTGTGGCGTGTATGGTATTATGTACGTATTTGCGGAGGCACCAATTTGAGAGGGTCCCTATTTGTGTTTAAATGACTATAACATTGGAAAGCTGAGATCATGAGGGGGTTGTCACACTTTCATTTGGAAATATTTAAGACCTGCAATTTCTGAAAAAGATAGTAAGTACCACAAATTCTCACATACGAACCTACACTCAAAAAGTAAACTTGTCTCTAGACTCTTCCAAGTGATGGTTCATAAAATAAATGAGTCAAAAACTTGTCTAAGTTACAAGGAAGCGAGTCTTCTAGCTGGAGATAGAAGACCCACTTGGCATGTGCCAGCCCGAAACCCGACATTAGCCAGCTCCAGATTCTATTTGTGGGAGGGTACCCTGATGGTTAGACAACTTTTGACTAGTTTGTTTTATGATAGTCACTTACATGAGTCTGGAGACAATTTTACTTCTTCAGTGTACCCCTTGTATAAGCCGCACCTAGACCACGGGTCAATTCTATATGGCTGTATAGCGTGGTAACTTGTTCCCATGATCCCTCTGTGTACACTGACAAAGGTATTCATTTCCGCTTCCGGTTCTGCCTTTGCCAATTAACTTGTTCCTTGCAAGTGTGTGTGGAAGTAGTCACTGACTAGGTCTTATGATAAATTGCGAGGTCAGAACTATAGCATGGCCACCCATGTGGAGAAAACTGAATCATCCGCTATAAGCCGCACTGCTTATTATGTGTAGTCCTTAATTCTGTACTATGCTACCAAAACTCTCATATAAGCCGCACCCTATATGCCATGCATGTTTGGTACCAACTTAATGATTCAGACTCAGGTACAAGCCGTGCCTTAAATGCAGGAATTTATCATTGGCGGATCCAGGGGGGTGGCCCTATGGGCCTTGCCCCCCCCCCCCCCCAAAAAAAAAAGAAGAAAAATAAGAGGAAGAAGAGAAAAGAAACGAGAAGAAAAGAGGGAAAGAGATAAAGAGATTTTGGAGTATTATTCATAGGGCCTGACTAAAATATTGTGTCCTAAAATGCATGGGAATGCACCATTTCAAGTCTAGATCAACAAACTGTTCCTGATACCCCCCTAGTATAGCTAATGCACTTTGCTCGTGGGAAACACATTGTGACTCCAGGTTGGCCAGGTTTGCCCCCTCCCCCTTCTAGACAATCCTGGATCCGCCACTGTTCATGGTACTAGCATCAAGGCTCTGCATCTGGTTTATTGCGGATGGAAATTCTGGGAATTTTATTGGTTTTATCCATGGTACAGGGAGCGTGCTGTATGAGTGTTATAAGCCAAGGACAGGGTAATTGTCCAAGATGCCAGCCACGGACAATTACCATTACCCAATGCTTATAACACTTATGCAGCTAGTCCCGCATAACCATATCTGACGTATGCCACTACTTATCTCCCTGACTGTTTTGTCACCTTTTGTATGTATTATACAGACATGCGTGGACAGATGAGGAGAAAGGGCCTTCCGAGGTGAAATGTACGTTTTAAAATTGAAGTCTTAAGCTTTCAAAAGAGGTATCATAGATGGAGATACCCCTTCTAGTTTTTGAGAAATTGCTTCATGAATCTGAGATGGTGCTACCCTTGCCGAACAGCCAATAGGCTCTATCTCTTATTGTTTAATTGTATTCCTATATCTAATTATCATGATTTTGCAAAATTTCATATATTACCTAACCACTACTTTTCATATTTTTTATCATAAATCTGGATATAGAAATGGTATTCACATTCTGTTTTCAGTGCAGTAATCCCTATGAATTTCTCTATTGATTGGAATTATTCATTTTCTATTCGGAAGGAAATTGTGGTTGCCATGGCAACACATTTTAGGCAGAAAGCCTTATTTAGGCCTCATATTGGATTCAAAAGGTTCCATTTACATTCCAAACATGGAAGGATTACCCCGAAATAGAATGTTTTGGAGAAAACCATCATTTTCCCTGTAAAAAATCACCTTAGAGTAAATTTTGGCCAATTTTCACATTTGTGGTCATTGTGATGCCCCCTAGTGGCCAAACCCCAGTACTAAAAATCCCTCCTGGATGTACCTTTCTCCTCAGCTGCTCACATGCAGTCTCTCTTGTTCTCCCAGCCAAGTGCGTCATAAAAACGTGAAGAAGTCATGGGACCGAGCCTCATTATCGCCCTGACGTCACTGCCCCAGCCAGACCCTTAGTTTTATTGTGATTATGATTAGGCCAAAAAAAAGTAAAATATGTGTTTCAGGGCACATGGTCTGAAAAGCTAGGCTAGGAGGTCGTTTTTTTTTATCTATAAAAAAAATTGGCCTAAAAAGCACCCAGAAATTGAGCCTCAAACTTCAGTGCTGACTCATCAAAGGCGCCATCGACTCGTGGATTATCAATTCGTCTCTGAAATAGCCCTAAATTGACTTAAAATATAGATATTTTATTCAGAATTGGATGAAAATGTCTAGGATTGGGCCTATCTTGCGGGTCGGGTAAGCTGAAGCACACCCTTTTTTTTGGCCTTACATAAATAGTATTTATCTAATTATGGTAATTTTATAATAGGTAGGCCGGCTAACCAGTCTACACCTCTTGTATCGTCTCACCTTCCTCAGAAGCGTAGGAAGCAAATATTCATTGGGGGTCCAGGGGCCCACAGCAACCAGCTTTAAAATTGGATTTTATGTATGATGGCGTTTACACTGGATTGTATAAGAACCACATTTTTTTAAAGTGGTTTTGAGCCCCCTGTAGCTCTGATTTGGGATCCAAGCAGGTCTGACCCCATTCCTCCTATGTACGATTTGGGAAAGGTGTATATATATTATATTAGGATCTTGGCAAATTTTGAGGGCGAAAACATATTCACCCCCGCTCCTCTCCTTTTGATGACGTCACAAGGTCGGGAAATACGAGCATGGGTTATTTCAAGGGCTGTGTGAAATACGGCGTTCTTTGATTAAATCAATGGCACTGCCATATTTCATGAAAAAATGCAGAAGCTGGTCCACCACATTCATATGTTGGGGGTATAGATGGGGGTCCCCATGTCGCAAATTGTCGTCAAAAATGGTCATTTTTTCCATGATTTCTTGTTTAAGGCCAGACCAAAAATTAAGTTGGGCAATGAATATAGGCTTAGCACACATTATAAATTTTGGGGGATGCAAATTTTCCCTCACCTCATTTGTAGAATATTGAGTTTGTTCTTTGTATTGATTCTCCCAGATCAACAAATTATTTTTTTGTTACGGGTTTACTTTTGGCGGCGGCTGGGCAAAAGAGAAGAAGGAAAAGTCACTCGCTCCTCTTTTCTGTCTACAAAATCCATTGACCCCAAAGGAAACAAAGAAAAATTCCCTTGCTTGTAAAATCTTGTTTAGAATAGACAAAAATTGTGTGGAACAAATTCGGGGAAAAATATAAATTTTTCATAAAGCATCAAGGGAAGAAGCTCAGCAACCACCCATTCTTTATAAACATTCAAATAGCTATATATAATGTCAAACAAAAGTCGGAATCAGCCATTTATTGAGAGATGTATACATCTGCTATTTCTTCAACATGTAGTGACCAACCTTGATATGCCGACAATAAGCGTTTATGATTAGCAGGCTACTCAAATCTAGCACCTCAAGACAAGTTAAGTACTGTAAAAAAAATTTACATCTGAATCAACAGTCTTTTGATCTAAATCTGTCTATTATATAGGGGTGTGGCTTATGTGAGGGTTTTCATAAGTATACTTCTGTACTAAAATTCTCTACAGCTTAAATGATTTGTCAAAGTTGGGGGTACGGTTTATACATGACTTAGACTTTCACTCAAGGAATTAAGGTATAGTGCAGCCACGAACAGTTAAAAGTCATATAGATTTATTATCTTTTAAATGTCAGTTTAAGGGAGGGGCTACAGGATTTTTCCAACCCTAAAAATAATACCTTTTTCAATGTAAATCTGAGAAATTAGGTTTTCTGTATACATTTTTCCTACTGATATGTGACCCTTACCCTGCTCATTAGTATAAATGTATAATTTGTGAGATTCAACCATTATTTTTGTAAAAAAATCAGTGTTATATAGCTTAAAACAGCCCAAAATGCATGTCCCCTGACCAATGTTAAACTTATGAAGATGTTTTATTACGTTTTTATATTAATTTCTACATTTTTACTTAATATTTTTGAAAGTTTATGGTAAAGGCAATATGTTCGTGAATTTTTCATCTTTTCTTAGTCATTTCCTACTTCTCCATATTTGGTGAAGAATAGGTTCCCACATACATTATATCATAACAGCAACTTTGCGGTTATTTTATCCATAGTGAAAACATGTTGAGACATATTATTTCAACATATTAGTTATCAAATATACCCATTATATTTACACGATTGAAAAAGAATTTATAGAGGAAATTATTTCCCCTTGCTTTTGAGCCTCAAAAATCAATCAGAAAACGTATTGTTTAAGGGCTTAAAGTTTAAATGGCAATAATTCCACCTAAATTAGACTGAAATAACTTGTAAATCAAGGTACTACGTCCTTGTTGCCATATCTAAAGGTGTGCATAGGCATACCATTGATTTTTAGTGTATTAATGATGTTTCTAGACCTGTTGTGTTCGGAAGATGTTGTGTTCAGAAGATGTTGTGTTCAGAAGATGGTAGAAAATGGTATATACAAACAATATAATGCTATAAACTACTCAGAACGGAGCATAGAGACCTCACATGAATTACCTTATGGCAGTTAAACGGTAAAGTTTATGATAGTTTGGCTAGAAACTGACATGTTGTGTTCATAAGGTGTTGTGTTCATAAGATGTTATGTTCATAAGATGTTGTGTTCATAATATGTTGTGTTCATAATGCTGTGTACGGAAAAGACATTTAGAAGGGGGTTCTGATAAGAAATAAGTTACTGTTGTCACAATTGACCGATATAAATTACCTCATTAGAAATTCATGGTCAATTTAATTTAGATCTACCTGTAAATCATCATGTTGTGTCCATAGGATGTTGTGTTCAGAAGATGTTGTGTTCATAATGTTGTGTTACTAAGAGAGTATGAAAAGTATGGTTAGAAGCAGAGTTCTAATAAGAAATCAATTACTATGGGCATAACCAACAGGTATCAATGGGTTCAATACAAAAACATGTTCGATTTCATCTATATCTTAGTGGGAATCTAAATTGTTGTGTTCATAAGATGTTGTGTTCATAAGATGTTGTGTTCATAAGATGTTGTGTTCTCATAATATATAGGAAAGAAATCTACTACCAGGTGGGACATGATGAAATTTACTTATAATCATCATAATCAACAGAAAGCAATACGCTCATGGCAAATAATTGGTTGCTTTCTACATTCTAAGCCAAATGTTGTGTTCATAAGATGTTGTGTTCATAAGATAGTTGTATGCCTCATTATGTAGAGTTAATCCATCGAAAACGTGATATGTATCCCCACTATTCCAATTGCACAGACATCTAGTTTATATCACAATAGTTTTTAAATGATATTTCTAATTATCTCATTCCTTTTTAATCAATGTTGTGTTCATGAGATGGTATGTTGTGTTCATGAGATGCAGCATTACCACTCTTTAGCAGAGATTAAAACGGGGTATAAGGGGAAAATTAGCAAATAATCTATGATGAGATTAAAGATTTATACATTAACTGTGTAGGGAATTATCATATTATTGGACAAAGCACGATTTATGCAGGTATTTTATAGAAGAAATGTGTCTAATTAAAAAGGATGCACAGACAGAGATAATAATCAATATAATCGAGAGCTTTAAATCCATATATAATAGGGGAAAAAACTGCGATTATTTTCTTATTGAATATATGGGTGGATATATAATGTGGCATCATAGTTAACTTATATAACATAGAAAAATATCATTTTCCAGCAAATTATCATTGCTTTTATTGTCAATCTCACGAACACAACATGCTACTGGCAGGTACAAAGGTGGTGCATCTTCATGTTAACACAGAACAATGGTGAAAATAGCTACCGTGCCAAATTTTATATATGTGATAGATTAGATACCCTTCAACATTTATGAGAAATATGGTAAAGGTAGGACAATATTTCTGATTTTACCGACAACTTGAGGTGGTGGAAAAATCCTGTAGCCCCTCCCTTAAAAGGAATTTTCACATTTTGTCAGTTAAACACGCACTGAACCCACAACGTCATTTGCATACAAAACTCGGCAGGGCTAGGTCCTCAGCTCAGTGCACCTTTAATTTCTAGATTTTTGAGAAAATGTCAGTTAAAAAAAAATTTCAGTAAAATTTATAGAATGCACTGAAAAATAATGGGAACCATATACTTGTGTATTAGGTTATATTTGTCTGTAGAAGTGAGTTAAGACGTGTTCTAAATGTTACTTGTATGCCAATAAAGTCATTAAAAAAAATCCACTTGTTCGTTTTTTGTGGGAATAACCAAAACTGGACAGACATTTGGTATCAAATAAGCGTCACAGTAGGCCCTACACATACTCTTTCTTTTTTCATGAAAAGGAAGGGGTCTGGGGGAGGGGGCTTGGAATGTGTGAAACACAACACCCATTAAAACGGATATATTCCTTTGGTAAAAGGGCATAACAACACACCCACTAAAATACGACTAGCCACCCATTACCACAGCCACTAAAGTCGCACTAGGAGGCAGCATGGTCGTCACCATCCAAAAGTACACTTCTGCTCAGACTCTACTATTTGATAGAGTCGGGTCTGAGACTGGGGAAATGATACTTTATATGTGATGCGGCAGACCGTCCCTGGCATGGCACACACTCAGAAAAATCAGCGTCATTGTCGCTAAAACCACTCTCACTGCTTGACTTTCAGGTGAGAGTTTTAGCAACAATGACGCTGACTATTCTGAGTACACTCTAAAAACAGTGTGTTACGTTTACACACTTTTCAACACACTTTTCTGAAGCCACTTTTAACACACTTTTTTTTGTAACACACTACACACTTTTGGCAAAAGTGTGTTGAATCTAAAAAGTGAGTTGGTGTACAAAGCCATGGTATTGAGGAGGTGGGGGTTAAAATAGCTGTTCTACGCCTCACAGAGTGTGTCAGGTGCCGTGGCTGAGTGGTCTAGGGGCTGGCGCATGAGTCCTATCCATGTAGGTTCGAATCCCTTGACAATTATTGTTTTATGATTACTTTCTATATGGGTTAAGAGTTAAATTAGTATAGATTTATTTAATTTCTTGTCAGGTCTATTCATGTTCATACTGTGCATATACACTGTGCGTATCACTTTTAAAGGCTTCTTATATCTAGAAAAAGTGTTTATTGACCCGCTCATAATATTATAGAAAAGTGGGAATAGAAGTATTATATCAAAACTGAGTTTGTATTGACAGTGAACAAATCATAGTCAACCACTGTGAACACATCCTAGCTCCTGACCCTGGCGAAACTGACACACCTGATAACCAACTGGTGACTGTGGCGCAATGTGCCATGACGTACCACCGTCAGATAGCGTGGGATGGCTGCTCTCACAACCTTTTCTCAGAGTCTCCAGTGGTCCATTGTAGCCTTTTCCCCTCCCGGCTAGGACCACCTTCGTCAACACTGATATCTGCTATCTCTTTACCAGTCGCAAGTGTATTATGCTTCTACGGGTTGAAGCGGATCGGTGCAAGTCTCATGGGAGACCAGGACACCGAGGGGTTCACCGCAGTCTGTCTACCGACACTTACAGACGCGACTCCTGTTTCACTTGGGAAGATTTGGTGCCAGGTCTTCTCTGGGGATCGAACCCAGGACCTCTCACACACTTGTCCAGTGACTTGCTCACTAGGCCACCAAATCTCCTTGTACAATCATGCGTATTCCCCACTCAAATAGGTACCATAACACACAACAGTGAGGAGACACAAAGTATCCTCAAAGATCACACAACTCCTTACCAGTTACCAGTAAGCTATATAACTTACCCTTAGGTATTAATATGTTATGACAGGAAGTGGTTCTTAGACAATACAAAGACCGCCCTTATTGAGGGATGCCAATGCACTGACTAATAATTTGCAGGGCTTGATATCTATTATAAAGATAATAGTTAATCAGCTAGTAAGGACCTTTAGCAAACCCGACGTAGCTCATTTAACCCAGACATATCCTATACTTTCAGAACCTCTAATGAGGTCTTATATGGGATGGTTATTTGGTTTATGCAAAGAGCATGTGTGTATAGTTGAAGAGAATAAACTTCCCATCTATATCCAATATGGATCGGGTGAGTTTGCTCATTCAATGAGATTCAAATAATACAGTTTTTGTATGTATCTCATTGCAAAGTAAATAGGTGTCATATCTTTCATTGTAGTAGAGGGGATTGGTTGGGGAGAGGGTTGTAAAACAGTTCAACCCCTCCTGAGGGGAACAGAAATTAGACACTTCTTGAGGGGGGGGGGGCTAAAATATTACGGTCCTTCTTAGAAAATAAACATTTCCATTTGACAGTCAGCCCCATAGGGAATCGAGCCGGGGATCTTCAAGTTGTCAGTCCAAAGACTAGCCCACTGAGCCACTGCGACAGCTACTATATGGCTGTAAGAATGTAGCATAGGTGCATGATAGACCTTTACTGCTGCTGCCCCCTTTTGTATATGATACACACCTCTCTGACCACAAGTGTGTAAGCAGGTAAGTGAGTTGACAAAAAGTGTGTTACAATTCATAAGTGTGTAAAATCTCAAAGTGTGTTGCAAATTCATGTGTGTTACTCTTAAAGCATGTTCCCACAACACACTGTTCTTAGAGTGTATGTAGGCTGCACAAGCTATCGTCCATGAATTCACAACTTACATTAGGTCGAGCACATGTACCACAAACTTAAAGTAAGAACATCCCATGTCTGCGACAAAAAGAATTGATTTCCAAAAAATGAGTCAAAATGTTCACAAATAATCTAAAGTATGATGTCACTGGGTCTGTAAAACTAACATAGGTTACCCAATTTACCTTCTGAGAACAATCTAAGAACATGCCAATAATAACATCCCCCTGCCTGCATCCCTCATCCCACACTGGGTGGGGGGGGGGGGGTCTGTACATAAGGTCAAATAAAGGGTGTGTTTCAAGCAACATGGTCCGAAACTTTAGGGTAGGTAGTTGTTTTCTTCATCTTATGATTAATGTTGCCACATCGACCCGCGAATCATCAGAATTTCTCCAGTAAAAGTAAATATAAAAAACTGAGGCCACCGAGGTCAGTGGACGCTTGTTATTCTTGACCAAACATTGCAAATAAGTTGCTAAAAATAAGAATTTACAAAATAAATTTACAAAATTGAGACAAAGTACCAGGGTCAACCCTTTTTGGAATCTAGTGTCGGATTTCCTGAAACAAACCTTTATTTTATTTGGCCCAAGTATTGATATTATCACGGTGATTATTTTCTGTGTTTTCTTGAAAGTATAATCTTAGTCCTATGGACAGCCCCTCACTCAATATATAAACATTGTCAGAACTGAGACTATGGTAACTGCAGTTTTTGAGTTTGTAAGAGTATTTATTTCATAAATGATTTTCATAAATACAATTATAATACATCAAGTGTACAATATGGATTTGCCGTGCATTTCAGCATTCACCATTTGCACAAATAAGCAATGCTAGTGTATGTACATTTCAGGAATCGAATTATATTATAGCAATGATTTAAGTATAATCAAGTATTAGCTCGCATGGGAGGCGTATTATAGGAGTGTGTATAATTATATTCCACAACTAGATATAACAGTAGTGTATATTGAATTTAGGTCACAATATGGGTATCATGTCATAAACAAATAACACCAGCAGCGATGGTGTCACCAGAGATAGCATACTGAGATGATTATACATCGTAGGAGATAGCAATAGCTCCATGGTTTATAGTACATGTGGTAATAGTATTGACATACAGGCGATTACGTAGGAAGCCTATAGATCTTCCTCCATTTTTTAAGGTGTTGGGTCACCAAAATACCTTTTACTAATCTTTTGAAAGTGACAGTGTCTGCACAGACTCTACAGATAGGAGGTAAGCCGTTCCATAGAGTTACTCCTCGGTAGAGGGGACTTTTTCTGAACCCGGTCTTGTTTGACCGGGGGTAGACTAATAATCCAGTGTTGACAGAGCGGGTTCTCATGCCAGTAGCTGGGACATTTTGGAAAGTCAGACCTTTATTAGAAAAGTCAGTGTTACCACTATAGACATATTTATGTACCAGCAATAGTAGCTGCAGGTCATGTTTTACACCAATAAAATCGACGTCACTGTCTTCATGCAGCTGTATCACGTTGAAACGTAATCTTACTTGTAGACATATTCTCAGGCATCTATTCTGTATGCGCTGTAGGGTTAATTGGTGGGTTTCAGTCAGACCGTTATACAGAAAGCCGCAATATTCCTTTACTGGAGAAATGGTTTGCTGATATACTAGTCTGGCAATATTTTTTGACATTTTCTTCCTTACATTTCTATACATGTATAAACGATTTGAGGCTGAAGACACAGTTTTACTTATCATCTGGTCAAGGTTTAATCTATAGTCCAGGATCACCCCCAGATATTCATAGGACTCACATACGGTTAGCCTTGTATTACCCATAAAGATTTTTAGATCCAGAATATTTCGACATTTTTTACCCGTAAAAAGCATAACTTTGGTTTTATCAGTGTTTATGCAAAGGCCACTACCTGAGAACCAGTTATAAACATTCGTGGCGTCCAACTGTAACTTGTGTTGGGCCTCTGCCATGGTCCTACCGGCGACGTAAAATACCACGTCGTCGGCATACATCGATATACGGCAGTGTGTTAGTTGGACAGGTAAGTTATTTATGAAACATATAAACAATAAAGGGCCCATTATTGAGCCTTGCGGCACTCCGCACTTTATATCCAATGTAGTTGAAGTTGTATTATTACATATGACTCTCTGCCTGCGGGCTGAGAGATAGGCGTGCAACCAGTCAGTGTAAATTACAGGTATATTAAGCAATTTCATTCGAGCAATGAGCTCACCGTGGTGGATTGAATCGAAAGCCTTCCGTACGTCGAGGAAACAGGCAGCCATTACCATCTCCTCATCTCTAGTTTTATACAGGTCGTTAACCAGAGAGAAGACGGCGTCCGCCGTGCCCCTCGACGCACGGAAGCCATACTGATATTTAGACAGTGACTTATTTTGCTCAAGATAATTATAAACACGTGTGTATATTATTCTCTCCATTATTTTGCTTGGTGCTGGAAGTAGCGAAATGGGCCGCCAGTTACTGATGCTTTTTAAGTCACCCGACTTAGGCAGGGGTACCACCTTAGCTGTTGACCATGACAATGGGAATTTTATACTATGAAGACTGGTGTTTATAATAGTGGTTAATTGTGGGCACAAGATAACCAAGGCATCTTTTAATACCTTTGCAGATACATTGTCAATGCCACTGGATTTGTGTATTTCGATTTTTTTGACTAAAGTCATTACTTCGGTGTAACTTATAATAGTATCATGGGTAGGAGTGTGGGCCTTGCCTGTTGGTGCCAGGAGAGGGGTTACGTTTGGAATATTTCCCAACTTGGTTAGTAGGTCAATGCCAACGGACGAGAAAAACTCGTTTATATAACCAGGTACATCGGCGCCTTTAATGTCTTTGCCAGTAAGATGATGTGTTAGGGAGATAGACGGTTTATTAGCATTACTTCTGCCTAATAAGACATTAAGCTCCCGCCAGAACTTAGACGGGTTGTCAGACAGGGTTTCAAGTTTGTTAGTCATAAAGGCATCCTGTGCTACCTCTGAGCCCAAGTTGATTTCATCACGCAGATCTTTCGCTAACTGTAACAGCCGGGGATTGTTTTTACCTTCAGAGCAGTATTGATGCATTACCTCATTCCTGCGATGGATTAGCTCATAAAGGTCGTTAGTCATCCATTCCTTACCATAATCTTTGAGATTCATGTCCTTGATAGGACAGTGTATGTCTAGGTAATTACTGATAAGGAGCAGCAAGATACTCCACATTTCATCTGCGTCATTAGAGGCATCAAAATTTAACATGTCAGCGTTGAGCAGGTAGTCTGTGAAGTTGTCCACATTGTACCTTCTGTATGACCTTCCTTTAACCTTAATGTTAGTGGGTATTATTTTTGCTTGTTTGCGTACAGCATAAACCGGAAGGTGGTCAGACACAAAACATGGTAGAGTGCCACTATACATTACAATATTACACGATGTGGCAATGGGGTCAATACAGGTTCCACCAATACCACTGGGGTGTGGTCTGGTGATCCCATGGATTTTGTCAACCAGATTTAGGTCACCAGTTATCTTATTATATTTCTTCGTCTTGGCGTGTTCCGTATCTAAGAGGTTGATATTCACATCACCCAACAACCACAGTTCTCGGCCATCAAAGAAGTCATTTTGACATGCCTCTAGTACGGCATCAAGGCATTTTACATAGCTGCCGTTAGGCGGCCTATAAGCCAATACCAGCGTCATTAACCGGTGCTTTTCTTGGGTGTAATTCAATATAAGCATCTCAACATCAGCATCTGACTTTGTTAGGGTATGCATAATAGAGCAGTACGGCGCTAGCCGTTCATGCACATAGATTAGTAGCCCGCCACCGACCTTATCTATAACTCTATCTAATCTATATGTCTGGTAGTGATTTACTATAATTTTATTGTCTGGGTACGGGTTAACCAGCCAGCTCTCACTCACACAGAAGATATCAAATAGTGGCACTAGATCGGCAATTGCCTCAAACTTTTTCTGTGACACCATGTTATCAAATCCAGCATGGCCACCGGCGAGTAAACAATGCTAACAGCTTGACTGTATGTGTGGTATAAATACATGAATTACTTGCACAAAAAGCTGCATTGTTCATATAATTATGTGTGCTTGTGCAGGCAAGAGTTAAACCCCTGGTAAAATGCTTTGTCATAGAAATCAGCCTATTGCAGGTAAAAACAGTTACCATAATCCACCTGATTCTAAAACTCTTTATACTGCTGTTCTAGACGATTCCATTATATATTTAGTGGTCCAAATGATGAAGTAAGGCACCAGCTGTAACTATACAACTATGCAATACCAAAGCTGCCATAAACACAGTGCAATCACCACTTTTGATTCTCTATGCTACAGTGGGGATCCCTCAAAAGTGATCTGGTAACTGCAGTTACCATAGCCTCTGACAGTGATGAAGGAGGAGGTGGTGGTGAACGGTGAGCATCCAAGCATGGCAGGAGGCAGCACCGTGTACCATACAGGAGTTAACTACCCTTATTCCGGACACTTCTTATTAAATGTGTTTGGTTAAATACGGCATCCCATAGGGTTACAGCAGCAATACTGTATCAGTCTACTTCTGGTCAATCTCCCTCGAGGGGTTGCTGCCTCCTGCCATGCTTGGATGCTCAACGTTTACCACCACCTCCTCCTTTATCTATAAAGGATTTTGAAACAAGTAGATTTTAGTCAAAGACCAGGTGGGGGGAGAGGAAAGCATGCAATCTATCACCATTATTGAGGTATGAAAGTTCTCCTACCCTTCACTACTGATACCCACTGCACTGATAAACTGCTCACCTTAGTCTGTAGTGGCTATCCCAGGTTGGTCATAGGGATACTATCAACATATGTTATTTCACACTGTACATATATTTTCGCAGGGATTTTCGCGGATTTTCAAATCCGTGAAAATATGCACAGCGCAAATATCTTATCCAATCTAGTCCTTTGACTAACATATGCCAATATTCGAATTCAAATAGATGTGAAATTGTACTTTACAGGCAAATCATGAAAATATACATGCGTGAAAATATATACGTTTACAGTATTTGTCAGTACGACGAACTGATATTCAAAAATGACTGAGGCAAAACAAACTATGGCTAAGGCCTAATACTCATCGAAATGGAATGACCAAGGTGGGTATGTCACTACTGACTATACCTGATGGTATGATACTAATTATAAGATTACACAACCAAATAAAGTAAATGTAAGCACGTTAAATACACAAGTGGATGGTTATAAAAAAAGGTTGACTGATAAGGTAGCTGAATGGTCATTGGTATTGGATTTGGATACTGATTTGGCCTGGGACTTATTATTTCGGACACCTCAAGGGGGGATCCCTTCTCTACCCTAACCTAATGGTGGGAAAAAGACCCTCTATAATCTACGTCAGACAGCAATACAAAGGTGATGAACCCCTATAGCCGGTGATCCACTGCCACGACTTGGCTGCAAGTGAGCCCGTACAAGAGAGGCTTGCGAGTACTCTCACAAATATCAAAACTTCTCAAAATGTCTGCGATACTAGTCACACGCTGCTCATCCCTGGTGGCAATGTTGTCGCAGGGGCTCGCAGAAGCAGATCCACTGATAAAACGCAGTCGCAGACAAAAAAATAGAGTAAATTCTCGGCAGTCGATCACTGCCATATTTGCCATGGTGAGGAACAGGCTATTTTTATTCAATTCATTTAAAATCATAGTAAACAGACAACCCAGTAAGCAAAAAAACGTTATACAGGATTTTGTGACGTTAAATAACGTTTCTCTAACGCTTCTTACTAGGCCATAACGTTATTTTAAGTTTTAAAACGTTATTTTGACGTACAATAACGTATTTTTGTTTTGGTTTGGAATGGTTTTTATTGTCTGCAACAATATATACAAAGTGATTGTAGACAAATATCAGTATCAAATTCAATAGATTTTCAGACTATACCAAAATAAGTGTTTTATTGTGTGTCAAATACAAGGTATTAAGTCACCATGAGGTGTTAAATTCAGTATATATTACGATCAGCTGTCTCCTATGTTGGCTGGTCCCATTAATACAGGGTCATCAGTAATGACAAGGTGTTTATCACCAATCAGTCAAATTATGGGTACAAAGCTTTTAGCAAAGCAATACATATCAATGCATGTCAGTTAAATCATAACAATGAGGTTGAAAAAAACGAAAAAAAAGGACAGCTAAAAAATATGAATACAAATTTAAAACATCCGTTCAATCATAGTAGGTGAAAGATACTGCAATGATAAAAGTTCCCATGCTGTGGTAAGGTGCCGGGTATTGTCTTAATACAATTACAACATCATTATCCAGTGTATTAGACTTTATTACATGGTAGTGCGGCCTTCTTTATGCTAAACCTCCGGACTCCATGCCCCAATGGAGTACGGTGTAGCCATACACCATGGCCTCCAAATTTGTTGATTTTCTTCGTTTTAAGACAGTAGGGTCATGTAATAAACACAAAACCCCACTTGTTAACATTAATGCACATCATACATCACTCGTTGAAGCTGGGTCATATCACACTCAGCTGTTGGCATTGTGTGATATGACCCAGCTTCAACTCGTGAAGTAAGATGTGCATGTATGTCATTGGTGTGGTGTTTTGTATACTGTATACTGTAAATGTAGATATTTTCCATGGTTTTAAAAACCACAAAAAATGTACAGAGCGAATATTTATCCTGTATAGTTATACAACTCCCACATTACAAATTTTGCGAATTTAAATACATGCGACATTGTACTTTTTAGCAAATTCACAAACATTTTACACAAGAAAATATCTACATTTACAGTACACAGGTTACCTCCTTCAAATTATACCCCCCCTCTCCCCCCTCTCCCCCCCTACCAGCTCCCTAAAGGTGCAACCAGGACAACAGCCAACTGAGCATGAACGGTGTATACCTTGTCTAGGAGCACCTGGCGAGCCCCCTGATTGTGACTCAGTGTGAGGGCATTGGGACCTTTATTTGTGGTAATGTTGACACCTACAGGAGGAGGCCAGCCTCATCCCTTGGTGGTACCAATATACCGTATTCGACGTAATAAGCGCACAGTGCGGTTAAAAAATTATAATGGGCACCTTTTAGTGGTTAAGAGTTTAATTGGGGTCAGAAATTGAGAATTGTAGTATAAAAATCGGCCAAAAACGGGGGGTGTTTGCTTATTAGGGGGTGTGCGCTTATTATGTCGAATACGGTAGGCTATAAAACTGTGGGACAGGAGGCTGGGATTCATTAACACTGCAATTAATACACTGCAGGATGGGGCTCATGAGGTGAGAAGTTTGGTTTATTTGATGTCATGGTAACCACTGACCACGGCTATGCGACTCCCACACAGAACTAATTAGCCAGGCCCTTTGTAGGCCTCGCCAGGTCCTCCCAGACAAGCTATAGGCTGTGTCTCATGAGATGGGGCCAAGTGTAAACGTCTTTGACCGTGTGCAGGCTTTGACCGGGTGCCAGCTTTGACCTGGTGCCAGCTTTGACCGGCTTGATAGAAAAGGGTTTATTAAGGGCATTTGAAGATAAATATTGGCTGTAAAGGTTTATGGATGTTACAACACTTTACATTAGTAGCTAGTAGCCCATTTATATCTCAATCTGCCCTAAATAAACCCTTTTCTATCAAGCCGGTCAAAGCTGGCACCAGGTCAAAGCTGGCACCCGCTCGAAGCTAACATCCGGTCAAACATGTTAACAATTGGCCCCATCTCATGAGACACAGCCTTTAGCAGCTCAGGGACACTGTAAATCACCCTGTGACATCATGGGCTAGATATATGACAAGTAATGCCCCAATAACCATGAGATGAATTCCTATGTAGCCCAGAGGTAAACATCTGTGCTACATTTTATGGAGGGTGTATATGGCCAAAGATATCAGTGGTAACTTGTTTTTCCTGACCAATAATTTGCTAAAATTAGGAAATATGAATATAATAAATACAAAATCTGGAGCCAATATATAGGAATCTACTCACTATGTAGGCTTTGTGGGATGAAGACTGCTTATTAGCTGAGCTTACTTGGATACCCTTATCCCATACATAGGCTTTGTGGGAATAGGAGATTTAGGATTTAACACCATATTTGTGGGATAAAGACAAAATAAACTAGTCAAAAGTTGTCTAACCTATCAGGTTACCATCCCACAAATAGAAGCTGGCAAATGTTGGGTGTTTGGCTGCAGCTGGCACATGCCAAGTGGGTCTTCTATTTCCAGCTAGAAGACAAGTTTTTAACTCATTTTCTTTATGACAGTCACTTAGAAGAGTCTGGAGACAAGTTTACTATTTCAGTGTACACTGATAATAAACCTATAGTCCGTAGTGACTAAGCCATCATATTTTGAACCCAATAGTCAGATGACTACAGCAGATATTCCACTGCCGTCAGTTGAAAAAAGTCATCCGACTGCAGTAGTTTATAGCATTTCATAAACAAAATTACATAATCTGACATAATATTACCCTCCGACCGACGAATTTCTAATTCCACCAAGTGAAATCGGATGAATTTCACCCGACCGACAAAAAAAAAGCAACAAAATGACAAACAATATCACCATTTTCTGCTCCCAACACGCTGTGACAGAGCAAAAATCGGTCGGTCGGTCGAAAATGTCATGAAGAGGAAAGGAGAAGAAGCATTAGTACCCTTTTTACACACCAGTCGACAACATCTCTTTTGATCATGTGACCCGGCACACTCGTCCACACAAAACCAAAATAGCGAAGAAGGGATCAAGACTCGCTGTCAGCAAAAGCGCTGAAAAGAAGCCCAGCAAACCGACGGGGGAGCAACAAGAAGACAATGTTGTACCCGATCCACTGCCTAACACCTCAGAGAGCACTGAAAAGAGGAGAAAGGGCGACCAAACGTTGAGCAAACAAGCGAAAAAAAGGACGGGGTAGGGAACGCGGGGCTGGGGCAGCAAGGAAGGTGGTGTAGCCGAATTCTACCAGATCCACCCAACCTTCTGGATGCATAGAAGAAACAAAACAGTTCAGTTCCTCAGAAGAAGAGGAGGAGGAGCAGGAAAGCGTGGGCAATTGGGCTCTTAAAAAATTATAGAAAATGGCAGAGCAAGAATTCCAGTCATCTTTCAAAAAACCTACCACTTCCAAACCTGGTAAACCAGGTCATCAGTCTGATTACATTGAACAAGACTCAGATGATGAGGAGGAAGGTGAGGAAGACGGAGAAGAGGAAATCGGTTCCCTACTGATGGACAATGACGAAATTGATAATTCCCCGACTCCAAGAAAGCTTTCTTAAACGGCAAAGAGGCCGAACTATGCCAACTATTGGAAGATGAGAGAGTGTTATATGATTCAAATAAGCCTGGACACCTGGACCGGCTTACCGGAATGACGTCATAGGTCGCATGTCCTTGAAGCTTCAAATACAATGTGAGTAGTATAGTATGTATCGGAACGGGACTATGCTTAAGTACTGTTTATTACTCAATCGATATGCAGCCAATCAGAGGCCTCCCTTTTGGCGGGAAATTCAAAAGCAGCCAATGAGAGGCCTCCCTTTTGGCGGGAAATTCAAATAGGTCACGTGACCGGAAGTGACCTACTTCCGGTCACGTGACCTTTAGGCGGGAAATTCAAATAGGTCACATGACTGGAAGTGACCTACTTAAGAGGGTCACGTGACCACCATGTTGGCGGGAAATTCAAATAGGTCACGTGACTGGAAGTGACCTACTTAAGGGGGTCACGTGACTACTATGTTGGCGCGAATTTCAAATAAGTCACTTGAGATTTTTATAGATAAATAAATTTTAAAAAGAAAAAGCAAGCTGAAAGCTTGCTAAAAAATATTTTAAAAATGTGGCTCTTTTTTTTAGGGGGGGGAGGGGCACTCTGGGGGGCACTCTTTAAGATGCATAGGGGGGGAGGGGGGGAGGGGGGGAGGGGGGAGGGGGGGAGGGGTTTTTAAGAGTAAGACTCGCTCTCTGCCCTCTCTTTTAGAGGGCAGAGAGGCGAGTCTACTGGTTCGTCTACTTACAATGTCAACATTTTTTTTGTTTTGTTTTTGGGCAAACTGAGTTTGCACAAGGAAAAAAAACACGACTTACTTAGGGCAATAACGTCTAGAAGAGAGAGAGAGAACTCTTGCTCTAGGTTGAGCGGGACTACATGATGAGTATACTGAGTGTTAGGACTCTTGCTACACGACCAAAAGATTGAAATGTATCATGATGCGTTTATGATGATGTGCATCATGATGTGACTATCTTACAACCCTATAAGAAATAAGCAAGGTCTCTCTCCTATACATAGGCGTACTTACACTGGCTATTTGTAAACTAATGAATACGACTTCCTCATTAAAATTGTCATCTACAACTCTTTCAATCTTAAGGCTTTTTTTTTTTCTTTTTTTTGAGTTTATTCTTTTTTTTTCAAATTTGGTCCCACCTCAAAAGAGGAATAGGACTCTGTAACAATGTAGCTCTCTTGATCAATTAACAGTCCACATTTTTCTTAGATGTCATCTGACAGCTTCTTGCTAGGCCAAGATATTGTTAAATAAACAACTTGGAAAGCTAATTACAGTTTTCTGGGCTTGAAATATGAGTATCTTGACTGTAACAGCAGCCTTTTACCATAAAGTCCTTCAACAGCCCCCTGTTTTAGAGCCATTTGGTCAGCGACAGCCCCTCTTTTCTCATCTTACACAGAGGCAAATATCAGAGTCACCCAATGTCGCCTAAACCGCTCTCACACAAGGGTCAGGCACTGCTGGACTATAATAGATAGGTCAAGGGTCATTCTACTGAGGGGCAGGCTAGGCCGGACATTCAATAACAGGCTGGACTTTGGCAAACTTGCTTGAAAGTCTGGCCACGCTGGATCCTTATGCCACAGTCTGTCAATGCTGGACTCTTGCTGGCCAGACTTTCAAAGCAAATTTGCCAAAGTCCAGCCTGTTATTGAATGTCCGGCCTAGCCTGACCCCTCAGTAGAACGGTCCTTGACCCATCTATTATAGTCCAGAAGCGCCTGACCCTTGTATGGGAGTAGTATTGGCGACATTGGCTGACTCTGATATTTACCTGTGTGTACGGAGGGAGGAGAGGGTTCACAGCCACAGCTCTCTTAAGGCAAAGCTTGCGCTTATAGAGCACTACTAGTGGAGGTCTAGATGAGGAGGCTATGGTGGTTGTCTTCAAAAAAAAAAAAAAAATAGCCATGGTACATGTCGATGTCGCTTAATTATGCTCATATCTCATGTCGATTTTAAGAATTGCTCATGTCACCTGTCACTATATTTTTCAAGCTTCATGTCAAATGTCACTAGGCCTCATGTCGAATGTCGATTCTAAGAATTTAGTGGTCCACACTGCCGCTGCTGCTGCTGCTGCTGATTTGCTGTTGCTGCTGCTGCTGCTGTCGGTGCTGCTGCTTGTGCTGCTCGTGCAGCTGCTGCAGCTGCTGACAGCTGCTGCTACTTGTGCTGCTCGTGCATCTGCTGCAGTTGCTGACGATGTCACGGATGCTCTTGACAGATGCTGCTGCTTGTGCTGCTCGTGCAGCTGCTGCTGCTGCTGCTGCTGCTGCTGACGATGTCACGGATGCTGCTGACAGATGCTGCTGCTTGTGCTGCTCGTGCAGCTGCTGCAGCAGCTGCTGCTTGTGCTGCTCGTGCAGCTGCTGCAGCTGCTGCAGCTGCTGACGATGTCATGGATGCTGTTGACAGATACTGCTGCTTGTGCTGCTCGTGCAGCTGCTGCTGCTGCTGACGATGTCACGGATGCTGCTGACAGATGCTGCTGCTTGTGCTGCACGAGACCGAGTAGCCGCTATTACTAATGCTACTATGATGTACTCCAGATCATCGTCCGTATATGTCGTCTCCTCGCACCATATTGTGTCTTCTCCTGTTTTGAATTCCGTCATTTTCTGAACAATCTCCTCGTGAGTGCGTTGCATATATCGAAGCTCCTTCAAAGACCAGATAACTTGTATGGCGAAGCCTGAACAAATACCTGAAGGAATTTCACCACAGTCAGGCCAAGCATACGGAGCTAAGAAAAATAGCTCTAACAAAATTTTGTCCCTCTGTCCAAATGAAACTACTTCCGTTCCGATGAAGTTGAAGCATGCTTCTATCCATTGCTCCTTGGTGACGTCCTTCCAATGTTTCTTTAACTCACATGCATCATAGGGCACTGTTTCTCTTCCTGCTTCAAGTGGGAGTTGCTTTTTCTTTCTTGGACTCATTTGGAGAGTTACGATGCTCTGTAGCGTCGACACTTCGATAAGAAAAGAAGCTGTAAAGGTAGAAATAACCCTCATAACATGCTGAGCGAGCGTAGAGTGGACGATGCTACGATGATGAAGGGCGGGTCGAGAAAGTGTGATGGGTGAGAGCGGCGTTTCACTCCTTATGTACCCTGTCCTAGATAATCATCTTAAACGGCTGAAAAGACTCTCTCAGTACAGAGTCTCTACTCAATTAAGTGATCTGTTAAGTAAGTTTTCACATGCTACCTGACTACTGCAGGTGGGTTTAGACTTAAGCAGCTTAGTGCACACACGTGTCTGTTAGAAAGCTACCTGCACACCTGCCTTCCTTTTTCACTAGTATTTACCCCCTGCCGACTTATAAGGCGCCTATACACGTTTCAGCTTCCTTATATACGTCTTCTTGCTTCTAGAGCTAAGCTACCGTAGTGGCTTGAATAAGCGCAGGGGTCTTAAATAAGCGCAGGTCTTGAATAAGCGCAGGATAAATGAGGGTATTGAAATGGAAATTTAGGCCATTTTTGTATCTTGAATAAGCGCAGGTCTTGTATAAGCGCAGGGTAAATGTACCATCGAAATTAATAAGCGCAGGTGCGCTTATTCAAGCCACTACGGTACTTGCCGTTGTTTTCAGCTGCCGCAGGCTGACTGGCAGCTATTTAAAAAGAGAATACTCGTTACCTGTATAACGGATCAGGGGGTTATGAGATTAGAGTGTGTATACAAAAAAAGCTACAGGGGGCGTGTGTCTGTCTGTGAGGTAGAGACGAGTCCATGTGGTAAGCGACTTAAGTGTAAAACAAAAACACCTCCTCTTGCCGCAGTGAGTGGAGCGGACGGCGGCTGGCTAGTTGAATAAGTGTCAGCTTAGAAGATAATCCGTCCACGGGCTGGCGCGTCACACCTGTCGTTAATCACCCCCTGTAGTCTTTGTAAACACAGTTGACCCGGCTTTATCTCTTCACCAGCTATAATCCCATATACATGTTATCTGTCTTTTCATGCTGATGGATTAGGGGTGGAAGGGGTCCAGGTGAAAAGCAATTTGATTCCTCTCTGGAAGAGGGTGGGGCTCTAGGTGAAAACAAGCTTAGAAGATCCAGATTAGCCGCTCTCTCAGCTATATAAAGAGCCTCAATTTTTATCTCTGCCCACTTCGTCTTGTTGTACACTATCAGTCACGAGGCAGACGCTCGAAGTAGCAGATGTTTGCAGTATGGTTTATACAGAGGTTACCTGCTAATAGGATTTTGTCTAAAAAAAATATGGGGTGAGTAGATCGCTTTTTTTTCTAAAAAAACCACTTAGAACTCGGGTATGAATATGTAGCACTGTAAATAGTTAGTGTGAGTACACAGTAGAATCTACGGTACTATAGTCTTAACTGTCTAAAGACTGTGGAGCGCGTTAATGCGCGGTCTCCTTACTAATTTCACTTGACCAGGCTGGCAGGGTCAACTAGTCTAGGTAATTACAACCACAAGGGCGGCTACTCAACATCCAAGTAGACCTACTACTACGAGATTGTCTTTTTTGACCACTCTGCTGCCGCCTGGTGATTACATGCTCTAGTATAGCTCTCCGCTCTTTTCGTCAGATGACGCCACAATAGGATTTTTGTACATTTCTACGATACTCGCGAACATTTTAAACGCATAATGAACTATAATAAGCAACAAAGCACACTTCTATTATATTGAATATAAAAAACATGTCAATGCTGTGTATTTCTGATAGAATGAGGCAGTTTCTTTGAAATATCAACTGAACTATAGCGAGATGAAAATACTACACCATATCTAAGGCGATATAAAAAGCTATATATAGTCAGAACCTCTCACGGATCGGTATTCTGCAACGGATCACTCAACCACTCGTCCTCGAAAGCCACACAGGGCTCCTGTCCATCAGGACTTTGAGCCTTGATGCTTTTGAGGGAGGTTTGATCCTATGCTGCCTAACATGAGGTGTAATTAATAAAACCGCGGCCCCTCTTTAGGGGCCACACAATAAACAAAGAATAAAAAGACTAAGGGGCCGTTCACAAACATCATCCCTATTTTTTTTCTACGGAGCGGGTAGGTCTTAGGTTTAGCACTATCTGTCGTTGCAAATGGTGCTCGTGTAGAGTCGGCATGATGTACCAAAAGAGCATTTATACACAATGATACCATTGTACAAATGTGTATACTTAGTAGGCAGTGTCTAATCATCAAATCTAAGAGGGTGCTATAGTTTTATTATACTTTTATAGGCTATTTTAAAATCCAAGCTTAGCTTAGTTCATAGTCTCCTTACCAATTTTCACTTGACCAGGCTGGCAGAGCCAACTAGTCTAGGTAATTATAACCACAAGGGCGGCTACTCAAGATCCAAGTAGACCTACTACTACGAGATTGTCTTTTTGACCCCTCTGCCGCCTAGTTATTACATCCTCTAGTCTAGCTCGCCATACCCTTTGAGCAGCTCCATTGCCTCGGTAGAAGTGTAGGGGCGTGCTTTCCACCTTCAGTCATCCATAGATTCGATCACCATCACCGCCCTTGAAATGACCTCAGCTGTTAATTAGGGCGTAAAGCAACCCAACAACCAACCAAGTCCCTGTCAAAGATGTGAATAACGAACGCGCTAGTATAGTTCTCCGCTCTTTCGTCAGATGGCGCCACAATAGGATTTTTGTACATTTCCACGATACTCGCGAACATTTTAACCCAATAATGAGCTATATAAAGCAACAAAGTGTGCTTCTAATATATTAAATATAAAAAACAAGTCAATGTTGTGTATTTCTGATAGAATGAGTCAGTTTCTTTAAATATCAACTAAACTATAGCGAGATGAAAAATACTACACCATATCTAAGGCGATATAAAAGCTATACATAGTCAGAACCTCTCACGGATCGGTATTCTGTCTGCAACGGATCACTCCCACTGGTCCTCCTATGCTACACACGGCTCTGCCCTGTTTGAGCTTTGAGGCCTTTGAGGATCCATGCTGCCCAACATGAGGCGTAATTAATTACGCTGATGTTGCGCAGCAGCGGCAGCATCTAACTCTCATCGGAGTTAGTCGGCCCCTCTTTAGGGGCCACACAATAAACAAAGAATATACTGAATCTGGGACCTGCTGGCGAGGGCCCCAACTGTGAGGTCATTATTGTCCACATTGGTAATATCAATTAAACTTTAGACAACACCCACCTTAAGTATCATTAACAGCCAATATCAATAAACTTAGCATCCTCCTGGTTACCACATTTAGCACCAATTTTACAACTCACAGTGGACACCCTTGAAAATAACGCCAGCCCCACCCCGCTTTTTATTGCTCTACTGATTTCTCCAATCCAAAACATTGGGTATCCAGTCCAGCTGTGAGCTCATTAGGCAAGCCCTTTGTCAGCCTCGCCAGCAGGTCCCGGATTCAGTATAGAAAGACTAAGGGGGCGTTCACAAACGACACTCCTTTTTCTACGGGGGGTAGGTCTTTAGGTTTAGTGCTATCTGTGTCATTAGGCCATTTAAGTGACATGTGACATGGCCATTCTTAAAATCGACATGTGACATGGGGCTTAGTGACATGAATAAAAAATTCTCAATTACTGTAAAAGTAGGCTACTCAACTCTTCCTTCAAATTCCGTCCTTGCGGGTAGTCAAATTAAAAAAAAAATTCCTGGGGTCTATGGTCCCAAGAGTCGAATTGTATCAATTACGGTGTCCCTACATTTTCCCCTTAGTGACACTAGTGACAATGCCTTTTTCCTTAGTGTCATGTGACATGGTCATTTCTTAAAAATCGACATGCGACATGGGGACCCCCCATCTACTGTAAACATACTTTATTTCGCGCTGTACATATTTTTCGCGATTTTTCGCGGATCCCCCTTGTCTTGTTGCTATAACAACATAGATGAGGTTAAACAAAAAATAAGCAGTGTCCAAAAAAAAAGCACCCCCCCATGACGTCCACGTTCAGACCCCCGCAAAGGGGTTACATAACGATAAGTACAAAGACCCTCTTTTCATGACAATACACGTTCATCTCAAACCCCTAGCGCCCCTATAAATAGGGTTAAGTACCTGTCCCGACTCCCCTACCACTGCTGCTGCTGCTGCTGCTGCTGGAGGGGTACCGAGAACTACCTCCTTTTAGAAAACTAAGTAAAAATATCCTTCTTCATGTCCAGTTACATACAATGTCGATCAATTTGACACTGTAGCAACATGTCTCCATATCTGTATGCTGCATAAATGCACAATACACGGTTTTGCACGCACTTAAACTAAGGCTAACATGGGTGACCTATATAGATATGATACTCTCGTTTTCGGGGCTAGTAGAAATTAGGCGTCTAATATGGACGTTCCGGGTTCGAACCCTCACTAAGTTTTAGTCAAAACGTCTAGCCACGTCGCCTAAGGCGACGAAAGCGCGTCAGGGAGTTTACAGGGTTCGAACCCGTGAGCTGCTCCTTGGGGCCACAAAAAACGCTTCAGGCTTGAAATCCCATAGGAAAGAAATTTTGGGTTTTTGGACTTTAGGCCTTAATTTGGGGGTGATCCCGAGCTGATAGAAAAATAATTCTTGGACGAGCGGATAGCTCTGGATCTCTTTTTATCTTAAACAGCGAAAAATTGATTATGGTTCCGCCGCAATTCCTCGGACGAGGGGTAATCAACCCCCCTCTTGCCGATCAAGGCAGTGAATTTTGACAGCGCGTAATCACTCGCAGCTATTGGGGACGGACCTCTTGGCTATGTCGGCATCTTAGTATGGTTCGTGTGACCTACTTAGAGGCTCACACGGTGGGGGTGTGTCCGGCGTTCGGCGCGCTGATTGGCTACTGGTGGGAGGTGCCGTGCTGTGTTAGGAACTTTGCATATTTGGGACGGGTGTTAAAGGCGCACTGAGTTGAGGTGCACCTTTAAGCAAGAGCACGAGCAGAAGCGAGGACACCATTTGCACAATCCAGACGTCGCGTTGGTAGCCTTACTACCCGTCGCGCATTCAACTGGAGGCTTAAGTGTGACAAATGATGATTCTTTGTCGACGCGACTACTAACATCAGCAGCATCAGCAGCAGCGGCAGCAGCATCGGCAGCAGCTATAAGGTGAAAACATGTTCAGACACGGTCGGCGTGTGAGACCTGTCCAGTCACGTCCGAGCAGGTTCGAACAAGTTCGAACGTGTCTGAACATGTTCCGGAGTGCAAGACGTGTGCACACACACACATACACACACACAGACACACACAGACACACACACACAGACACACACACAGACACACACAGACACACACAGACACACACACACAGACACACACACCCACACGCACACACCCACACACCCACACACCCCTATGTAGTGTGGGATGTAAAAGAACCATTGTCTCGGTAAAAGTGTAGGGACGTGCTTTCTATCTTCAGTCACCTCATAGATTCGATCACCATCACCGCCCTTGAAATGACCATAGCTGTTAACTAGGGCGTAAAGCAACCCAACAACCAACCAACCCACACACCCACACACCCACACACCCACACCCAAACACACACTCACACATTTTCTGTATGAGACTTCAGACCTGAAGCTGCTCAGTGTACGGGACTAGGTTTTGTCATATGTCCTACGGACGCTACTCAAGGGGGAATAAGAGAGCTGTCTCACCATGGCATGGGCTGGCTGTAGTTTATGTTTCGGTACCTACAACCAAACAGCCAGTACCCACCCCAGGGCTTCATGTCGCACGCGGGAAAAGTATAAAGATTCGAACGGTGGCGCCAACTGTCGGAATAGCGGGTACACTACGTCAGTAGTTCTTTTGTTCTCCGCTGAGTGACTGGGCGAAATGTAGTCGGTAGCGCTATTTTCTGTGCACTGTTCTGTTCATTTTCTACACTTAACGCTTAAATAGAACATGTGTTTGTACAAGCTAGCCGTTTTTATCAGTGCAAAAATTAAATAAGCATCGGATAGAACAATAAAAAATGAGAAAGTAATCCAGCACTTAGTATAACGCGTCAGTTTTATCATGAGACACCGAAAGTCTGGTTCTTTCGGGTGCATAAGACAGTCGGCCGAGAGCTCCAAACCAACCAAAACGTACCAGAGTGCCATCTATCTCATTAGAACGTACCCGACAGGGCAGGGGCCTTCTACACCCCGGCTCTGATGAGCAAGCGACAATTGTACCAGAGTCCTATTCCTCTTTTGAGGTGGGACCAAATTTGAAAAAAAGAATAAACTCAAAAAAAAAAGCCTTAAGATTGAAAGAGTTGTAGATGACAATTTTAATGAGCAAGTCGTATTCATTAGTTTACAAATAGCCAGTGTAAGTACGCCTATGTATAGGAGAGAGACCTTGCTTATTTCTTATAGGGTTGTAAGATAGTCACATCATGATGCACATCATCATAAACGCATCATGATACATTTCAATCTTCATTGTAAGTAGACGAACCAGTAGACTCGCCTATTTTAGAGGGCAGAGAGCGAGTCTTACTCTTAAAAACCCCTCCCCCCTCCGCCAAAAGGGAGGCCTCTGATTGGCTGCATATCGATTGAGTAATAAACAGTACTTAAGCATAGTCCCGTTCCGATACATACTATGCTACTAATGTGAGTATATTTCAAAAAATATTGTTACAAATTAAAAATGGTATGATGAACTTTCTATGGTCACCGTGCACTTATTTATTTATTTGGTATGATGCGTGCTTCTCCTGGACACCAAACGTTCAGCGTATCCACATATTTTCATTCGGCCTCCCCTACACAAAACCACGCATAACAATAACCATATGGGTGGAGGGCTTAATCAACTTAATAAAGCTTTTTTCTAAGCCACTCAAATGTATGCAAGCCACCATTTTGATGTCGGGCTGTGAAATACGACCATGGGTTATTTCAGGGGGGGGGGAGTGAACTAATGACTTTATTGGTTGAATCACTGGCACTGCTATATTCAATGAAAAATAAATAGACAAAGGTTGACAAGTTTTGGTCTGTTGACAGGGTCATCTCACGAGTTGACTCTTGGGCCACATTTCACGAGGCCGCAGAACATATTTTATTATCCTCCTACCATTTGTAGAAGTGGAGATATCGATCAGAACATGAAGGGTTGTGGAAGCAAAGGCCTACTCTAGAAATGCACAGGGGCAGCTGTGAGAGATTGGCACCACTAGAGTGGACCTATACATACCTGTAGTTGATTTGTGACCATGCAGCCACTGTATCAGTTCTGTACCTGTTTTGATCTCTTTAGGCTGATATATTATATTTGATGGTGTGTGTAATACACTGTTGAAAATCTAGAAAACCCCTTGGGCATCCATTTAGGAGGCTGTCAATGGGTACATATAATATTCTGATGTATTAGGACCTAGCTGATTTGTTTTTATGGATGGCTGGCTAAAATTTCAATACTATCTATTGGGTAGAAAATGACCATCACTTTTCACAAACTGTCATTTCTCCCCTTGGTTACAAACCTGTGTTAAATGTACACTATGAGATACTAGTCTTCAAGGGCTTTCCAACATGCTATTCCATAGTGCCATAGTCCTATCAGGGGCTGAACAATCTGCAAAACCCTGAGGCTCATCTCAGGGAGACTCCTAAATGCAGAGCCAATTTTGTGTGTCACCTGTGGCTGCACTTTGAGACCACTGCAGTGCGTATTTCAGAGTGCCTAAGGCAAAAAAAAAAAAAAAGGTGTGTTTCAGGCAACCCGACCCTAGATTCAAAAAAGGGCCGACCCTAGCATTTTTTTCCCAATTTTGGAGATTTTTATTGTTATTTTTTGATTATTTTTTGATTTTTAGTGTTATTTTTCTCAATTTTTACAAATTCTTTCAAGAAAAACAAGCTCCCAGTGACCTCAGAGGCCTGAATAATTGATTAACTTCAGAAAATGGCTTTTTAAGAGGAATATGCAATAACTTTTTGATATTCCTAGTCAATAGAGGAATTATTGAATCATTCTGGTGAGTCGCGAGTCTATTTGTCGATTCGCGACTCATTCCTGGTTCTCTCCATGTTAAAAAAAATCAAAAAAAATCAAAAAAAAATCCGACCTACCTACCCTAGAAATTCTGACCATGTTACCTGAAACACACCTTCTTTTTTTTTTTGGCCTAACTATGATACTGACTCTTTCTCTTTCTGCCATTTTTAGGCCACATAGGAGTCGTTAACTGCGTAGACTGATTGATGATCTAATCAGTCCTGAAAGGAAAACAAGCGGCAAATGATCAAATGTCCTTGGTCCATCTTTTTAATCAGCCATCTTGAAAGTTTTCACACATCACCAGCTCCGACAAGGATACAGCACATAACGCGAAATATACAACACAGTAATTTGTCTCTTACATATTTCACAAGTGGAGGCTGGGCCTCAGCCCCCCACTCGTGAAATATAATAGAGGCGGTATTGATGGGCATTGGCATTTGTCTTTATATCAATAAGAATATTAATTACATCTACTAATGGTGCTAAATATTGGTTTCCCTGATGTCAATTGGATTTGATAAAATTATAATGTAAACATACATAACTGTAATGTCCAATGTATGCAGTTCCAGTCTTTGCGAAAACATGCAGGACAGTGGCAATGTCCCCCTGAAATGCCACCTGTCCAGCAGATTGATAAGTGTAGCAGGACAGAATGTCCAGTAGCATGTTGAGCTTTTCTGAACTAAAATAATTTAGTTGGGTTTCTAAACCTGAAACATGTTTGTCAATATACTGTGTTAAACTATGTATTTATCCTAATTTGGCCACAGATATAGTGTGCATATTATTCTCTAGTTGAAATGCCTGAATCATCAGATATCTTGGTATCCGGTCCTTCAAAAATGTAGCCGGTCCTGCAACATTGAAAATCTGCAGGACCAAATGTCCTGCGGGATGAAAAAGTTTTTGCAAAGACTGAAGTTCTATGAGGCTCTAAGAGGCCCCCCATTGCCTGTATGTAAAGGGTATAAAGTACCTCATATACCTTTACATCAAATGTTCAGTGCAATATGGGTCTGGCTAGAATAGACACCAAACTAAAACAGGAAATGTGTTAACCTCTTTTGATTATACTGTAATTTTGAAAAATCACTTTATCAAATACTTTATGAACTCAAAAAGTGGCATTGATTTTCAGTACCTGTATAACCACACTTGTGTCTTAAAAGGAATCATAATGATTGTCAGGGAATGGATAACCCCGCACTATAGACCTATGCGGTAAGAAAGGGTGACCTTTTCATAGTAAAGTGGTGTTTGCGTTGGTATTAGGAGACTCCTGAAAGCATTGTCTGTAATGGCTACATATATAAACATGTCAGGGTATGAACAGGGTAATCATCTTTCAAATGAGGTAAACTGCCATGCAGGATTTTGAGGGTAGGGTATCTGTCTATACCTCTAAGGGTCGTGGGTTCGAGTCTGCCTTTCTCCAGACACTTTTCTGCATTCTTTACATTGAGAATTATTACAATTATCTTTTTGCTTATTTTGCCAATAAATAGCGCCATACATTGTCGCAGGCCTATGTGCAACAGACCGTTTTGAATGATCACTCTGGGAGAATTTATGTGCATGGGGATGAATGATTAATTGTACACTTTAGTGAACAACAATCACATCATAGATAAACTAAGTAAACAAGGATTTCGTGAAAACAGCACAGGAGCTCTCTCTCTCTCTGTTTTACACACTGGGACGTCCAGAAAGTGGATGATTACAGACAGTTTGCTGTGGAGACTAGGCAAAGGCTCTGACTCCTTTTCCAGGATTTCTTCTGATTTTAATTTAGGTTTACCCCTGACTTATATGCCATCTAACATCTAGCACAGATATCCCCTGTGTCTGCATACCCCCTCTGTACTGACAGTATGACCTCATTCCCCCCAAGTAAGAAGAAGGTCATAATTTATCATGTCGGTAATGTGGTGAACTGGATCAAGACTAGGCCAAACTATAGGGATGTTTCAGGTTACGTGGTCTGAAAATCTAGGCTAGGTAAGTTCGTTTTTTGTTGTTTTCTTAATCAAGTCTCTACCTTTGGCCTGAAAAGTAGTCCTACCCAAGAACTTACACATGAACTTCAGTGA
Organism: Harmothoe impar; assembly: GCA_947462335.1. NCBI lineage: Eukaryota > Metazoa > Annelida > Polychaeta > Phyllodocida > Polynoidae > Harmothoe > Harmothoe impar. The sequence goes on along the minus strand of OX381717.1, from coordinate 61,214,363 downwards.
CTCCCCAACAACGGCATCGACTCATGGACTATCAAATTGACTCTGAAATAGCCCCAAAATGATCTAACATATATTATTTAAAAAAAACTAAATTGGATAAAAATGTCTAGGATCGGCCCTGTTTTGCTAGGTATGGTCAGGTAATTTGAAACGCACCTATTTCTTCATTTGGCCCTATGAACACCTATCAGGGTATGACATCTGCAGTGTCCCTGTACACTACAGACACGTCCACACTGTGACGCTGGGAGCACCGCAGCACCCATACCCCACCATGACAGGTAGGCTTTTCTCAATGTCACCTTGGGAAATGTTATCTAGATATACATGTCAGTCTGGTCTCTATCCTTTATTCCTTAATGTCCCAAATCGTAAAATGACCAGGTGTAGAGAAGGGTAGGGTATGTGTGAATACATATATGGGAAAGTAAAGGTGTCAATGTACACATAGGTAAGTTGGCCTAGGACACAATCGATAATTCTTTTTGAGATGGCAGGTATATCAGAATGTATACCAGTTAGTCTAAATGCCCTTGACCCTTTTAGAACTCTAAACTCTAGAATTGTAAAATTATGTTGAAATTCTAGCAAAGAAAGAGTAAGTTAACAATAATATAGAGCTTAATGAAATCCTCCATCCAGTAGGGCAGATAATTCAGCTCAGCATTGAATCACCATTGACTCAACATTGAATCAACATTGATAACTAGTTACTAATGTTGATTCAATGTTCCGTGCCCACTAAGTATAAGTCTTCTAGTATTACAACAATGATCTTTAGCTGTTTGTCATTTACCGTAAAACCTCGCATATATAATTATGTTACAGTAAAACTCCTGCTGCTGGCTGTGGTAGCCGCACTCACGACACAAACCCAGTCTACATGTAACTTGTATATATTATCATGTTACAGTAAAACTCCTGCTGCTGGCTGTGGTAGCCGCACTCACCACACAAACCCAGTCTACATGTTACTTGTATATATTATCATGTTACAGTAAAACTCCTGCTGCTGGCTGTGGTAGCCACACTCACCACACAAACCCAGTCTACATGTTACTTGTATATATTATCATGTTACAGTAAAACTCCTGCTGCTGGCTGTGGTAGCCACACTCACCACACAAACCCAGTCTACATGTTACTTGTATATATTATCATGTTACAGTAAAACTCCTGCTGCTGGCTGTGGTAGCCACACTCACCACACAAACCCAGTCTACATGTTACTTGTATATATTATCATGTTACAGTAAAACTCCTGCTGCTGGCTGTGGTAGCCACACTCACCACACAAACCCAGTCTACATGTTACTTGTATATATTATCATGTTACAGTAAAACTCCTGCTGCTGGCTGTGGTAGCCACACTCACCACACAAACCCAGTCTACATGTTACTTGTATATATTATCATGTTACAGTAAAACTCCTGCTGCTGGCTGTGGTAGCCACACTCACCACACAAACCCAGTCTACATGTTACTTGTATATATTATCATGTTACAGTAAAACTCCTGCTGCTGGCTGTGGTAGCCGCACTCAGCACACACACCCAGTCTACATGTTACTTGTATATATTATCATGTTACAGTAAAACTCCTGCTGCTGGCTGTGGTAGCCACACTCAGCACACAAACCCAGTCTACATGTTACTTGTATATATTATCATGTTACAGTAAAACTCCTGCTGCTGGCTGTGGTAGCCGCACTCACGACACAAACCCAGTCTACATGTAACTTGTATATATTATCATGTTACAGTAAAACTCCTGCTGCTGGCTGTGGTAGCCGCACTCAGCACACACACCCAGTCTACATGTTACTTGTATATATTATCATGTTACAGTAAAACTCCTGCTGCTGGCTGTGGTAGCCGCACTCACGATCCAAACCCAGTCTACATGTTACTTGTATATATTATCATGTTACAGTAAAACTCCTGCTGCTGGCTGTGGTAGCCGCACTCACCACACAAACCCAGTCTACATGTTACTTGTATATATTATCATGTTACAGTAAAACTCCTGCTGCTGGCTGTGGTAGCCACACTCACCACACAAACCCAGTCTACATGTTACTTGTATATATTATCATGTTACAGTAAAACTCCTGCTGCTGGCTGTGGTAGCCACACTCACCACACAAACCCAGTCTACATGTTACTTGTATATATTATCATGTTACAGTAAAACTCCTGCTGCTGGCTGTGGTAGCCGCACTCACCACACAAACCAGCGCTCAGAGGATCTGGAGTATTGCCATTGGGCATGGCTGGGGTAGCCACGAGTACTTGTAAGTGTTCGAGTTTAATGATTATACCGCTTTATATGATTAATCATTGAAGGCATAGTGCTGTCATTTTTGGCCCTTTTGTTGGCATACTGCATGAAAACAGCCATATATATATATATTTATATATATATATATATATATATTTATATATATATATATATTTATATATATATATATATCACTGACAAGTAATTCACTGACAAGTAATTCGTGAGTACAACATCTGTGCATCATGCTTTTTAGTTTCTTTGGATATTAGTGGAAATAGGTAAATCTATTGTACATGGCCACCTGGTGACCATAGATAGTGATATCAAATATAAGTAAAAACAAGAACAACTGCAAACATATCAAGCCAATGTACATGGAATTGGAATTGGAGAGTATGAAATTAAGATACATGCAAAACAAGGTTTTGTTCTATTTTCTCTCCGATATAACTTAATCTAATTCAAAATGTGATTAATGCCAAGAAAACGGATTCTATTATGTATGATATGAGTAAACTCTATCACAATAACATTAGAACATTGGTCATGAGAAAAAAGATATTGCTGAGAAAACCTAACTGGTTTAAGTAACTTATTTAAGAACCTTTTTCTGTTTTCAGTGATGATGCAGGCTATTTGAGTGGCTTTGGAATTGGACTGATTGACCTAGGTAAGTAGGTTCTTATGGTACTTTGTTCGTGAGTTGAAAAAACATGAGTCTAAATTTATGTGTTTAAGTTCAATAATGCATGAATGCAATTGAAAGGCTTAAAGCGATTTCTAAGTGGCTTAAAGTGAGATTTACTTGAATTCAATTTACTTGAATCGAAGAACTGGTCTAGTTCCTCACTTGAATGCGAACATTCATGCAGTGAGACTACAGTTACCCGAGAAGTGTTTAGACGATGTAGATATTGGAAGTTCTATTCATGCACACGGTCTATTATCACTTCTATAGACAAAGGTTCACGAGTTTTAGTCGGTTGAATGGCTTATTTCATGGATTGAGCTCTAGCTGTATTTCACTCGGCATTGGGCCTCGTGAAATGCAGCCCAAAAGTCAATAAGAGAAACTACAAATTACCAAAATAATTGATACGCTGGACGATAAAATAGCCTCACATTATGCTCTTCAAATGTATACAAAACGCCATTCTGTTGACATTATAGTGCCATGAAATACGAGCCTCGGTTATTTTACCTTTTTTTTTAAATATGGCATTCTTTGGTTAAATGATAGGACTGCTGTATTCCATGAAAAAAACTATTGCTGCTGTATGTTTCAGTGTGTACGTCCGGTAAGATGGACTGCCGCATTATGTTGGACAAGTACTCCAACTGTTGGCAGAGCGGGAAGCCCGGAGAACACCCCAGCGGGGGAGTCGGTAAGCAAATATAGGGTTCTGATAAAATGTAGACAAAAGTTCAAGAGTTTTAGTCTGTTGACTGGGTTATTTCACATGTTGAATGTCAGGCCATATTTCACAAGGCTCTAGGCCAGAGAGTCATCAAGTGAAATTACCCTGTCAATGTTTTTCTATTCAAAATACCAAAGTTATGACAAATCTATACAAACCACCATCTTTTATTACGTCACTGGCCGTTAAATACGGCCATGGCCATGGGTTATTCAAAGGTTTTGCAAAATATGGATTTCCTTGGTTAAATCAATGAGATAGTCCATCAGATGTTGTTTTAACTTTTTTAGAATAGTGCACTTTTAACTTATATGTAGTTGTAATCCATGTTATTTTCTGCATGATATGTCTCCTGGTTCTGCCAGGGCATCAGGATGCCCTAAAAAGGGAGGGGAGGCATATTAGGGGGAGGGCGCTCATTACGTCAAATACGGTATAATAAAATACATTTAAAATACATTACAAATACGTCAAAGCAGATTCATCTGTGACTATTCTCATAAGTGACAAGCTAAAGTATAATTTTTATGATCTCTTGTTAAAGTAGGTTAGATCTGGGCTGAATCTGGGCATTTTAAATCTGGGTGAGCCTATATGGGCTCCCAGTGGTAGCTCTGGACTACAAGGACCAAATCTCAGTGTGGCATCATATGACAGCCCACCATATAGGCCCCATTAAATACTGCTGGCTGGGTAACCACCGGATGAAATTAACTTAAATTCGCTTGTACCCCAGGTATAATGGCTGCTTACTATGACACGTGTATGGGCTGGGTGCCCACCGTGGAGCGTATCCACACCTTCGCCTTCTCCCTGCCCTACATGGAGCGACGCCTAAGCTACTTCTTTGTGAAGAAGGGAAACAAGGACCAGTTCAACCCTAATGACCTAACAGGCAAGAAGATTGGTGAGTATTAACTATTGTCAAAACTTTGAGCAGCGTAAAAACTGGAGTAGAAGCTGCAGCTTGTACCAGAGTCTGGGACTCAACTTTCTTTTGATGAACATACAAACATACCTACCGTAAAACCTCGCATATAAGCCTAAATCGCATATAAGCCGCACCCCAAGTTTGGGCCGATCCTAAAAGCCGCCCCAGAGATCTGATTATGGTGACTTTTAGTACTGTACCATAGTAGCAAAAACTCGCGTATAAGCCGCACCCTGACCCTGGGCTGATCCTATAAGCCGCACCGCCGATCTGACTCACGTACTAGCCGCGGCTTATACGCGAGGTTTTACGGTATATAGGGTGCGGCTTATACCAAGCTTTTTACAAGTATAGTATGGTACCAATTTAGCAATCTTTAGAACCCCTCTGTGGCTGATATAATTTGTCAGGGGGTTAGGGGTGTGGCTAATTACAGTCTTTGCGAAAAAAAAATCATCCCACAGGACATTCGGTCCTGCAAATTTTCAATTTTGAAGGACCGGCAACATATTTGGAGGACCAGATAGCCACATATCAGCATTCTAAGTATAAAGGAGTTTTTTCCATTAAAAATACAATGTACATTTGTAATCATTTATGGCCAAATCAGGATAGATATACTGTTTTACACAGTATGTTGACATTCATATTTCAGCTTTAGAAGCCCAACTGCCTTCTTCTAGTTCAGAAAAGCCCAACATGAGACTAGACATTTGGTCCTGCTACACTTGTAAATCTGCTGGACCGGTGGCATTTTACAAGGACATTGCCACTGTCCTAGATGTTTTCGCAAAGACTGTAATAATTATGTGAGTTAGGCGTATATGTGAGGTTTTACTGTAATTATTAGTTTGGTTACATCAAGGTGAGCCGAGATTTTGCTGCAACAAACACCTTATATTTCATCTCTCCTAGTTTTGCCATTCCCCACCTTACCCTTTGAAGTATTCCGCACTAGCAGGATGCAGTAATTCTACCTTGTGAGACCTTTGGCTGAAGCTGGTTCCTCACATGTCCAAAATCGGAGTTTTCAGGGGTCATAAGGCTTTCAGTTATAGCCCTCTGTTGTAGGTCCTTATGTCATGTGTTCAGATTGGGGGAGTGGTTAGGACTCTGGCCTACCAATCAATGGGTCATGAGTTCAAATCCATGTCTAGGCTTTTTTGTTTACACCTAATTTTAAATGTATTTCTGGTAGATCAAAAATTGTGAGAGTATACAATTTGGTTCTAAAGATCCTTTACACAAGATAAATGTTTATAGTGTAATCTAAATGGTTTTTCAATCAGTTGTATTTGAATATTCCTCAGGTGACTTATTCGGATTGGGAGAGTGGTTAGGACACTGGGCAATCAATCCAGGGGGAATAAGTTCGAATCCATGCCAAGGCGACAAGGTTTTTCTTCGAGCTGGTTATTCACAAGAAAAATAACGATGTAACAATGCAAACACATTTTAGATTACACTATAGATATTTATCTTGTGCAAAGGATCTTTACAACAGAATTGTATACTATCACAATTTTTGACCTACCAAAAAGTACATTTTAAATTGTGTGTGAACAAATAGAATTGAGATGGATTTAAACCCATGATGCATTGATTGGTAGGCCAGAGTCCTAACCACTCCCCCAATCTGAACAGATGATATAAGGAAACAAAATAGAAGCCTATAATTGAAAAGTTTATGACCTCTAAGGCATCAAATTTCGGACTTGACAGGAACCAGCTTCAGCTGATCAGCTTGCTGTTATACTTAGTAGAGGAAAGAGCACTGGTACCAGACAAGATGACGCTGTACAGTGATCATCTCGCTAATGCGGAATAGTAACAGGCAGGCATTTTTGCTCAAACAGGTGAAAGTTTTTTTTCGCCCTGTATACTTTTAATATCTATTTAACACAATCTCTAATAATTGTGAGTTCAGATTAGATTCAAGCAGTTAAAATGTGTGTCTCAAATATGGGGGAGGAGAAGAGTGGTATTGAGGTTAAAGGAGCCAATTATAAATGCCAAAAAAGTACATTTGCGACAATTATAGCCCAATGCACGGATCTATTCACGCATTGCTTGTGTGTTATCAGAAATTGATAAATTTAATGAGTCACCAAGAGTTGGGCCAAATTGTAAAAAAGTGTTTGTTCAGGCAACCCGACCCTGGATTCCAAAAAGGGCTGACCCTAGCATTTTTTTCTCAATTATGGAGTGCTTTTCTTTTTGTAAATTCTTATTTTCTTTATTTTTAGCATTTCCTTTATCATACTCTCACTGACTTCAGTGCCCTAAGTTTGCCTAAGAGGAATATCCAACAAGTTCTTGATCTTTATTTTTACTCGAGAAATTCTGATGAATTGCAAGTGCGGAAATTGCAACTTACTAATTATACTCTCTATTAATAGGGAAAATATAAAAAAGAATCCAATTTGCCTACCCTAAAATTTCGGACCATGTTGCCCGAAACACACCTTTATTTTGGTCTGACCAACATTGAGATAAAAATTAGAAATCATGCATGAAAAGATACTGAATACCACTCCCCATTGTAGCCTTCGTGGACGGGTGGAGCAGTAACGAGCAGTGTGTGGCGCGTCAGACCAGCATCCGGGGCCGCATCCTAAAAAAGGACCAACTCAAGATGTTCCCCTTACCCAGCAACTTAGTCACGGCACTGCAGAGTGGAGAGGTAGGTTATGTAAGATCTTCACTGTAAATAGTTAGTGTAGGTACATAGTAGAATCTACTGTGGATCTACCTTCCTAATCAAAATCATGCCAGGAAATTAAGTTTACTTGAATGAATATCTTTAATGCAACAAAGGACAAATTTGCCAAGTGACTAGACACCACACATTTTACCTGTAATCTTAAAAACCAATTTACCCGGTTATCTTAATGATTCCGCTCTTTTCTTCATCCCATCCTTTAGAGGTAAATGGTTTTGGTTATAGTTGATTACAGTTTCATAAAAGAAAAAGAAAAAAGAAGAGAGAAAGAAAGAGGTGTGGGGGGGGGGGGGATATATACAAGAATATTACCAACTTACAGTGGTGCCATCTAGAGGATAGGCCTGGAAACTGATTAAGATTACCGCAAAAGTGGACTTTTTGAGATTACAGGTAAAATGGGGCAAGTTGGTCCCCACGTGTACCTTTATTGCATCTTACCAGAAACTGATCCCTCTCCCTGTCAGGCGGATGCTGCCTTTGCAAATGAAGGTTTCTGGACGGTGGATCACCGTAAGGTGTTGGACAGGTTTGAGGACGTGACCTTCCACTGCCAGCTGAACGGTAATGGTATGATGACTCGGAAGGACAGTGACTTCCCCTCTCACTGGAACGCTGCCTTCACGACGGTCAAGAACAACAACCACTTCAAAGACTTCTGTAAGAAAGCCAACGAGGAACACGGTAAGTGTCATATTATGTTAAAGTTAGTATAATATCTGATGATTGGGGCTCAAAAAACTTTTTTCTTAAAAATGAGTCAGGATGTTCACAAATAACATATTTCTTAGATATTCCATTTGCCCTTATTCCCTACCATTTTGCTCAAATTTGATTTTGATGCCCAATATATATGGTCATAGAATATACTACATAGAAAGAAATGAAATTGAAAATTATCCAATATCACACAATTTTTTGTCTGAATCCCACTATGGAGAATTATATGTAATGTGTCTAGACTCCAGTTGAACGTATTACATCTGAGCAATTTAAATCAGACCTGCAGGTTTGAGATTGGTAAATAAACCTTAACATTTTGATGTTCATAAACCTTCTAGAATTACATAGTTCAGACCAAAATTCAACATAGATTTACATCTGAGCTACGTAGTTGTGTTTACTGGGTCGTTTACTGGATTAGACAAATATGGCTTTTGTTATGGACTCTCTTTTGTCACATGCTTGGTAAAAGAGAAACAGAAGTCACTTGAGCTATTTGACATGTATAAAATTGATTGACCAAAAATGAATTCTTTAAAAAAAAGAATTTTGCCCCCTTGCACCATTTTCTTAGAAAATGAAATCCATTAACCAACTTTTCTATGTTGTGGCCTTAGAATTCTGGACATGGTAACACACTAAACATGTTTGAAAACTTCTGAAAGATGGCTAACAACGAACATGCTAAGGCATATAATGTTTGACTTTGTCTAAAATTTATTTGGTCCATTGTATTGTTAATTCGTTGAGGAAGTAGATTATGCTAGGTATAGACACATTTATATTTCATTGTAACTGTATTTACCAACCTAATAATCCCATTTCTTTTTTTCTCAAATCGCTGTACTAAGAAATATTCTTTTTCTGTTATATTTCCAGACCACAAGGGGACGGTGAACTGCCTCAAAGTCTAAAAGGCCTGCCGTGCTATAACGTATTCACTTTGAGGACACGTGTCCCTAAAAGATGACATTGGTCTTCATAATGCTCCAATACATCCCTGGCGAGTAACTCACCCCGTGAAGCATCGGTGCATCATGCCGGCCCGCTGGAAGTGTCTCAATCCCATAGTGTTGGCATGATGCATGAATGAAGCACTGGCGAGTTACTTGCCAGGGCTGAATTCAAGCATCATGACAACCAAGGGCATGATGCATTAATGCATCATGCCGCCCTTAATGGGTTAAGGAGGGTTACAACGATAGATATCTGAGGGCATTATTCTGAGCTGAAGATGAGCTGCACTTGAAGATGATCAAATCATGTAACCATGTAACTGCAGCACTGGGGTCTTTGCCAACCGGTGCAGGACAGTGACAATGTCCGCCTGAAATGCCTGGTTTTCTTTTCAGGAATAGATAGGAATACAGAAATTGGAATACCAAAATATGTACTAGACTTAGTGAGCCCATTCAGCTGTCTGGACCATTTAGAAACACCATGAAATTAAGTTCAGAAAATATTTCTTAGCTCATAGTATTACTCTTGGTGACAGCATTCAATATGTATCACTGGCATCAATAGATACTAGAACAGCAGCAGGCTCTTGAAAAGAGCAATATTTAGAGAGTTTAATTCAAGCTTTAAAAAAAATACCAAAATTTGAAGTGACACATTATATATAAGTGCAGTTTTCTATGTGCCTGCACAAGATATTGCTTGTGAAACATCACTTTTCCATGTCCAGAGACATTGTACAAGATAAACAATCATGTTGTAGCTTTCAGTAATTGTATGAATTAAATCACTTCTCAGGCCATCCTCTGCTGCTGCTCTATACACCCAAATGTGCATAGACTCTTACTGGTATAACCCGTCTACCATGAATGATTTCAATGATTTGAAGACATTATATTGACACATACATGTAATATACTAATAAAAGAATTTACAGACATATATATATTTGTCAGTCTTTGGTCAATTTCGGATCATTATAATAATCTTTAACTAGTATGTAAAAATAATATACAACAATTTAAGCATTTAGTCCTACAGCACTTTGTATATAGTAGGAACCACCAGTGGCTAAGTATTGCATCCTCAAAAGTGACTGCCTTCGTACATGCCTCGATTTTTAGTGTCCTGCTGGGTTTTAGGGAGTGATCATTCTTTTAACAACTGTGTCTTTAATTAGGAACTGCTCATTTTTTTTAAACAGAAGCATACAGAAAGGCCAGATTTAAAAAAAAAGGTGTGTTTCAGGTAACCCGACCCTACCTAGCAATACAGGGCCGACCCTAGCAATTTTTATGCAATTTTGAAAAAATATTTATATTTTGGGTCATTTTGGGGCTATTTAAGGGTCGATCTGATAGTTCACGAGTCGAGGCCGTAGTCAGCGAGTCGGCAATGTAGTTCAGGAGTCGAATTCTGGATACTTACTACCTCTATGCTAGACTGCCAACATAATTGTATATTTTGGGTAGAAAATGATGTCCCTGCAACAAAATAATGTTATTGTAAATATGGCGCAACCATGGGTTAAATCAGTGAGGTTACAATTAAGTTAAGTAGCCAAGTTGTACAAACGTATATACCTATATATATATGTATATATATATATATATATATACATATATATATATATATATATATATATATATATATATATATATATATATATATATATATATATATATATATACGCACAGGGTTTTTCACAGAAGCAGCTGAAATTCCCCCCACAGCATGAAAATAATGTTGTGCTTCCCTGCGGAATATCACCATCCCTCCCCTGTCTTGTTAATAATTGAGCACTCCCTTAGGTCAATCTGGGGGAAAACATGACCCTAAATTAAATCTTTTTCAGTACATATACGGTGTAACTGTAGGTGGGTATTTACTATAAACTTAAAAGAGAGTCAAAAGGGAGTCCAGATTGCTCCAGAATGACTGCCCTCTCTAGGGGAACCCTGGCTGACTAAGAGAGCCTAGGTGACTCCCTGGTTGACTTAAAGGAGTCACCAAGGGGAGTCACATAGCTCCCTCGCTCACCTAATGAGTCAAGTAAGGACCTTGGCTCCCCTAGCGAGGGGAGTCATTCTAGAAGGCAATCTGGACTCTGTTTCTTTTCTGTGTGTCTGTTCCTGAGTGTCATCGCAGGCACGTGAAAGTAGTTCCAGCATGTTGGGTGCTGTAGTATCATAAACATAGGCAGGTAATGTATTGCGTATGAATCCCCCCCCCCCGCATATGGGGGAGGTGATGTGGTGATGGCCTCTCACATACCAAATATGTCGCTCCGACCCATCCGAGCTGGGACGACACTGAAAAACTAAACCTCCAGACTCCAGACTCGTCTAAATGACTGTCATAAAATAAACAAATTAAATGTCGTTTAACCTATCAGGTTCCCATCCACAAATCAAATCTGGAGCTGGCAAATGTCAGGTTTTTGGCCTGGCACATGCCAAGTGTGTCTTCTATCTGACAACTTCTTGTCGGTTAGACGAGTTTGGAGACAGGTTTGTGGGATAGTAACCTGATAGGTTAGAAAACCGTTAACTCATTTATTTTATGACAGTCACAGAAGAGTCTGGAGACAAGTTTACTTTTTCAGTGCAGCTTGAGGTAAGGTAGGAGTCACAACGACAATCCATTGTGTCGTGTGTATTGCCGAATGGTTTTGAAAGAAATGTCATTTCGACGAGAACCCATAGACTAGGTCTAAATTCATCAACCTTATTGGAATGATTTGATGACTGGGGTATAGAGTCTAAATTATTACATTTAACACAGGTATATTTCTGTTCTGCAATGGACCATGTCAGAATAAAACGTGTAGTCTATAATCATTAGGGATGTCATTGACATCCATTTATGTCAATGAGGATAGTCGGCAATGTATCGTAAACCTGAAGCATCTGAATAAGCTCCAGGAGCGTCCAAAAAGTGGATGATTTGGGATAGTTTGCTCTGGAGATGAAGGCCAAGGTTCTCACTCCTTTTTCAGGATTTCTTCCAATTTTAATTTAGGTTTACCCCTGAGTGATAAGCCGTCTAACATCTAGCACAGATATGCTCTATATCCCCATGCCCGCTCTGTACCGTCTGTAATGGCAGTATGACCTGGACGGCTTCCAAGTTTGAACAGAAATTCAAGAAGAATGTCATAATTATATCATGTCAGTATGTGGAGGAGAAAAACTGGGACAAGACTAGGCCAAAAAAAGGGGTGTTTCAGGTTTCACAATTAATGCTAGGCAGGTCCCTTTTTTCTTGTCTTTTTAATTAGGTTTCTACCTTTGGCCTGATAAGTAGGTCTACCCAAAAATGACCTAAACTATTAATATTTTTTCAAAAATTGGATAAAAATGTCTAGGGTCGGCCCTGTTTTGCTAAGTAGGGTCGGGAAACCTAAAACACACCTATTTCTTTATTTGGCCCTATGAACAGCTATACATGGTAAGCAGCCTGCAGTGCTCCTGTGCACTACAGAAACATCCACACTGTGACGCTGTGAGGACGCTGTACTACCCACCCTGCAGCACCCACACCCAACATGACAGGTAGGTGTCTCCCACTGCCACCTTGGTGCAGCTCATCTGCCACAAATTCCTGCGTTTAACCCGCACCTCACATATAACCCGCACCCTGACTTTGGAAGAAACATATAACCTGAAAATGGCCATTCTAGTACTGTTCTATACTTTCAAAGACCCACCTATAACCCACCCAGACTTTGGGAATATTCTATAACCCGTACTAGAGGGTTGGTTTGTGTATAACCCAGGGGTTATTAGCGGGAATTTACTGTATGTATGTATGTATATATATATATATATATATATATATATATATATATATATATATATATATGGCAGTCTGGTCTTGTATTCTTTGAGCTTTAGTATATTAAACTGTAAACAGAAGGATAGGGTATATATATATATATATTTATATATATTTATATATATATATATATGTATATATAGGTATATACATTTGTATACATACAACTTGGCTACTTAACTTGACTGTGACCCAACTGATTTAACCCATGGTTGCGCCATATTTACAATCAGATTACTTTGTTGTAGGGACATCAATCTCTACCTAAAATATACAATCATGTTGGCAGTCTAGCATAGAGGTAGTAACTTAACTATAATATAGAGCTTGATGAAAACCTCCACCCAGTGGGCAGGGAATTCAGCTCAACATTGAGTCAACATTATCAATGTTGATTCAATGTTGTGTGCCCACTGGACATGTCTTGTACTACTATAACAATGATCTTTAACTGTTGGTTGGGGTTGTGAATGATGCTCGACATATTCAAGGCCACCTTTTTGATAACTTGGATTAAAAAAAGAACTTGAAAAAAAAAGAACTTGAAAAAAAAAGATCTGTGAGGGTTATGTCTCTCCCCCTCCACACACACAAGAAATACTATTAGTATACATCTCATAATTTGCTCACATTATGACATGTGCTATACACATCTTAGCACATTATGTCATGCACACTAACATCGTGCTTATAGACACATAACATCGTGTCTGGGCTTATAACACCTAGCCCAATTTTCAATGTTTTATTGTATATAAGTTATGTTGGGATTATATCCCAAAATGCAAGTACTATATGCTATTTACCACAAAGTCAACAGTGGTCTTGTCCCATTATACAGTACAAAATATTAATCATTTCAAATATAATAACATAGTTTTAAGATTCTCATTGTGAGCGCCTCCCCATCAGGGCAATCCCTATGGTGAGGCGCTCACATTGTGTAGAACATATAACTTTCCCTTAGGGAAACTGTATGTAACTCATAACATCGAGCTCTACACATCACTGCATGTAGCAAACAGGCCCTGGGCCTACTTTATGCAGTTTAAATAAACGAAGTTTCAATTCAATTCAATTCAATTCAATTCAATTCATTGGTTTCTACTGTTAATATTTTGGGAGGGCAGAGGGAAAAATCTGTCTTACCCCGTGTCCCCGGAGTACCAAAAACTCCCCATAGGGAAGCATGGACAACTTCATGTTTGGGTAATCTAACGAAGGTATGATATTTCCTTTCCAAAATGCCTCAGGGGAGAGGTAAGGAAAGTGTTGTTTTTTTTGGCCAAAAATCTCAGCGGTGAATCCATAATCCAAGTTATCAAAATATAACAGCCAAACCCACAAGGTACGTTTGCACTTTGTTGCATTTTGACGGTAACTACTTGCCAATTTTACCTTAGCAACATGACCAGTGGAAGGTACCATTGATATATATTCCCTCTGGTCCCCGGCAACCAGATCAAGGAAATCTTCTGGACTAGATTAGGCGTCATTAGGGGTCATCAACATCGCAATGGTCCTGGTTCCGAATCAATGCCAAGGCTGTCGGGTTAGCTGACGATTTTAAAGGTATTTTCGGTCAGTCAAAAATTGTATTAGTATACAATTCTTTTGTTAAGATCAGTTACACATGGTGAATATCTATAAGGCAATCTAAAATTATTTTGTATTGTTATTTGAGTCATAAGTTTCTTGCTAAATACCATTATGATTTTTGACCAACCAAAATGACCTTTAAAATGGTCTGCTAGCCAGGTAGCCTTGGTATGGATTCGAAGCCAGGACCCCTGCATTAACCAGGCCAGTGCCCTAACCACCCCCTCAACATGACAGGTGCCTTAAGGGCTATATAACCAGGACCCATTTGAAAGCTTATGACCCTTACAATTCAGGATTTCAGAAATGACAGGGACCAGATTTAGCTATTGGTATCAAATGTCCGAGAACCCTGGGCTAATGTCAGAGTATCTAATGTCCGAGAACAAATATGGCTGCCAAATAGCAATTGGCAATTGCTCTAAAATTTCGGACCATGTTGCCTGAGACACACCTTTATTTTGGTCTGACCAGCATTGAGGTAAAAATTAGAAATTATGCATGAAATGATACTGAATACCACTCCCTGTTGCAGCCTTCATGGACGGGTGGAGCAGTAACGAGCAGTGTGTGGCGCGCCAGACCAGCATCCGGGGCCGCATCTTAGAAAAGGACCAACTCAAGATCTACCCCTTACCCAGCGACTTAGTCACAGCACTGCAGAGTGGAGAGGTAGGTTATGTAAGATCTACACTGTAAATAGTTAGTGTAGGTACATAGTAGAATCTACTGTGGATCTACCTTCCTAATCAAAATCATGCCAGGAGATTAAGTTTACTTGAATGAATATCTTTAATGCAACAAAGGACAAATTTGCCAAGTGACTAGACACCACACATTTTACCTGTAATCTTAAAAACCAATTTACCCGGTTATCTTAATGATTCCGCTCTTTTCTTCATCCCATCCTTTAGAGGTAAATGGTTTTGGTTATAGTTGATTACAGTTTCATAAAAGAAAAAGAAAAAAGAAGAGAGAAAGAAAGAGGTGTGGGGGGGGGGGATATATACAATAATATTACCAACTTACAGTGGTGCCATCTAGAGGATAGGCCTGGAAACTGATTAAGATTACCGCAAAAGTGGACTTTTTGAGATTACAGGTAAAATGGGGCAAGTTGGTCCCCATGTGTGCCTTTATTGCATCTTACCAGTAACTGATCCCTCTCCCTGTCAGGCGGATGCTGCCTTTGCAAATGAAGGTTTCTGGACGGTGGATCACCGTAAGGTGTTGGACAGGTTTGAGGACGTGACCTTCCACTGCCAGCTGAACGGTAACGGTATGATGACTCGGAAGGACAGTGACTTCCCCGCTCACTGGAACGCTGCCTTCACGACGGTCAAGAACAACAACCAGTTCAAAGACTTCTGTAAGAAAGCCAACGAGGAACACGGTAAGTGTCATATTATGTTAAAGTTAGTATAATATCTGATGATTGGGCCTCAAAAAACTTTTTTCTTAAAAATGAGTCAGGATGTTCACAAATAACATATTTCTTAGATATTCCATTTGCCCTTATTCCCTACCATTTTGCTCAAATTTGATTTTGATGCCCAATATATATGGTCATAGCATATACTACATAGAAAGAAATGAAATTGAAAATTATCCAATATCACACAATTTTTTGTCTGAATCCCACTATGGAGAATTATATATAATGTGTCTAGACTCCAGTTGAACGTATTACATCTGAGCAATTTAAATCAGACCTGCAGGTTTGAGATTGGTAAATAAACCTTAACATTTTGATGTTCATAAACCTTCTAGAATTACATAGTTCAGACCAAAATTCAACATAGATTTACATCTGAGGTACGTAGTTGTGTTTACTGGGTCGTTTACTGGATTAGACAAATATGGCTTTTGTTATGGACTCTCTTTTGTCACATGCTTGGTAAAAGAGAAACAGAAGTCACTTGAGCTATTTGACATGTATAAAATTGATTGACCAAAAATGAATTCTTTAAAAAAAAGAATTTTGCTCCCTTGCACCATTTTCTTAGAAAATGAAATCCATTAACCAACTTTTTTATGTTGTGGCCTTAGAATTCTGGACATGGTAACACACTAAACATGTTTGAAAACTTCTGAAAGATGGCTAACAACGAACATGCTAAGGCATATAATGTTTGACTTTGTCTAAAATTTATTTGGTCCATTGTATTGTTAATTCGTTGAGGAAGTAGATTATGCTAGGTATAGACACATTTATATTTCATTGTAACTGTATTTACCAACCTAATTATCCCATTTCTTTTTTCTCTCAAATCGCTGTACTAAGAAAAATTCTTTTTCTGTTATATTTCCAGACCACAAGGGGACGGTGAACTGCCTCAAAGTCTAAAAGGCATGCTGTGCTATAACGTAGTTTACCCTTTGAGCACACGTGTCGCTAAAAGATGACATTGGTCTTCATAATGCTCCAATACATCCCTGGCGAGTAACTCACCACTTGCAGCATTGGTGCATCATGCCGGCCCGCTGGAAGTGTCTCATTCCCATAGTGTTGGCATGATGCATGAATGAAGCACTGGCGAGTTACTAGCCAGGGCTGAGTTCATGCATCATGACAACCAAGGGCATGATACATTAAGGCATCATGCCGCCCTTAATTGGTTAAGGAGAGTTACAACAATAGATATCTGAGGGCATTATTCTGAGCTGAAGATGAGCTGCACTTGAAGATGATCAAATCATCTAACCATGTAACTGAAGCACTGGGGTCTATGCCAACCGGTGCAGGACAGTGACAATGTCCGCCTGAAATGCCTGGTTTTCTTTTCAGGAATAAATGGGAATACAGAAATTGGAATACCAACATATGTACTAGACTTAGTGAGCCCATTCAGCTGTCCGGACCATTTAGAGACACCATGAAATTAAGTTCAGAAAAAAATTTCTTTAGTTCATATTATTACTCTTGGTGACAGCATTCAATACGTGTTACTGGCATCAAAAGATACACCCAAATGCGCATAGACTCTATCTACTATAACCCGTCTACCATGGATCATTTCAATGATTTGAAGACATTATATTGACACATTCATGTAATATACTAATAAACAATTTTACTGACATATATACATTTGTCAGTCTTTGGTCAATTTCGGATCATTATAATAATCTTTAACTAGTATGTAAAAATAATATACAACAATTTAAGCATTTAGTCCTACAGCACTTTGTATATAGTAGGAACCACCAGTGGCAAAGTATTGCATCTTCAAAAGTGACTGCCTTCGTACATGCCTCGGTTTTTAGTGTCCTGCTGGGTTTTAGGGAGTGATCATTCTTTTAATATCTGTGTCTTTAATTAGGAACTGCTCATTTTTTAACAACCGAAGCATACAGTAACGCACAGGGTTTTTCACAGAAGCAGCTGAAATCCCCCCCCCCCCCACAACATGAACATAATGTTGTGGTTCCCTGCGGAATGTCACCATCCCTCCCCCCTCTTGTTAATAATTGAGCACTCCCTTAGGTCAATCTGGGGGAAAACATGACCCTAAATTAAATCTTTTTCAGTACATATACGGTGTAACTGTAGGTGGGTATTTAATATAAACTTTAAAGAGAGTCAAAAGGGAGTCCAGATTGCCTCCAGAATGACTCCCCTCTCTAGGGGAACCCTGGCTGACTAAGAGAGCCTAGGTGACTCCCTGGTTGACCTAAAGGAGTCACCGAGGGTAGTCACATAGCTCCCTCATTCACCTAATGAGTCAAGTAAGGACCTTGGCTCCCCTAGAGAGGGGAGTCATTCTAAAAGGCAATCTGGACTCTGTTTATTTTTTGATTTGATTTATCTTTATTTCATGTTCATCATTATATATACAGATACATCTAGATTTAAAGTAAACTTCCAGCTCCTTGTTGGATCCTCTTACGACTTTACAACATGGTTCGAGTACTAATTAATTTGATGAACATTAAAAAGAACGGCTGCTTCTTACTCTGCTCGAGTAGTTTGGATATTTAGCAGCCTTACCTAATTATGCTTAACTTTACACGGTAGATGGGCTCACACAGCCAGAGAAAAAAACCTTATCACAATATATCCAAAGTAATCATTTGGTTGTACACGTCATTACAACCAATACATTAATAATGAAACCCGTATCATAAATCTTTTGTTGGTGAAAACCATTGGTGAAAACACATTTGGTGACAGAGGCGAA
The DNA here is from genome assembly GCA_947462335.1 of Harmothoe impar. NCBI lineage: Eukaryota > Metazoa > Annelida > Polychaeta > Phyllodocida > Polynoidae > Harmothoe > Harmothoe impar. The sequence continues at coordinate 61,195,711 of OX381717.1, read as the reverse complement.
TATTTAATAAACAAAATACTTATTTTAACATAAAATATTTTTTTTAAAAGAGTATCAGGTATAATCTCATGGTAGTTTCTTACACTTAGTTTAGTTTTGGTGTTTCGGGGAGAGGGAGGGGTACATATTTGTCTAATACGGTAGTTTCTTGGGTTTTTTGATTTGTAATTTGATTTTCTGTGTTAAGGATTTTCTGTGTTGAGGAAGTAGATTATGCTAGGTATAGACACATTTATATTTCATTGTAACTGTATTTACCAACCTAATAATCCCATTTCTTTTTTCTCTCAAATCGCTGTACTAAGAAAAATTCTTTTTCTGTTACATTTCCAGACCACAAGGGGACGGTGAACTGCCTCAAAGTCTAAAAGGCATGCTGTGCTATAACGTAGTTTACCCTTTAAGCACATGTGTCACTAAAAGATGACATTGGTCTTCATAATGCTCCAATACATCCCTGGCGAGTAACTCACCACTTGCAGCATTGGTGCATCATGCCGGCCCGCTGGAAGTGTCTCAATCCCATAGTGTTGGCATGATGCATGAATGAAGCACTGGCGAGTTACTCGCCAGGGCTGAGTTCATGCATCATGACAACCAAGGGCATGATGCATTAAGGCATCATGCCGCCCTTAATTGGTTAAGGAGAGTTACAACAATAGATATCTGAGGGCATTATTCTGAGCTGAAGATGAGCTGCACTTGAAGATGATCAAATCATCTAACCATGTAACTGAAGCACTGGGGTCTATGCCAACCGGTGCAGGACAGTGACAATGTCCGCCTGAAATGCCTGGTTTTCTTTTCAGGAATAAATGGGAATACAGAAATTGGAATACCAACATATGTACTAGACTTAGTGAGCCCATTCAGCTGTCCGGACCATTTAGAGACACCATGAAATTAAGTTCAGAAAATATTTCTTTAGTTCATATTATTACTCTTGGTGACAGCATTCAATACGTGTTACTGGCATCAAAAGATACACCCAAATGCGCATAGACTCTATCTACTATAACCCGTCTACCATGGATCATTTCAATGATTTGAAGACATTATATTGACACATTCATGTAATATACTAATAAACAATTTTACTGACATATATACATTTGTCAGTCTTTGGTCAATTTCGGATCATTATAATAATCTTTAACTAGTATGTAAAAATAATATACAACAATTTAAGCATTTAGTCCTACAGCACTTTGTATATAGTAGGAACCACCAGTGGCAAAGTATTGCATCTTCAAAAGTGACTGCCTTCGTACATGCCTCGGTTTTTAGTGTCCTGCTGGGTTTTAGGGAGTGATCATTCTTTTAATATCTGTGTCTTTAATTAGGAACTGCTCATTTTTTAACAACCGAAGCATACAGTAACGCACAGGGTTTTTCACAGAAGCAGCTGAAATCCCCCCCCCCCACAACATGAACATAATGTTGTGGTTCCCTGCGGAATGTCACCATCCCTCCCCCCTCTTGTTAATAATTGAGCACTCCCTTAGGTCAATCCGGGGGAAAACATGACCCTAAATTAAATCTTTTTCAGTACATATACGGTGTAACTGTAGGTGGGTATTTAATATAAACTTAAAAGAGAGTCAAAAGGGAGTCCAGATTGCCTCCAGAATGACTCCCCTCTCTAGGGGAACCCTGGCTGACTAAGAGAGCCTAGGTGACTCCCTGGTTGACCTAAAGGAGTCACCGAGGGTAGTCACATAGCTCCCTCATTCACCTAATGAGTCAAGTAAGGACCTTGGCTCCCCTAGAGAGGGGAGTCATTCTAAAAGGCAATCTGGACTCTGTTTATTTTTTGATTTGATTTATCTTTATTTCATGTTCATCATTATATATACAGATACATCTAGATTTAAAGTAAACTTCCAGCTCCTTGTTGGATCCTCTTACGACTTTACAACATGGTTCGAGTACTAATTAATTTGATGAACATTAAAAAGAACGGCTGCTTCTTACTCTGCTCGAGTAGTTTGGATATTTAGCAGCCTTACCTAATTATGCTTAACTTTACACGGTAGATGGGCTCACACAGCCAGAGAAAAAAACCTTATCACAATATATCCAAAGTAATCATTTGGTTGTACACGTCATTACAACCAATACATTAATAATGAAACCCGTATCATAAATCTTTTGTTGGTGAAAACCATTGGTGAAAACACATTTGGTGACAGAGGCGAATATTTAATAAACAAAATACTTATTTTAACATAAAATATTTTTTTAAAAAGAGTATCAGGTATCATCTCATGGTAGTTTCTTACACTTAGTTTAGTTTTGGTGTTTCGGGGAGAGGGAGGGGTACATATTTGTCTAATACGGTAGTTTCTTGGGTTTTTTGATTTGTAATTTGATTTTCTGTGTTAACATAAATGAGTCGAGAGATTCTGAATTTCGTTCTGGGGGGTCCAAATTGTTCCAAAGATTTGCTATTGTATGCTCTAGGCTGCGTGTATAAGCTGCACTGTTGGGAGTGTGTACTTTAAGTAATGGGCCATCCCAGGATCTGGTGTTTAGATTTCTATTGTCCCTGTACTTATTTAAACCCGCTCTTCTGTAAGCCTCTTTCATCTGGTGATATTCAACTCTGTCACATAGCATATTGAGATTAGCCTCCGCATGTACATCGTAAGTGGGCGTTCTGTAGTGGGCTCTTTGAGCTACCTTCAGACCTCTGTTTTGTGCCTTTTGAAGTCTCAGTTTCAACTCCTTTTTTATACCCGCGTATAATATATCCGCATATTCAAGAATAGGCAATATTGATGTCTTATACAGTAAAATAGAGATTGGCTTGTTGATTACAGCATTTAGCCTAGCCAACTGATACGTCCTAAAACCTGTAGTTCTCAGCTGATTATTTACAAATTTCTCGTATGTCAGTGCTTCATCAAATATAACCCCTAGATACTTATAGCTGGATACCCCGTAAATCTTATCCCCGTTAACAGTCAGTTTACAATCCTTCCACTTGTATGTATTGGCAAAACACTTGTATGTATTGTGTGTCTGTTCCTGAGTGTCATCGCAGGCACATGAAAGTAGTTCCAGCATGTTGGGTGCTGTAGTATCATAAATGTAGGCAGGTAATGTATTGGTAAAGGTTACTGTATTAAACAGCACAATGTGCTGTACATTTAAAGCACTTTTTGCTGTAGTTGGTATTACAGCACTATTTGCCGTATGATTACTGCATTATGTACTGTAAAATGGGTCTACAGCAATGTTGCTGTACATTTACAGCACATTCTGCTGTAGATTTCTGCCACTAGGTGGCAGCAGTATACCATTTTTGTAGTTATTATTCCATCCAACCCTAGTAGTATAATATGTATCGGAACGGGACTATACACAGTACTAGGACATGCAGCCAATCAGAGGCCTCCATTTGGTCACGTGACCCGTTGCCATGGTAACGTGACCTATTTAGGGGCTCTTAGCCCAATCAGAGGCCAGCATTCTGGTAACTATGGTAACATGACCTAATTAGCGACCACGTGACTCTTTTGTTTGTAAACAACACCACGTGCCACGTGACATGTCAAGTGACGTGTTTGTTTGTAAACAAAAGTGACCTAATTAGGGGATTAGTGAGAACACGTGACTCTATTTTTTGTTTTATAAACATGTTTATGATGAGCTGATTAGTTTTAAATAACCTTTGTATGAAAATAAAAACACAACAAAAAGTCATTTTCATTTTCTTTTATTCTCATTTCAATCAAAAAAAATTTTTTTTCACACAAACAAGTTCAGCAGCAGCAGCAACAGCAGCAGCAGCAGCAGCAGTAGCAGCAGCAGCAGCACCAGCAGCAGTAGTAATATCAGCAGCAGCAGCAGCATCAGCAGCAGCAGTAGCGGCGGCAGCGGCGGCAGAAGCATGAGCAGCAGCAACAGCAGCAGCAGCAACAACAACATCATCCCCATCAGAACAAGCATCACTAACATCGGTAGTAAATACAGAAGTAGCATGACCCGCAGCACTAGCAGCAGCAGCAGTAACAGCAGTAGTTTGACATACGCACGCCACATCATAAAACCCCATGTCACCATTACCTGTGAACTGATCTTCAAATTGAGGCGAGGTTGTAGTAGCTCTTTTGCAGCTGTAAGAGCTGATAGTCTGTAGTAGAGCGATCGGTGCGGTCGATGATGAAGCTTGTGGAGGCGTGTGAGGGAGCCTTGGTTTCACTCTCCCTTATGTACCCCTACTCCGCGAGATGAATCCTCTTAACCCGGTAGGAGGTCTGGTAGGTCGATCCTCATCCGATTTTCAGCTGCCAACTCCTCACAGCAGGAGGAGGAGATTAACTCGGTGATTTTGTTTAGCCTTAAGTCGCTTACCACACGCACACCTCTTGTTCATCACCCCTCCCCTGTAGTTTTTGTATATACACTCACTCCCCATGATCCCATAATCCTTTATACAGCTGATGCGCATTAAACCAATTACACCAATTATCACAGTCAGTACCCTGTTTGAACCACCCTTTCATGTCGATCGATCAGAGGTGGAGGGATCCAGGTGAAAGTGGGATCTTACCACACACATGCGCACACGTCTTGGGGGAGGGGAGGGGATAGTTACACTCATCACCCCCTGTAGTCTATTGTATACACACTCACACCCCATGATCCCATAATCCTTTATACAGGTGGTGTGCATTACACCAATTATCACAGTTGGGATACTCCTCTCATGTAGATCGATCAGAGGTGGAGGGATCCAGGTGAAAGTGGGATTAGGGTTTTGTTTCTCTTTGATCACCATGCAGCAGGTGAAAACAGGATTAGATCTCATCACTCATATAAAAGGCCTGGATTTACTTTCTTTCGACAGACACTTTCACCACTACTACTACTACTACACCCACCACCACCACCACCGCCGCCGCCATCGTCGTCACCACCACCACCACCACCACCACCGCCGCCCCCATCGCTACCACCACTCCCTACCGTCACTACTACTACTACTACTGCTACTACTACTGCTACACTTACACTCCAGTCCACCTTTTTCTTATTTTTCTTTTGAGCTTTTTTATTTTATTTTCACTCTTTTTTTTTGGAGAAAAAAATATGGCACTCCAGAGGAGGCGAGTTCTTAAAAGACGGACACGCGAGCAAGTCTCTTCCTCCTTCCTCCGGAGTCTGATACAATCTTTTATGGATATTGAGTGAAAATAGAATATATCGCAAAATAAGAAAAATAAAGAAAAGACTGCTGTTGCTGGTGCTGCTGGTGGTGCTGTGACGCTATGAATAAATCGCACCACCAGCGTTCCCAGACAACCACTCGTCACCGAACGTTCGAGTGAGAAACACGATGGACGGGGAGCCAGGCAGACAGACAGACAGACAGACAGACAGACAGACAGACAGACAGACAGACAGCACTTCTACTGCTCCAAGTGTTCCTCCTCTTCCTGATGAGCGTGGTGAAACCCTCTCTAACACCACCACCGCTGCTGCTGCCGCCGCCGCCGCTGCAGCTGGCCTACCTTCCAATATGCCCTATTACTACAGACAGGCAGAACAATCCCTTCATCCCAACGCGGCATTACACCAGGTGCTACAGTTTATCTACAGGGACTTGGACTTAGTGTTGAACGATCCCACTTTGGAATCGCGAGAGAAAATGTTGAAATACCGAAAGTTGTTGAATAGGTTGCAATTTTTTCTCGCGAATCCCAACAACCACACCATCCCGACATCCTACTCCTTCTCGCCACCACCCCATCAGACTGGTGAACACCCCGTCTCCCTGCTTGAGGGGTTGCTCGAAAAAGTTCCGCAGAGGAAACGCGTCGCCACCACCAAGCTGTATAAGAGATTGCAAAACGCCGCCTCCGTCAAGTGGAACGAGGACGAATTCGGTGCGCGAGATGTTGGGTAAAAGAACAGAACCCGTCCATCAAATTAACATAGTGGACTTACTGAACGATGCCAGCAGGTTCAGGAAGACGGTGTTGAGACCGGCAGGCTACACCCCTTTCAAACAGGTGCTGCGCGCGGAAGATCCCACCGGCTCCTTGATTGGCAACCCGTTGTATAAAGCGAGCAGTGCTAAGAGACCCTCGGACATAAGAGCTGTCGACAGAGGAGAGAAACGAGCTAGTTCCAATGCAGAAGCAGAAACAGCAGAGTACGGTGCGGTGGCCACCCCCTTCCACTTCGGCACTCCGACGACAACGATGACGTTTTCCGACTATCAACAGATCAGCATCAAATACGCAGAGCTACTTCACAGAGCAGTATACCCCCCCCTCCACCGTCAGGACGAGTGACCAAAGAAAGAAAAGGAAAGCGCGCAGTCGCATAGCGGACCTCACCGCTACCCCACACCCATGGGTAAGTCAGTGAAGAGACTGACCAAGAAGGAAAAAGAAAAGAGGCGCGTAATAGCTAAATATACCGACGTCAAAGCGCCCTCCAGTTTCACTAGCGTCACCAAACTCCAGAAACATCATTTTCGCGACCTAAACCCGGCTGTCATCCGAGATGCCTTAGTGTCGCTGGACGCCTACACTAAACATAAACCCATTCGGAGAAAATTCACAAGAAACAATACGATAATCGGCGCAATCGATCAGCAGTGGCAGTTAGATCTGATGGACATGCAAGCTTTGGCATCTTACAACAGCGACTTCCGGTACGTGGTGACGGCAGTCGACGTTTTCTCCAGGTATGCGTGGGCCGCACCCACCAAATCCAAATGCGGCGCCGCTGTCACCGAGGCGTTCCAAACGATGTCCGCGGAGAGACAACCGTGCTCCGTTCAGACAGACAAAGGGAAAGAGTTTCTCAACAAGATCTTCCAAGATCACCTGAGGAGCGAGGACATAGATTTTTTCACCAGCGAGAACGACGACATCAAAGCTAGTCTAGTGGAGCGCTTGAACCGAAGTCTGAAGGAGAAGCTTGACAAAGGGTACGAGGGAAACTGGCGCAAGGAAGTGTTGAACCTTGCTAAAACGTTGGTAAGCAGAGGGTTCGAGCTAAAAGACGACAGCAGTGTGGAGATAAAGGGCGTGTTAAAATGGTAAAGAATAAGGTATTTATTATAGGTTATTAATATATTAAATCTAAAACTTCATGTATACTTGCTACTTGTATATATTATCATGTTACAGTAAAACTCCTGCTGCTGGCTGTGGTAGCCGCACTCACCACACAAACCCAGTCTACATGTTACTTGTATATATTATCATGTTACAGTAAAACTCCTGCTGCTGGCTGTGGTAGCCTCAGGGGATGAAAGAAGGAGTTTATAGGCGTCTATATAGGAGTCTATAGGTAGGAGTGTATCGTATGTATATTGGGCACTCGGCGCTACGCGCCTTGTGCCGATATCTTACGATACACCCCCTCGTGACCCTGTTAGCCATACATTATTGGTTAACTATATATATATATATATATATATATATATATGTATATATATATATATGTATATATATATATATATGTGGTGGTTCGTAGTTATTCTAGTTTAAGGAACAACAAGAACAGCAGTTTCCAGGTGCTAGAATATCAGTCTTTATTACAAAAACAACTTCGGTTCCTCAACAAGGGAACGATCGGTGTGAAATCAATACACACAGGTAATCAGGTTTCTCTATGGATATAGGAAACGGTCAGTATAGTCTTAGTATACAACTCTGTCCGCACGGTTGGACATAGTGAAGTTATCGTCAGTCGGGCCTGCACTGACTACCTTCCAGGTAAAACACACGGGTCTTATATAATCACCGGCTCTTAGATCACGTGGCCAGGTGGGTGGGTCTGCAGCCCACCTGAGAGCGGCACACGGTAACCTGGAGAGGACCTGCGCCCTCTCCCGGGAACTGTGTGCACTAGCTCCAGGTAGAGAAGCCGAGTAAACAGACGTTACCCGGAAATACCGTGTACGAGATTAATATGTAATATCATGCCCCTACATATATATATATTAAGTAGCGCTAGGATGTTGAGACATAGATGACATAGACATAGATGACAAAGACATGGATACACTTTTGCCTAAATTCCTGATACACATTCTGGACAAGATGAATGAACCGTATCCACCGGCTGGGCTTCACAGACTGACCGTGCGTTGGGCGGAAGGGGAGAGGGGCCAGCTTGGGGTGACCCCTGGGGAGTATAATATGAACCAGCATTTGCCGCCGCTCTGTAATATATTATTGTTATCCGGTCAGATATCATACATATATATACATATATATATGCTTATATTTAGGTGGTAGATATAATTATGATATAATTAACAAAAGATTGAGATTAAAATTTTGAAGTATGATGAATATATAGGTAAATATAATGATCAGAACATAGAAATAACAGACTCAGATATGGAGAAAAAAGCAAGCCCTTTATTTTATAGAGACATTTAACAAATGTATGAAATAAACACTTAATAAAGTGATATAATAGACTTTGACTTCATGTAGTAGTTGTCCCTTTGGGATCATTGGCTACACCAGCACAGGTAGTTGAGTAGAAGGTCCTACTACCATCAGTTGGGAGGACCTTATCTAAGGTCTGTGACATACAATATATAACTGTATTCTTGGCGGCTGAAACATGGTTCACATGAAGTAAAACACTTTACATACACCTTGACTTTCCCTGTACTATTGGTTTTTACTGGCAATAATCATGATTAATTATATTTATGCAGGTCTAGAAGTACAGTTTAGTGTTGGAAAATCAATCAAACAGTGTCAACTCCTTTTCTACTAACTCATAAAGCATTCTGCCCTTGACACATCAATCATGTGTAGATCTTTGATGGCAATTATGCTGCATACAAAGGCTGTTTCATCAAAACATTTACTAGTTGGATTAATTGCATGTTTCCCATGTGTTACACAAACTGGTTTACATTGTTGGTCTGCTTGTCAGAGAGGTTTTATGGTATTTATATTCATGATTAGCCTTGTGTTCACAATCATTTATTTATTTCTTTCATAAGGTATTAGCTTAAAATGTTTTCCATTAAAAGTATCACAAACATAATTTTTTCCAAAATTATCATCGTCAATTATGATCATTATTACATGAGAAAGATCATATCGCAGGTTAGTGCAAAGTCATGTTAATAGTGTAAATAAACCTTTAAAAACGCAATATGATTTGTTAGATTCTTAGAACTTAGTTACGAAAAAAAGTATATCATGAGAAATGTAGCAGAAGCATGTCTATTATTAGTCATGCACTGTTAATGCATTACTGTGTATATAATTACCCCATAATTATATAGGTATAATGCTACCGGTATGATTAGTCATAGTTGGTTATATGTTTACTTAGGTTTATACTAAACCTACCTGGCCTGCTGGCTCTGTGTGCCCCAGGTCAGGGTCAAGGTCTCCTTGTCCACTGGACCATAACCAACCAACAGGGATCCACACCTGTGTATTTTTTCTTTTTTTTTACGTTAATAAATAAGGGGTGGTTAAATCTACCCAAATTGGTCAATCAATTATCTATTGTTGTTGTTTATTATCATCGTTTCAGTTAGGTCAGCTTTATATATTATATGTCTATATAATCAGTTATGCACTGGTAATACATTAGATATTACATATCTATATTATTAGTTATGCGCTGTTATGCATCGTCTCATGATCAGAAGACATATGCCACATTTAAGATTCAGCTAAGGGAGTCATAACAATTTAACAACAGGGGGGTTTGGTATATTTTCGCGGGAGCATATTTTCCGTCTTTGAACTATAGTATCGTGCAAGTTCTTTTGCTGAAAAAAGGGTGGAATCATTTATTTATTTCATAAGGTAATAGCTTAAAAGTATTACCAACTTAATAAGAATTATTCTGAAATTATTATTGTCAACTATGATCATCATCTCACAAGAAAAATTGCTAATTATATCGCAGGTTAGTGCAAGGTCATGTTAACAGTTTAAATAAACCTTTAAAATAAGCAATATGATTTGTTAGGTTCTAAGACCTTAGCCTAAAGGAAATGATAGTATATCATTAGAAATATTACATTTAGTGCAAGCATATCTGTTATATTAGTCATGCATACTCAATACTTTACATAAAATCCCATCAAAGCTATTGAGAAGAAAACACAGCGTTTTTGACATTCTAAATAACCCCCTCCCTGGAAGTTTTAGATTGTTTTCTCCTCACCCCTAATTTAAACGATTTATAGCAGAAATCCAAATTACTAGATGTCTGAAATATTCATGAATGATGAATACGTATTATGATTAAATTGGTCTTTTAAGAGACTCCTTAACTTTGCTTCAACCATATGCCCACATTTCCTTATTGTAGTATTTTCTTATTCTCTTTTCAGATTATTCTCAAATGGACTTCTGGAAGAATGTTGACAAAGTGTTCAGCTAATATGTAGGATTTTATGTCAATCAAGATTATATCTATGAATTAATATTTTTGACATCATAACATGCTTCATTTTCTTGTTATTAATATCTGTATCATTTCTATTATGTCATTTCTATTTCGGATAGTATAATAGTCGAAAATAGTATCATGGTTAGAAAACTAATCTATGATTCTCAGTTTACACTCAATTGTGTGAAACATCTTAAAGCTAGATTAATGGTGCAATTTGAATGAGTGAAATTTGCAATGGCAAAGTAATTTTGCATCGTGCATCCATGGTCCAAAGAATGTTTGTCAGGTGTTCTGTGTTAACGTTTACAAAACGTAAGTGCACACATATTATACTTGTGCAGATTACATAATTATAGAGATTAGTATTGCAAGTAGCAGACCCAGACTCTGCCTGCACTCTGCTCAAAAGGCACCCCATCCTCATTACACAAATTAGGGAAGATTCTTAGGGAGTGCTCATTCTTTAACAACAAGGGGGGGGTGGTTTAGGTCTATTTTAACACCCACTGGCCTAAATGTAAGTGTCAATGGCAACATGATACATTAGAATAAGCCATTTTTAATTTCAAATAGGGCTTTATCTCCCTAATTGGAACACTTAGGACGATTTGGGTATCTTACTTTCTAATTATTCAATATTGTTCATTTTGTCATAGATGTACTTCTAGTTTGAATATTTACAAAATTCTTTCGGCTTCTAAAAGGTTAGACCATCCCCTAAATGACAATATCTCATTTGAATTTCATTTGAAAAAATCTAGTCTTGGGAAGGGTGTGTTTATGTGGAGCATGGTAAAGGAAGAGTTAAGTAGAAAAAAGTCATGAAGTCTATGAACTGTGTGCAGCAGTAGAGAAGTAGTTTTGTCTCATGGTCGGGGGATATACACTATGTTTCAGCTTCAGCTTGGGTATTGTGAACAGGTTAACTTAAGGCGCTGGCTTGATCATCATCCGTGTGCTGCTCAAAGACAATCTATAACCCTTCCACGTTTCCCAAATAATACCCCGGAATTCGTTAGTACCATATCGGCCATTCAAGTTTGAATGAAAGCAATCATTGTACCAATATCCCCCTTCAAAGTTGACAGGACAGATACCACTATTACTGGCGTCCCAGGTTGAGAACTTCATATTGTTGTGATACGCCAAGCTGTCACCTACAATGTAAGATAAGTCTGTAACGTCATCTGACCAATGGCACACATAGGGAAATAAGCAGCCTGCTATAGGATAACGCTTTGATGAGCAATTAAAATAGCATTGTTGTAGCATGTCAGGGGCCCTAGCGGAGGCAATGCAATGGGCACATGCTAGTGTAGCTGTTGGCTATTCTAAGATAGACATCTGCTATGAAAAACTCCAGATTCGAAAATAGGTTGTTCAGAAATTACACTTTATTCATTCTGACATACGGCTCGTAATCATACAGACGGATAGCAATAATCAAATAGGCTTCTGAACACCAGTGGTCATATGAACATACAGGAGGTATACGCTCACGGTCTAGTACATAGTTCCCGAGTTCCAATGCTCTCTTCCATCTTGGTTAACTCCTCTTGGGACAGACTCCCCCGTAGGGAGTTCTGTACCCGGAGTTGTACACCAGTGCGTCTATCTCCTCTAGTTCCCCCAGAGGGTAGAACAGAGAAAGACGCAGGGTGACCAAGGTGGAAGCAGCGACAGGACTAGGCCTAAAAGGTACAACAGAGTTCGGGGAAGCTCTGTTGTGGAGCAGCCAGGCTGGCCGAAGTGCGCAGCAAGACTGGGTCCTCGATTAGCAGAACTCCAGGTCTTATGTACTGGTCGTTATGTAATTCTCTCCATTACTCGTAAACACTTGAGTTCCCGAGGAACTCCGGGTAACCACGCGCCGGTGCATCCGAGCCGACACTGTACCCGAGATATGTCGGGTGACACGTGGCGGTCACGGCCCAATGCACATAACCAGGCCGCGCTCCACCATTCCTCAGGTGGGCTTATATAACCTTATACTCGGCAGTAGACAGGAGTGCGGCCTGGATACACGACAACACATATACCAAATATAACTCCAACTGGTTCCCTAGAAATAGTACAGCGGCGACCCACTACACTACCCCCCTTCAGACAATATCACAGCGTCTAAATAGCAGCACTAAGTGCAGTATTATTATACTACCTTAATACAAATGACAAATTTTATCTCCAAACAACCCAAAAAACAAATATATTGTCTCCAAACATATACATAGTGGAGGCAAGCGTAACTCTTTCTACTAGAACCACTAATATATTTCTTGGGTATCATAGATATGTATTCATCCTTTTTGATATTAACGTCAATCATATCAACCATCAGGATCCAGTTACACAATAATCGAGTATAATCCTTCAATAACAGTCATGATTTATGGGACTAAGAGGATAAACTCCACACAGCCAGTCAAGCCCTATAAAACAAACTTGACTATATATCATAAAAAAAAAAATAAAACCTTCAAGACATATTTATCGCATACTAACCATGTCTCATCGAAAACGATTTGTTACAACAGGTATCGTATACATACAGATCAAATATGAGCACTTCTCCTTAAAAGTTACCAAGTTTTAGTACAAGACATATTGGAAACAAAAAAGGTGGCAAGTGTCGACTTTATAGTAAACCTTGACCCAACCCGTCTATTTGAATAGACTCACTCGCTTTACGTGCCAGAGTAAGGTTTGAAAGATCAATATTTTTGGAATAAATGAACATATAGCGTAGATCCGGTAAATGCAGTTTTCAATCCAATCAAGGTCTCCAAAACCTTATGCACCATGGTCACATGGGTGTCTTCACACAATAACACAAGTGACATTCTCCATATAGGAATACTGTAAGCAATCAGATCTAGTGTTGGCGTAACATATTTCAACGATTCAGGGAGAATTAGTCTCCACACTTAGTTCAAAGATCAAAAACGCAGCAAGCTGAAAAATAGAATGACCCGGCTCCTCACTCGATACCTTCCTTCTGAAAGTAATCAACGGGAGCCTACAGATCTCCATAACAACTTACGCAATTTCCACTCTCAGTACCTGAACAAATTTTGCGTTTTTCAGGTTCATTGATATGTTATTACCACAGATCTACACACAGTACGAATGTAGTCAAGCAACTTTTCATCTCAGTAGGTATCATCAGGATCCAGTCCCTCATACCTTTACTTATTGGACGGTTAAATCAGAGTATCACAATCGGCATACAATAATCATACCTATAGCACATGTCATCAACTCAAACAGAACCCGTTTCACAAATACTGTCTTATGGCAAAAAAATATAGAACACTCTTTGGTGATGGTTTTAACAGTTTCATATATAGCGATAACTGCAAACCTAGATCATATCAAAGTCTTTTCATAAATAGGTGATAATGATCCACTGTTCTTGTCATCTCAGTCTTTTATAAATATATATATATATATCTATCTAGTCATCTTGTGACTTATAGTCTATGGTATAAAGCATCATATGATCCGTGGTGTCCTAACAACCCCACTACTGCAAAAGTTCAACCTTGATGACGACACATGGTAGAGGTTCCATATATGCTGCAACTGGGAATGTTTTTATGACTCGCCACTCAGCAAAAGTTCTTCGTTTCTGGACACTGGAGACATACATTCACTAGGTCGATTGTCACTCATCTCAATGGATATGTCCATCCCAAACCCTAGCTGCGAAGCGTCAGGGTTAGGACCATGCATTTGAGCACCCATAGCTACACTAGCCATGGATACAGGAATGTCCAGGGTAGATGGACGATGGTTCCCAGACATAGAACCAGTCGTCACAGGTAGGTCCATTGGAGGATCCACCATCATGGATTGTTCGAGTTCGTTTTCAGGAGCCATAAGCGCCTCAGCATCACGGATAGACAGACGTAAGTCAGCCTCTGCAATTGCATCGTTCAGCTCCATCAGTATCTGAACCGCCTCTCTAGTCTCACTTTCCGTTATCTGGTACGGTGACTGACAAGAGGTGGTGTCGAGTATTGGTGTTGAGACAGGAGTCGAGTTATGTGACTCTGTCTGCAGTTCATTCACCACCATCCTCGCTAGAGTGGACACCCCGGCTGGAGTATCCATAGTCTCAAAGGAAGACACGGTTGTGTCCACCCCCATGGTAGTATACTGCATCGTCTTAGCATCAGACGACACAGAGGTAGACGTCACAGCAACAGGTGTCACCGAGACTGGTGACACAGGGACAGACGTCACAGCCACAGACGTCACTGGAACGGGTGACACCGGAACAGACGCCACAGCAACGGACGTTACAGGAACAGGTGACACCGGAACAGACGTCACAGCCACGGACGTCTTAGGAACAGACGTCACAGGAACCAACTCCGATGACCCACAGGCCATGGAGGTGGCAGCCACGTAACTGCAGTCGGCCAGGTGCGTCTCATCTTCTGTAGATGGAGGTGGAGGACTCCTAGGGGTATTACTAGCCCTGGAGTCGGCTCTCAACCTTTGTGCGTATGCATCACCGTCAAATCCTAAGGGAAGAGGGGCGGAACCCCGTTCAACCCTGTACACACTCTCGTCGTACCAACTTGACAATGGTATCTCATAGCAATCCTCAAAGAACTCAGCCAACTCTTCATAGAAGTCATCGTTCTGCTGAGCTTCCTTTTTATAGCTAGAAAATTCTTCTGTTAGACCACCAATTTCGTGTTCCAACTTCCGAATAACTATGGTTTTTAGACTTATTTCAGTCCTGGCAGCAGTCAGCTTATGTTCAGCAGAACTGACCATATCCTTACTGCGATCCAACTTGACTTTGAGATCATCAATTAAAAATTGACTTTCCATACGAGATTTCTCAATGTTCAATCTCAAATCATCTACTATTCTGCTAGAGGTTGCTACCATGTCATCTCGTTGTCCCAACTGTCTTTTGAGGGCTTCATTCTCCAGTCATTTTGGACATTTTAGATAGGAGTTCTGCTTTAGCAGTCTCCACTTTCTCTAATTCGGCCAAACGACTTTCTTTTACCAATTGCTCAGCTTGAGCCCTAGCTCCTTGCAGAGCTAGTTGACAAGCGAGATCCAGTGTGTCAAATGAACTTTTCAGTCCAGTGACATACTGTTCTTTCAGAAGATTCCTGATACTTACATTCTCAGGGTGATCAATATCACCAGTCAGCTTGGGCAGAGGGACCGACTCCAAAGAGATATCTTCCTCACCCACTCCAAATGATGGAGAGTTTAGTGAGAGAGCCCCCATACAGGTAGATGGTGATGGAACGGAGGATAGTCTACGACCAATCTCCTGTTCCTTCCTCATCTCTATTTTACTCGATTGAACCCTGCCTGCGGGTGGGGTGAATTTTTGATCCACCCAATCATCTCCCTCAGATTGGAAATCAATCGTTCTATAGGTCATTTTAGATTTGGAATCCTCTTTCCCACTTACTGACTCTATCTTCCCTGTTACATACCCTTGACTATCAGTAGAAGTATTTTCTGTCTTTAATATCTTCCTTGACACTCCCGGGTTCCCTCTAGCTTCAGAGATTGTGGTAGGAGGTATTACTTCCTCTCCCACAAATACACAGTCGTCCTCCTCCTCTACAGGAGAAGCCAACAGGTCATTTACCATTTTCTCTTCTAAGGCTAGCCTTGGGCTAACAGCAACCCTCGGTAAAGTTCCGCCAGAGCCCTCCTTGTTGGATTCAGTAGTGTTCCTACTAAACCCACAGGAAGACCCCGGAGCACGTCTTTTGGTTGGGGTAGATCGGCCGTCAGGTGATGAGTCCAACCCAGCAGAAGCTGAGGACTCCTCTGAACCTGTGGTCCGCATCTCTCCTAAGGTAACCGAGACAGGAGTGTACACTCCATGGTCCACAGTTTTACCTTCAGACAGCATTTTACCTTTAGGCGGAGTGGCCAATTCCATTTTACTACGATAATCAGAGGCTTTCTCTGGAAAGTCCTGAAGGTAGTATGGCCACGCCTTTCGATTCAACCACAACCTTCTCGGGTTATGGTTAAACACTAAGGTGTATGCCAACCCCTGTGGTACCCTCACACACTTTTCTCTGTCCGTGAGTCCTAAGGCCTCCGGACTATTCTCGAGAATATCTAGATTGGACATGGCAGTTTCAGCCTTCATATGGTGTACATCCACTAAATGCCTTACCATACAACCCTTTCTAGATGTGCTGAAAGGTTCACCATCTTTCATACATTTACCTGAGCGATTAGGCCTGGCCCGGCACTGCCACATCATTTTGGAGTGCGCGTGGAACTCCACTAGATGTCGTGCGAACTGGTACAGGTCCAGATACTCAGCTATTGGATTTCTATCCATACACTCATTGAATGGGCATTGCCCCGAACCTATTCTCCAACCTCTACCAGGTTTATAAGTAGGCATACCTGGCGGGACAAATGTCATCCACGCCCATTTCAACCGGTCTCTATCTTCGTTGGAGAGGTCGGCAGCCCTGTATGTCCCCATACTTTGCTTTATAACCTCATCCCAGAACTTGTAAGCTTGATGTGCCCCTGAACTAGTATGCTCTAACCAGAACTCCATATCCCTCTCTGTATCTTCGTAGGATGGTAGCCTAGCTCGGCTCCCTATCTCCCCAGTAACCTCTCCTGTATAGGGTCTGGACTTAGAATTATCGGAAGGAGGTCTGAATAGTTTAGTACATTTCTTCTCGTTGAATTTGTCCAACTCTTGGATGTATGCCCCCCTGCATATCTTACTCCCGGGAATCACTGCATCCGGCTTAAATTTCTCAAATTTTGCTGCTAACTGCATTACTGCCATAATTGGAATACGTTCCGGAGTTGACTGTGCAGGGGCATCCCAATCGGGTACAAAGTTACCATGCACCGGATGTAAACCATCCGCACGGTCATACGACATAGCACCCCACGGAGCACCCACTGGCACGTCACTGACCGGGTACACCGGTATCCCGGGCATATTCGGGTCAGTCCGGGTCACTCCCGAAGTAGGTGGTGACGCAATATTCCCAACCTGGAACAAGGGAAATCCCCCGGCCTCGAGTCCTTTTAACCCCGGCCCTGACACGAACCCCCTAGCTTGCGCCACTGATAAACCCATATCTACCAGTTTCTTAACATGTTCTCCCCGAGCTAGGAGATACTGTGTGGTTTTAACCTTTTCAGCTTTCCTTATCTCAGAGATATTACTGTGATTTCGGCGTTTCACACCCCTATTCTTCATCTTAGCTGGTGGATGATACACAAATTTAGGTAAATCTGCCTCCCGAAATCGTTTTGGAAGATCATACTCGACTGGAGCTGTTGACTCCAGGTCCCCCAAAGCTAACAACTCTCTCTGTTCCTGCGACAGAGGGGAAACTTCCGTCGAGTGACTCCTTCTATGGGAGTCTCCCGACGGATGGTTATCCGCCATGATAACTACACAGAGGGCGGCCCAGAGGAGCCCACTCTTAAAATGAGCTTAAATGAGTAGTAAAATCAGGAAAATTGTTACAAATGTGTCCTCCTGTACTACCTCACTTTAGTGTCTCCTCTCTCCCTCACATGTAGATGTTCTAACCGGTGTTACATACGCGGAGAGAGGTGCCTTCGCATCCACCCCCTCCAACGGTATGTGCAGGACTGACGCTTTCCGCGCCAAACCAGCATGCGTGCGCACCCAAGCGCAAAGGATCACGGGTACCGGATAGCCCTTCCCGAAGAAGTTATCCGATATTATCCGAAGAAAACCGGGTGGCGGAGTTAACTGCGTAGTAGTTGCAATCTTCGCCGGGTTTTCTCGGATTGTATTTTTGCACATCATTTCAAGTAATAGCAATTCTTCAGTTCATCACGGCTGTCTCATTTGTAGATTATGAACTTTCAGAACGCTGTTTTAAACAAACATTATAAAAAAATACGTGTCAAAGTAAATTTCTTTGGTTGTCCGAACAAATTCGGAATACGTATGAGTCCCTTTTCTCATGTTGTTGTAACGAGTTTTACACCCGTACTTTCCACATAATATTTCGTATTAGGATCCTCATATTATCCTTAGAAAAATTACTGACTAGGTTTGATTGGATTCTAATCCGAAACCATCACGACAAGTACTAAATGGGAAACCAACTCACAGACCATAGCATGTAAACATTCAAAACTAACTTTAGTAAAGCAGAACGTTGGGTACCCCAATGCCATCTACTGGTCAATTTCACCATTATTCCTGTCACAAAGACCAAAGAATAAAATCCGGTATTTCTCGTTGTGTTTTTGACAATCAGCACCAGTTACGCAACTTTCCGGGGTTTACCGGGTAAGTCCTTGGAGACCCGAACTATTTCGGGTAACCACAACAAACAAACCCAGCCCCGCCGCTCTTACGTAACAGCACCTCGACCCGCTATACGAGCACTTCTACGTATGGGTCCTTGGGGTTTCTTCTTCTTAATTACTGTAGGAACCTCTCTAGTTTCCTTTTCAGTAACTAACTTCTTCTTCTTCTTCCTACCATCGACTTTTCTAGCTGGCGTTGCTTTTCTAGTCTTCTTTGTAGGCGGGGGTGCTGTAACCTGTGTTTTACGCACCCACCTGGGTTGGGGCATTGGCACTTCTACCAAAGGCTCATTCTCATCGCCGGGCCGGCGACCTAGCCAAGGCTTCAGGCGATCTACATGGCCTGCAACAATCTTGCCTTTCACATTTTTCAATAACACAGTAACATCCGATATTACTTTTGTCACTTCAAATGGCCCATCCCAACCCTTCGAGATTTTTCCATGTACAGGTGGTTTCAATCTCACCACCTTTTGTCCAACTACATACTTCCTCTCTCTCAAGCCTGTATCATACCCTACTTTCTGATGGATGGCCGCTTTCTTCAAATGGCCTCTCACCAATGCATAGCCTTCCCGCAATTCTCTGCGCAGGGATTCCGCAAATGCCACTCGGCATGGGACATCCTTTCTCCGCAGTACACTGCCAAAGACCAAATCTGCAGGCATTATGATCTCAGATCCAAATACCAGGCTGTTAGGAGTGCAGCCAGTTGAAGCATGCACCGTACCGTTGTATGCATGAGCCACATACTGGGAAAACGTATCCCAGTCATCCTGATTAGAATTAACCAGCGTGGTCAGCCCCTGAATCAACGTGCGGTTGAATCTCTCAACCATCCCATCCGACTGCGGTCGGTACGGATTAGTGCGTGTCTTAACTATGGCTAATTCTTCCAGCATCCCCTGAAAGAGACGCGATTCAAACTCCCTACCCTGGTCTGAATGTAACATGAGAGGTGCGCCAAATGTTAGTACCCACTCCTCAACCAAAGCTTGTGCGCAAGTTAATGCCGTGTGATCCTTCATTGGGATCACCTTCACGTACTTTGAATAGTAGTCTTGTACCACCATCATGCACACGTTGGAGTTTGGAGTTGTCTGGAAGCCAGTGATTATGTCAATGGCTATCCTCGCAAATCTGACTCCGAACAGTTCTTGTCTGAGAGATGTTTTACCTTTCCCAGGGCCCGGCTTCACCAGGCAACACGTTGGGCATTCACTCAACCAACGTATTACGTCCTTAGACATCCCAGGCCAGTAATATCTCCTCGCGAGTTTGTCCAAAGTCCGTTTCCTGCCAAAATGAGCGGAAGTCTGATGACCATGGAAAAACTCGAATACTTCCCATCTCAGAGAAGCTGGCAAGACTATCTGTAGCCTCCTTCTGGCTTTGCCTTCAAGAGTTTTCCATCTACACAATAGGCCGTCTCGCACTACCAGCTGCGACCATTGGCCCACTAAGTTCCTTACTTCCACACATTCTAATGACAGAGCAGGTCTGACGGGACGAGCAGCTCTCTCCAGGATCAGATTCCGTATCATATTGATACCATCGTCATCCTGCTGAGCTTCAAGTATGGACTCCGCCGACCAAAACACCAAGTTCTCTTCCCAGGCCGGATCAAAATTCATTATTGGAGCCACCAACGCGTTATGTATGCCACAGTCTTCACAGTCCATTCTTGCACATCTTCGGATTGGTCTCCTAGACAAACAATCCGCATTTACGTGCTTCACTCCGCTCCGATGCTGAATCTGGGTATTCTCTATCCCTAGTTCAGACAACGCGGAGATCCATCTACCCATCATCCCATCTGCTTCCTTGAAATTAAGGAGCCATCTCAAGGATGAATGGTCTGTTCGTAGAATAAAATTCCCACCATACAAATAATGGCGGAATTTCTTTGTGTAAACTACTATGGCCAACAACTCTCTCTTGGTGGTGCAATAATTGCGTTGAGTTTTACTCAAGCTGTTGCTAGCAAATGCCAAGGGCACTTCTCTACCTTCCTGCACTTGGGATAAGACAGCGCCTATGCTATCGTTGCTAGCGTCGGTGTCCAGGATGAACTGATCACCCTCAGTAGGATAGCTCAGCACAGGAGTTACCGTGAATAACTCCTTCAGCTTCTGAAAAGCCTGTCCAGCTAATTCCGTCCAAATAAACGGTGGTAGCTTCAACATTCCCTTCCTTTTTCCTACTACCAGCGCCTGTAATGGAGCTGACACCTCAGCAAATCCGGGAATGAAATCGCGGTAGTACGAGCAGAAACCCAAAAATGACCTCACTTCTTTCTGGTCTTTTGGCGTTGCCCAATTAGCTACAGCCTCTAATTTCCCTGGATCCGCCGAAATACCTGTGCCACTGACTATTCGGCCCAGATATTCCACTGATTGCCTGAAGAACTTGCATTTCTTAGCTTTCAGTCTAAGGTTGTAGGATCTCAATCGATCCATCACCTTGTTCAGATTTGATAGACACTCCTCCCGAGTTTTCCCGAAAACTATGATGTCGTCTAGATAAACTAGACAGTTTTTCCACAACAATCCCCTTAGCATTGTCTCCATCATATTCTCGAAAGTAGCCGGAGCATTGCATAAGCCAAATGGCATTACATTGAACTCAAACAACCCCCGGTGGGTTGTGAATGCTGTCTTTTCCTTATCCTCTTGGTGCATCCCAATCTGCCAGTATCCTGACTGGAGATCTAAGGTACTAAACCAGTGATTGCCTCCCAAGGAATCCAGACTTTCGTCAATGCGTGGCAAGGGGTAGGCATTCTTCCTCGTAATCCCATTCAGTCTCCTGTAATCTATACAGAACCGACAGGTGCCATCCTTTTTGGTAACCATTACCACCGGACTAGCCCATGGACTATCTGAGGGCCTTATTATCCCTTCCCCTAACATCTTGTCCACCTCATCCTCCAATGCCTGTTTCTTAGACAACGGGAGGCGCCGGTATGGCAAGCGCAATGGTGGGCTAGAACCGGTGTCTATCCGATGAGTTACTCGGTCAGTTCTACCCAATTGCTCCCCTGGAGCGGAGAACAAGTCTGCATTCTCGCATAATAGCTGAGCTAGACTCTGTTTGTCCTCCTCCGTCTCCAAGTGGCTATCTGTCACTAATGGTAAAAGATGCAGTGGCAAACCATATCCTTCCTTCCTATCCTGCTCTCCAGTGTCTTGCAATACCACTGGCATAGCGGATGGATCCAAAGCTCCTATTTCCACTGCCCTCTTTACTGCTAACTCCACTTCTGGTGAGTCAGCTCTTCCTACCACGTCAGCATATGTTACGTCCCCAAAGGTCGTCCCCTTTTCCAGGTACACATCCTGAAAAGTCATATTACTGACTGGTACTACTGTTCGTCTTGAACTTTGCACTAAGGCACTGGTGGAAACCAACCCCAGCTTACTCAAATGCTGCTGATTCGGTTCCACCACCCCCATGCGGTCAAATTCCATTTCCCGGCAGTATACAACTACATTGCACACATGGCGGGGAGGAATTCGCACTGTCTGAGAGACAGACGAGACGCCTGAAATCCGGCGGAGTACACACTGGACTTTCATCTCTTGTGGATATCGAAGAGTGAGTTCCCCTGTCACACTATCCAATACCGCCCCATACAGAGAACAAAAATCTACTCCCAAGATTCCCTCATCCGTCAATTCAGCCACAGTTGTTGAAACAACAAATGAATGTTGATTCACCCAAAAGGGTATCACCTGTCTGCCATGTGTCCGCATATGAGACCCATCAGCACTTCTGACCGACCCAGACCCCACAGGGTTAGTCGACAGACCTGCGAGCTTCTTGAAGAAATGGTGACCCATCATGGAGTGACTAGCTCCAGTATCAATCAGAAATTCCCCCAAGCAGCCCTGAATCTGCACAGGCAAGTACCATCTCTTCCCTTGTAAAGGGGAAGGTTGCAAGGCAAATCTCTGGATTCCAGCTTCACCGCCCAAGTCATATCCCCTCGAGTTGAGAAACTTAACTATAGGATCATCGGGTTTGAGTCGCGAAGCACAAAACCTTTCTACTTCTTCCGCCAACTCAATTCTGCGGACGGTGTCCAGATGAGCTAAATCTTCAACACCATTCTCGTCCGTTCCCTGGGGCCCATCTCCACCTGGCGGATCAGACTCAGGTGCGGCTAACCCCAGCGGTTCCCATGAAGTGGAATCTTTTGATTCCCCCCTAACAGTACCTTTGACAATCACAGGTGGGGTTGTTATCTTGTCATCGACAACAACCCCTGTTAGTTTTCCGTCGGTGGTGGGCTTTGGTCAGAAGAGGGTCCGTCTTTTTGTTTCTCGACCGATGATACATTCTTAGTATCCTTGGACCAACATGTCCTTGCAAAGTGACCCTTCTTCCCACAATTATAACATTTCGTGTCTTTGTTGGGTTTCCCCTTACCGCGACCACGAGATGCGACCTTTTCAGCCTTCTCAGCCTTACTACGCTCCTCCATGACTTTTCCGATCATGGTCTTCAATGCACCCTCCTCTGGCGCTTGAGCGTCTGATCCTGGAACCCTTCGTCTTACATAAAAAGAACGACGTCCTTTCCATTTAGGATCTATTGCTGCCACCTCTTGCACTCCCTCTGTAGTCAGTTCAACCTCTTCTACGGGCATTTCTATTACTGCTACAGGGGCTGCCTCTACAGTTTTCAACAGCTTCCTCTTTCTCAGAGCATCTTCCGTAAGCTCGAAGATATCTGCTAGTGACATAGTGGTCTTCCACTGTGAAGCAATCTCGCTCGACAATCTTTCGTCCTTAAGTCCATCTATATACAGGCTGGACAACTTCCTTACCAGCCATGGATCACTTGG
Organism: Harmothoe impar; assembly: GCA_947462335.1. NCBI lineage: Eukaryota > Metazoa > Annelida > Polychaeta > Phyllodocida > Polynoidae > Harmothoe > Harmothoe impar. Next base: position 61,172,118 of record OX381717.1, on the reverse strand, counting down.
ACTCATAGATGCAAATGCTTCTGCTGCTAGCACTCTGAGAGCCATTCCAAACTGTCTGTGCCCTTCACCGGGCTTCTGAACTCTTGCCTCTAGCTCAGATGCGGGATCCGCACCGGATGTGGAACCTAAAGCCCAAGAAGCTGTTTCCACTAATCCCTTGTACGTTCTACCCCCGCTTAACTCAAAGCTTGTTAGAGCGGGATCACCAGGACCATCCCGCAGACACCATGACAAAGCTGCAAGGCATTCATCGCCTTCCCAACCATTATGTCTCATATCTGCTGAAAATCGTGTGAACCATTTTCTCCATGGAACTGTGCCATCATACTGCTTCATCTTGATAGCCTGCTTTCTCACAGGTGTCATCCCCGTTCTCAACGGTATATCAGTCTGACTCAAAGCATAGTCCACTGCTTTAAAGTTCCCCACGTCATTCGGTACCGCATCAATCCCCAATCTTCTAATTGCTGGATTGTTTTGGAACACTACCTCATCTTCCATAGACATATTTGCCCTATGTTGGTAGGGTGTCCCACTTTGAATAGTACCTCCTGTCCTTGGTGTATTCATGCTTCCTGGAGTTACATGACTGCCAGGCAATGGGGGAGGTGGTATATTGAACATAGGTCTTGCGTTCCCATAACAGTTATCCGGACCAACATTACTCCACCCCCCATAGGAGGTGTTAGGCCCTGCCAGATTCCCTTGACCTGGCGGCCGAGCATTCATGTTTACCCCCTTGGGCAAACCTGGTCTACCCACTGTAGACACGTTTACCGGACCTGTAGGAACCTGCCTTGTTCCCGGAGCTGGAGTAGAATGAGCACCTGGAGCTGGAGCAGTGTTACCTGGTCCCACAGGAGGCTTATTCCCTGTAGCCTGGGCTACCGGAACGTCTCCTTTTACTCCCTTGGTGTCATTCTCCACACTCACTGACTCTGTTTCCTCAAGAAAGCAATCTAACTTCTCCTGAAACAGCTTTTCAACTCTACCACACAGTTCCAACATGAACTCCTCATTCTTATCAAACTTACTGCCATGCATGGATGAGTGTCCACTCACACTGGATAACATGTCAGCTGTATGTATCACCATGGAACCATCTAGATCCTCAGTGGCAGGTGGTTTCACCACCTCTTCCACTGTATTGACTATAAATACTGAGGGCTCGTCGGCAGTCACAAAGGTCTCATCCTTAGACACTTCTTGTGCTGTCCCCACTGAGTCCCTTTGTACCTTAGTCACTTCTGGTTCCAGTTTCTTCACCATGTGATTCTCAGCTTGTTGAGCTAGTGCTTCCAACTCTCCTAACTTACTATCCTGTTTCTTCAACAACTCATCATACTCCGCTACTTGTAACTGTCTTGCCAGTATCTCGGAACTAATTTCTTTATTCCGCACCACTAGCTTTTCTGTTTCAGACTTCAATCTGACTTCAGTTCCCTCAAGTAGACCTACATTGACTGAAATTTGTTCCAGATGTTTTATCTGAGCTGCATGTTCCCCAATGTTTCCCGACCTCTTTGCCAAAAAACTCTTTTCGAAAGCTTCCCTTTCCTCCTTCAGCTTTCTAAGGGATTCCTCCTCTAATCTTATCCCTTCTTTCATATGCTCATGCTCATTTCTCAATCTGAGCGTCCTTATGTCATCCAGGCTCAACCTCTCCCTGGGTTCATAAGGTGGAACCTCTAGACCTGGTATCGTCAGCCTAAAAGGATCTGGGAACAGCTTATCTCCCCTGGAGATCACCTCAGCTGTCTCTTCCCCTTCCCCAGGAGTTTCCTCTAGGTCGTCCCTTTTGACTACCTCAACTCCTTCCTGACTGACTGGGACCACCACTCTAGTCCCTTCCACTGCTTCCACAGTGGGTACCGGTCTAAGTTCCCATCTCACTGGTACATCTACTGTACCCTCCAGACTAGGTATACTAGAGTCACTATCCTCTCCAATATCTTCTATGGTTACCGGTCCAAGCATCACATCTTCTCTTGATGTTTCCCTTACCTGGACCCGGCCTACCATTTCCCTATCTGGCTCCAGAGCTGGACGTTTCGCTGGAGGGTCCCCTAGTGAATCCTCAGATCTCACTTCATGGGCGCTATCTTCCCCTCCATGTCCAATTTCCCTATTCTGATTGAACGTATGCACCTTCTGCCTAGCATTAAACCTCACCCTAGATCGCAATCTAGGACGCATCCCCTCCCCTTGGTTAGTAACCGACGGGGGAGGTACCTCTGTATCTGACATATCTTCACCACACAAAAGCAACCTGTAATAGCTATCCTTGAAACCTACCAATTCTGGTTCAAACATATAAGAGCTTACCTCTCAATTTCAGAAAGAAAAATAACAAAATAAATGTAAATCAATACTTACCCAAAGTGGTCACGGCACCAGTGTAGCTGTTGGCTATTCTAAGATAGACATCTGCTATGAAAAACTCCAGATTCGAAAATAGGTTGTTCAGAAATTACACTTTATTCATTCTGACATACGGCTCGTAATCATACAGACGGATAGCAATAATCAAATAGGCTTCTGAACACCAGTGGTCATATGAACATACAGGAGGTATACGCTCACGGTCTAGTACATAGTTCCCGAGTTCCAATGCTCTCTTCCATCTTGGTTAACTCCTCTTGGGACAGACTCCCCCGTAGGGAGTTCTGTACCCGGAGTTGTACACCAGTGCGTCTATCTCCTCTAGTTCCCCCAGAGGGTAGAACAGAGAAAGACGCAGGGTGACCAAGGTGGAAGCAGCGACAGGACTAGGCCTAAAAGGTACAACAGAGTTCGGGGAAGCTCTGTTGTGGAGCAGCCAGGCTGGCCGAAGTGCGCAGCAAGACTGGGTCCTCGATTAGCAGAACTCCAGGTCTTATGTACTGGTCGTTATGTAATTCTCTCCATTACTCGTAAACACTTGAGTTCCCGAGGAACTCCGGGTAACCACGCGCCGGTGCATCCGAGCCGACACTGTACCCGAGATATGTCGGGTGACACGTGGCGGTCACGGCCCAATGCACATAACCAGGCCGCGCTCCACCATTCCTCAGGTGGGCTTATATAACCTTATACTCGGCAGTAGACAGGAGTGCGGCCTGGATACACGACAACACATATACCAAATATAACTCCAACTGGTTCCCTAGAAATAGTACAGCGGCGACCCACTACACTAGGTTGATACACTTACTTGTATTTGTTATCTTTTACCCGAATAAAACACTTCTTTTTAAAAAGGACACACACAAAAACAAGGAGGTAGACTTTTGTGTAACATTTTTAGCATCTTTGAAACGGTGCAATTTGGCACTTTGTATGTATCCCTATTTTGTAGATTTGAGGAAAGAGTGAGCATTAAGGTTGACATTGTGGAAGTCTGGATTCATTAGAATGGCCCTGCATATGTTACACTATTCAAATGACCAATAATCAGTATCAACATTGAGAAGCACCTTTACATTTTTTTCAAGCCTCATGTCAAAGGTCACAAGGCCTCATGTCGATTGTCGATTCTAAGAAATAGCCGTGACAAATTTGGTGTGTACACCCGTAAAAGCACCGGTAGGGGCCTTCCATAAAGTATGTACGCATTCTTTTCCAGAAAATAGACCCCCCCACCCCCCATGTTGCATTGTGTACGCATTACGGTGACCCACCCCCCACAAAGTACATACTCCTTTTGGGAGTATGTACTTTCTCACATGGGGCAGTCTTGAAACAACACATTTGGCGGAAATCCTAAGTCTGATACTAATCTTTGAACAGCAAATAGAAAGCACCTCAGAAAACACTCCACACAATAATTTATTTATTTTTTGCCAGAAGCTATTTGGGCAGGATGTTGGGTTGCAGGATATTGGTCTACAGGAACATTTTGTTCTCCTAAAACACCATTTCTTCAGAGAATCTAATGTAAAACCTCTAAACTGCCCACTATCGGTTCCTTATGAAGAAAATGTGTTCCCTGCCATTGCTATAGATAGCCTGAACACCCTGCATTTAAATCACCCTACATAAGGCAATTAAAATCATGTTAAAAAGAGAAAAGGGTTCTCATCATTAAGAGCTGAGAACTACAATGAGGCAAGTATTGGTCGGGTCCTTTCATTAAAATTATTTTATAATATTTTTTTACTGAATTATTTCCAAAAAAGTTATTTCTGAGCAGTGTGTTATGGTGGGTGGCCATTTAGTAAACCCACTAATCCATCTTTACAACTCACCTGGTGTCCCGCTGTACCCAGACCCACTCAGCCTGTACTTAATAAACCCGCTAATCCATCTTTACAACTCACCTGGTGTCCCACTGTACCCAGACACACTCAGCCTGTACTTAATAAACCCGCTAATCCATCTTTACAACTCACCTGGTGTCCCACTGTACCCAGACACACTCAGCCTGTACTTAATAAACCCGCTAATCCATCTTTACAACTCACCTGGTGTCCCGCTGTACCCAGACACACTCAGCCTGTACTTAATAAACCCGCTAATCCATCTTTACAACTCACCTGGTGTCCCGCTGTACCCAGACACACTCAGCCTGTACTTAATAAACCCGCTAATCCATCTTTACAACTCACCTGGTGTCCCGCTGTACCCAGACACACTCAGCCTGTACTTAATAAACCCGCTAATCCATCTTTACAACTCACCTGGTGTCCCGCTGTACCCAGACCCACTCAGCCTGTACTTAATAAACCCGCTAATCCGTCTTTACAACTCACCTGGGGGACTGCCTGCCGGAGTACCGCTGTACCCAGACACCGTCAGTCTGTACTGATCCGCTTCATCGGCCACGCTGAATGATGAGTAATCTGCATATTTCGTGTCTCCGCCATGTACCAGCTCAACCTTGAGGACTTGGTTCCCAGATGCAGTCAGCAGGTGCAGATAATCATTCCCTAACCAGAACTCTCCGCTCGCCACATTTCCGAACCCGGTCTTGTAGTCAGTCCAGTTATGGTTAAACGCCACACTTCCATCGAAGCGCTTCTGGAACACCTGAAGAAAAGGAGAGAATACAGGATATAGTGAAATGGGCACTGTGGGCAATGGTCTTTGATTTGACCAACTATTCATTGAATGGAAAATAACTAGGGCTTAACCCTTAAAAACAGCAAAACTAGGGGGGGGGGGTAAAATGCTCAAGCCCTCTTGAGGGGAGTACAGAGAATGTTTAACTCCTTTTGTTGGTATATATATTTTCTGTTGGCATGGACTGTCCAACACAGGCTCAAAGTGATATATCGAATTGTAAATCTTACTTAAATTTGTCAAAACACAGTGAAAGTATGATATTTAACCAACCAACAGGGATCCACACCTGTGTATTTTTTCTTTTTTTTTTACGTTAATAAATAAGGGGTGGTTAAATCTACCCAAATTGGTCAATCAATTATCTATTGTTGTTGTTTATTATCATCGTTTCAGTTAGGTCAGCTTTATATATTATATGTCTATATAATCAGTTATGCACTGGTAATACATTAGATATTACATATCTATATTATTAGTTATGCGCTGTTATGCATCGTCTCATGATCAGAAGACATATGCCACATTTAAGATTCAGCTAAGGGAGTCATAACAATTTAACAACAGGGGGGTTTGGTATATTTTCGCGGGAGCATATTTTCCGTCTTTGAACTATAGTATCGTGCAAGTTCTTTTGCTGAAAAAAGGGTGGAATCATTTATTTATTTCATAAGGTAATAGCTTAAAAGTATTACCAACTTAATAAGAATTATTCTGAAATTGTTATTGTCAACTATGATCATCATCTCACAAGAAAAATTGCTAATTATATCGCAGGTTAGTGCAAGGTCATGTTAACAGTTTAAATAAACCTTTAAAATAAGCAATATGATTTGTTAGGTTCTAAGACCTTAGCCTAAAGGAAATGATAGTATATCATTAGAAATATTACATTTAGTGCAAGCATATCTGTTATATTAGTCATGCATACTCAATACTTTACATAAAATCCCATCAAAGCTATTGAGAAGAAAACACAGCGTTTTTGACATTCTAAATAACCCCCTCCCTGGAAGTTTTAGATTGTTTTCTCCTCACCCCTAATTTAAACGATTTATAGCAGAAATCCAAATTACTAGATGTCTGAAATATTCATGAATGATGAATACGTATTATGATTAAATTGGTCTTTTAAGAGACTCCTTAACTTTGCTTCAACCATATGCCCACATTTCCTTATTGTAGTATTTTCTTATTCTCTTTTCAGATTATTCTCAAATGGACTTCTGGAAGAATGTTGACAAAGTGTTCAGCTAATATGTAGGATTTTATGTCAATCAAGATTATATCTATGAATTAATATTTTTGACATCATAACATGCTTCATTTTCTTGTTATTAATATCTGTATCATTTCTATTATGTCATTTCTATTTCGGATAGTATAATAGTCGAAAATAGTATCATGGTTAGAAAACTAATCTATGATTCTCAGTTTACACTCAATTGTGTGAAACATCTTAAAGCTAGATTAATGGTGCAATTTGAATGAGTGAAATTTGCAATGGCAAAGTAATTTTGCATCGTGCATCCATGGTCCAAAGAATGTTTGTCAGGTGTTCTGTGTTAACGTTTACAAAACGTAAGTGCACACATATTATACTTGTGCAGATTACATAATTATAGAGATTAGTATTGCAAGTAGCAGACCCAGACTCTGCCTGCACTCTGCTCAAAAGGCACCCCATCCTCATTACACAAATTAGGGAAGATTCTTAGGGAGTGCTCATTCTTTAACAACAAGGGGGGGGGGTGGTTTAGGTCTATTTTAACACCCACTGGCCTAAATGTAAGTGTCAATGGCAACATGATACATTAGAATAAGCCATTTTTAATTTCAAATAGGGCTTTATCTCCCTAATTGGAACACTTAGGACGATTTGGGTATCTTACTTTCTAATTATTCAATATTGTTCATTTTGTCATAGATGTACTTCTAATTTGAATATTTACAAAATTCTTTCGGCTTCTAAAAGGTTAGACCATCCCCTAAATGACAATATCTCATTTGAATTTCATTTGAAAAAATCTGGTCTTGGGAAGGGTGTGTTTATGTGGAGCATGGTAAAGGAAGAGTTAAGTAGAAAAAAGTCATGAAGTCTATGAAATAACTCAATGAGAAAAAATAGATTGCAATATCAAGTTGCAAAAGTCTTTTTTTCAGTAAAACGGTTAATTTAAGTCATAATGAGCCATTATTTCACTGAAGATGGGGTACGTAAACATCTGCGCTGACTTAAAACTACACTCATAGTACAGTCCAGCAATCCTTATTCTAAAGAAATTTTGGTGACCTTAATTCTCTGTGGGATGGGGCTTTTCTGACTAAGGGGTGTTTCCATAGTGAGTAGTATGGATTGTGGTTAGAGACTGGAGCAGTCCTTGGAGAAAGGGGTTGTGTGCAGCAGTAGAGAAGTAGTTTTGTCTCATGGTCGGGGGATATACACTATGTTTCAGCTTCAGCTTGGGTATTGTGAACAGGTTAACTTAAGGCGCTGGCTTGATCATCATCCGTGTGCTGCTCACAGACACACTATAACCCTTCCACGTTTCCCAAATAATACCCCGGAATTCGTTAGTACCATATCGGCCATTCAAGTTTGAATGAAAGCAATCATTGTACCAATATCCCCCTTCAAAGTTGACAGGACAGATACCACTATTACTGGCGTCCCAGGTTGAGAACTTCATATTGTTGTGATACGCCAAGCTGTCACCTACAATGTAAGATAAGTCTGTAACGTCATCTGACCAATGGCACACATAGGGAAATAAGCAGCCTGCTATAGGATAGCGCTTTGATGAGCAATTAAAATAGCATTATTGTAGCATGTCAGGGGCCCTAGCGGAGGCAATGCAATGGGCACATGCTAGGTTGATACACTTACTTGTATTTGTTATCTTTTACCCGAATAAAACACTTCTTTTTAAAAAGGACACACACAAAAACAAGGAGGTAGACTTTTGTGTAACATTTTTAGCATCTTTGAAACGGTGCAATTTGGCACTTTGTATGTATCCCTATTTTGTAGATTTGAGGATAGAGTGAGCATTAAGGTTGACATTGTGGAAGTCTGGATTCATTAGAATGGCCCTGCATATGTTACACTATTCAAATGACCAATAATCAGTATCAACATTGAGAAGCACCTTTACATTTTTTTCAAGCCTCATGTCAAAGGTCACAAGGCCTCATGTCGATTGTCGATTCTAAGAAATAGCCGTGACAAATTTGGTGTGTACACCCGTAAAAGCACCGGTAGGGGCCTTCCATAAAGTATGTACGCATTCTTTTCCAGAAAATAGACCCCCCCACCCCCCATGTTGCATTGTGTACGCATTACGGTGACCCACCCCCCACAAAGTACATACTCCTTTTGGGAGTATGTACTTTCTCACATGGGGCAGTCTTGAAACAACACATTTGGCGGAAATCCTAAGTCTGATACTAATCTTTGAACAGCAAATAGAAAGCACCTCAGAAAACACTCCACACAATAATTTATTTATTTTTTGCCAGAAGCTATTTGGGCAGGATGTTGGGTTGCAAGATATTGGTCTACAGGAACATTTTGTTCTCCTAAAACACCATTTCTTCAGAGAATCTAATGTAAAACCTCTAAACTGCCCACTATCGGTTCCTTATGAAGAAAATGTGTTCCCTGCCATTGCTATAGATAGCCTGAACACCCTGCATTTAAATCACCCTACATAAGGCAATTAAAATCATGTTAAAAAGAGAAAAGGGTTCTCATCATTAAGAGCTGAGAACTACAATGAGGCAAGTATTGGTCGGGTCCTTTCATTAAAATTCTTTTATAATATTTTTTTACTGAATTATTTCCAAAAAAGTTATTTCTGAGCAGTGTGTTATGATGGGTGGCCATTTAGTAAACCCGCTAATCCATCTTTACAACTCACCTGGTGTCCCGCTGTACCCAGACACACTCATTCTGTACTTAATAAACCCGCTAATCCATCTTTACAACTCACCTGGTGTCCCGCTGTACCCAGAAACACTCATTCTGTACTTAATAAACCCGCTAATCCATCTTTACAACTCACCTGGTGTCCAGCTGTACCCAGACACACTCAGCCTGTACTTAATAAACCCGCTAATCCATCTTTACAACTCACCTGGTGTCCCGCTGTACCCAGACACACTCAGCCTGTACTTAATAAACCCGTTAATCCATCTTTACAACTCACCTGGTGTCCAGCTGTACCCAGACACACTCATCCTGTACTTAATAAACTCGCTAATCCGTCTTTACAACTCACCTGGTGTCCCGCTGTACCCAGACACACTCATCCTGTACTTAATAAACTCGCTAATCCATCTTTACAACTCACCTGGTGTCCCGCTGTACCCAGACACACTCAGCCTGTACTTAATAAACCCGCTAATCCGTCTTTACAACTCACCTGGTGTCCCGCTGTACCCAGACACACTCAGCCTGTACTTAATAAACCCGCTAATCCATCTTTACAACTCACCTGGTGTCCCGCTGTACCCAGACACACTCATTCTGTACTTAATAAACCCGCTAATCCATCTTTACAACTCACCTGGTGTCCCGCTGTACCCAGACACACTCATCCTGTACTTAATAAACCCGCTAATCCGTCTTTACAACTCACCTGGGGGACTGCCTGCCGGAGTACCGCTGTACCCAGACACCGTCAGTCTGTACTGATCCGCTTCATCGGCCACGCTGAATGATGAGTAATCTGCATATTTCGTGATCGCCATGTACCAGCTCAACCTTGAGGACTTGGTTCCCAGATGCAGTCAGCAAGTGTAGATAATCGTTCCCTAACCAGAACTCTCCGCTCGCCACATTTCCGAACCCGGTCTTGTAGTCAGTCCAGTTATGGTAAAACGCCTCACTTCCATCGAAGCGCTTCTGGAACACCTGAAGAAAAGGAGAGAATACAGGATATAGTGAAATGGGCACTGTGGGCAATGGTCTTTGATTCAAATAGAAGTATTTAGGATGGTCCATGAGCTGTTACCAACTATTCATTGAATGGAAAATAACTAGGGCTTAACCCTTAAAAACAGCAAAACTAGGGGGGGGGTAAAATGCTCAAGCCCTCTTGAGGGGAGTACAGAGAATGTTTAACTCCTTTTGTTGGTATATATATTTTCTGTTGGCATGGACTGTCCAACACAGGCTCAAAGTGATATATCGAATTGTAAATCTTACTTAAATTTGTCAAAACACAGTGAAAGTATGATATTTAGAGAATAGAACTCAATTAAATGTCATCAGTGGGTGTCAATAGGTCACAAAGTGATTCAATGTCCCCCAACTATGGGCTTTTCTAATGTATTTTCAATGAGGGGAATAAACACTTTCATTCCTAAATGACCATATATTGGGCAATAAAATCTAAAAACAGCCAAATCGGAGGGAATTAGGGTAAATGGAACAGATAGGGATTCAAATATATCGCTCGTAAACATTCTGATCCATTATTAGGGAAACACATTGGATGTACTAGCTGAAGTTATACATGTAGTAATAGATCAAAGAGGTATTTCCAATTGACTCACAGTCCAGCCTCCTCCAAAGGAGTCCATGTCGCATAGCACGTCAAACACCTGGTTGCCATCTGGAATTATTGTGTAAACTCCACTTGTTGTTTCACCAAGTGCATAAATTGCTTGACAATCTGTTAGTGCTGAAACAAGAACAGAGAGTATTTTGACTCTAAATACACATCCACATTAATACATCACTGAACAGGTGGATAGAGAAGAAGGTTATTAAAAAAATAATTATGACAGTATTCATGAGAGTAGTTATAGCTTACTAAGTTTGACTAGGTTTTATTGCTCAAATTCTATATTATGGCCATTCAAAAAAAGTTGTTTCTCATCATTGCGCACATCAGGAAAATCGTGATATGGGAAAACAATTTCTTTCTTTTTTTAAAGTTAAATGTGTATATAATTACCCCATAATTATATAAGTATAATGCTACCGGTATGATTAGTCACAGTTGGTTTATATGTATTACTTAGGTTTGTACTAAGCCTACCTAGCCTGCTGGCTCTGTATGCCCCAGGTCAGGGTCAAGGTCTCCTTGTTCACTGGACCATAACCAACTAACAGGGATCCACACCTGTGTATTTTTTCTTTTCTTTTTTTTTACATTAATAAATAAAGGGTGGTTAATTCTACCCAAATTGGTCAATCAATTATCTATTGTTGTTGTTTATCATCATCATCGTTCAGTTAGATCAGCTTTATAAAAAACAAAAAGAAACGTTGAAAAGTACAAATATAGGCATATTTGGTATCAAATTAAAGCTTATACCGTCAGTAAAGCATGCAACTAGGAATAACTTACATTATAGCATCTTTTGCGGATAAATACACTCTTAACTACCAAAATGTGAAACTCACATGCAAAAACTCTTATACATCAATGAAATGTGTTTTCCTTCCACCAACTGCTCCCCCATGCCTTTGTAAGGTTTACATAATGAGTATAATGCTTACACAAGTCTACAGAATGCACAGGGGTGTTGGGAAGTGGCTCAGTCCGAGAGTAGGGCATTTGTCTGACACCAACAAGATCGTGGGTTGAGACTATGCAGCACCCAGCTGTTTGGGTGGCAACAAGCATACATTTTCCCTCAGGTGGTTACTCGCCAGTGCTGCATTTAAGCATCATGGCGATTGATTAAGGCATTATGCCATCTTTGAAGGGGTAATATAGCAAGATTAATTAGTTATTAATCATTAATGTTATGATATTTGTATTGGCAGAAGCTGCATTCCTACATTGATTATAAGTGAGAACATAGGAGAACTAATATGGTTATATCACTAAACAATAGTGAAAACAGGTGGGTATGATTTTAATCATAGCATTGCGTGGGTGCATGATTTAGCGATAATGAATATGAGAGGGACCTGAATTATTTCATACCACTTTTAAACCTGCTTCACATGAAACTTACAACCACTTCTATATGAAGTTGACACCTTTACTGCTCTCTGTGCAGGCACTGATGCTCACTTTTTTTCAATGGAACCAGGGCGAGGTAATTACGTTTGTAAATGTTCTAGGAGCGGCAATGTAGTTAACCCTTTAAGAACTGCATAGTGCTTTGATGCGATATGCCCTTTGTTGTTGTGATGCATGAATGCAGCACTGGTGAGTCTACTTGTCAGGGCTACATTCATCCATCATTCATTATGCAGACACTTTCGGTATTGCATCAACCCAATAAGGTGTAATAGCTCTTGGTGTCCCACCAAAAATAGGTAATATGAAGATAAGTATGGTTTGAATTGACCCTTTGAGCCTCTTTCAAGGCCTAAAACGTACTCCTCATGATACTGTATTTCGAAATACTGCAATATCGCTAGCCTATTGAGCAAGGAAATGAGAAAAGCCTGATAGTTACCTGTACATCCAGACCCCCCTGATGCCACTGTTTGTCCATCCCCTGTGTAACCCGGATTACAGGCGCATGTGAAGGAACCATCTGTATTGGTGCAATTCGCATTCTCGTGGCAGTTGTGTGCGCCAGTGGTGCACTCATTGATATCTGGAACTGTGCATTCATTTACATCTAAGAACAATCAAAGTATTCTCATGATGGCCAATCCTTCTGTTTGAGAATATTACTGTATTTCCAAATTGCCAAAGTTATGAAACTAATTCAAAATTAGGAATATTTCTCACATTAACTCTACAGATTGTTCAGTATATATTCATGGTATAGAGCAGCAGCAGTGACGTCACGGTGTCACGTGCGGGAAGAATTTAACATACAATATTAAATCATATTACCATTATTCAATTCACTGATGTCATACTAAATCTTTATAAGAATCATAGCAAGAGAAGTATGTCTAATTTGCATAACTTTGTTAGCATACAAAACACATATTACGTCTAGCTAACAAACACCTGCAACAGTAACTTGGATAAAGGATCATTCTGACAAACTAGTGGCGGGACCCTTAGATGACGTTCAGAACCAGAGTCGGATTGACCCAGGATCCAAAACAAAAATCAGCTACTTTCTGATAACGCTCTGATAACTATCTGTATAGAAGGATGAATGGGCCTCTGCAGCAGGGGATATACAAACTTTAAAATGACACTTTGGACGGTCAATGTGATGCTCAGATGTGGTACATTCATTAAGTTTGTTTAGGTATTGCTTCATTAAATATAGTACAACTCGTCTGATCCATGGTTACCTCTTGTTAAATACTCTATGAACCTTATGAACCTGATAATGTAGGTCATTTATCATTCAGGTGCTATATTCAACTACAACGTTTTTGCTGATACTTTCATGCATCATGCATTATTTAATTGCATTCTAACTATGTATTTGGAAAACTGCAGTTTTACCAACAAGGAAATGAGAAAAGTCTCAAGTTACCTGTACATGAGATTCCATTTCCTGTCCAGCCGTCATTACAGGTGCAGGTAAAGGAACCGTCCGTATTGGCACAAGCTGCATTCGTGTCACAGTTATCTGTGCTCATGTCGCATTCATCCACATCTGAGAACAATGATCACTGTAGTCATAGTTTTTGATAAAGAAGGTTTTTGGGAACAAGTATAATGTGGGGTTATGAACCCGATAGTGTAGATCATTCATCATTAAGGTGCTATATTCAATCCAATCCTTTTGTTTATACTTTCATGCATTCTAACTGTATAATTAGGAAAACTGCAGCTTTACCAGCAAGGAAATGAGAAAAGTCTCAAGTTACCTGAACATTCTGTTCCATTTCCTGTCCGGCCGTCATTACAGGTGCAAGTAAAGGAACCGTCCGTATTGTCACAAGCTGCATTTGTGTCACAGGGGGAGGCAGCACATTCATCTATATCTGAAAACAATCAATACTGTAGTTGTAGTTTTTAATGAAGAAGTTTCTTTTAATAATAGTATAATGAACTAACCACTGGATAACCAGAGTGGCACGGGAAGGTAACTATGTATATACACATATAAACGCGGTCACCTTTATGTGGTAAATTTTTAATGGGTGCTACTTTTGGCATATCCATAGGAGTGCCAGCGCTTTCTGTCCTGGAGACCCCCGGAACGTATTGATGTGGTGTGTAAAAAAGGTCCTCAAAATGCCAGTACTTTCAGTCATGGGACCCCCAGAAAGTACTGATATGGGTAGTAAAATGGGCCCTCATAATGCCAGAATTCTGGGGCCTAGATGGCCTCAAACACCAGGGAATTTAGCACTTTATGTGAGTTTTAACAGTCCATATTAGCATACAAAAATAATGTAGCAATATACTGATTTTTGCATATGAACATGACACATATATTGTTCTTTTCACAAATGTTAGGGAAGATATTATGCATATGCATTTTTTTAAGTTATGAAATATGCTAATTTGCTAATTATTTCAAGAAATGCGGAAACATGTAATTTTCATCAACATATAATAATTTTTTATATTCAATTTAGTTTATCCTTAAGGGACTCATTGCATGGCAAAACACCGCAAGTATTGTATGTTGACTCAGATTCTTTGATAATAACATGATTTATGCAAATTATTGAGCTAATTGCTCATTTAATAAAATATAATTGTTTTAGAACATGTTGACAAGAGGCCCTTAAAAGTTCTAATATGCCAAAAAGTATCTATCATGTTTAGTTCCAGAGCTATGTGAATATTAGTAACCTTTTGCACCCCCCCCCCCTTTTGCTTGAATCAAATGGGAAAATGAAAAAAAAAAAAAAAATTCCCTAAAATTTCAAATAGAAGTTTAGAAATGACAGCCCGGTTTACCCCAAGCTAATGTGGCTCAAGGTAGGCTTATTGAATCATGTTTTACATCAGATTAACATGCCCTACGCATTATGTAAACATCTGAAGTATACCAGGACGAGAGATTGTGGTTGAATTCAGAAAATTGGGGGTACTAGGGTTGAATTTGTCCCATAAATGTTGTTTACCGCATGTAGAACACATCAGAAAGTTCAGAAATGTTGAATTTATCTCTCTATCATGTTTAGTTCCAGAGAATATTCTTTTTTGGCTGAGTTAAGAATTTTTAGTCAACACACATCAAATCAAAGAAAAAAAAGGGTTCCAACAAATCAATTCTTTATGCTACATTATATATGTGATCAGCATCTGCAGAACCGCACCGAACCCCCTGGTTTGTGTTGGTTCATTACTAATTACATTGCTAATTTTGAATCCTTTTTAGTTAGTTTCACCAAGAGAGCCTTGAACCCTGACCCTAGCATTTAGAGGTAGGTACATTACTGACCGAGCTAACCCTGCAAGTATTGAGTCAATGCTTCATGACTATAGTTTAGAGTGTTCCATTCGGATGATGTGTTGGATATTCATTTCCTAAGTTATCAGTGAAATGATAAAGATAACCCAATCTTAAAATATACTGTAATATTTTGATATATTACATTAAGGATATATCCCTTAACTTATTACTAAGTCTGGTGAGGAGTCCATATGCAATTTTTAACAAATGTGAATGGCTTGGTCAATGACTTCCTTATTTGGATTGAACCTTGATTATATATTGTAAAAGACATATCTCAAGGGGTTTAGATGTGATTTTGAGAATCAGAATTCCCCTCAAAACAGCATGCAGCACTAACAGTGCTTTTTTAAGGACTAAGGTAGTACTTACCAGTTTCACATTGCTCACCCGTCCACCCCGGGTTGCAAACACAATACAGACCGGGTACACCGGGAGGATTGTGTGCACAATTGCCATGACCGTTACACTGAACTTTTGAGCCCATATTGCATGGCCATGGTCCTGCATCAGCTGAAAACATACAATACATAGGACTTAAGAGCCTGTTACATAAACAATGTTCCATTCAAATTGGATGTATTTTATATCAACTTATATTTACATCAATGCACTGTATTATAACATAGCAATTTTCTGTATATTTAATTCTCACAGCTGCCATGACCACTACATGCCGGTGGCTGATTATTGTTTGTACCCTTAGTGCAGGCAGGGGCAGCTATAAGGTAACAGAAAGGTGAAAATATGGATTAGAATGCTACTCCAACTAGTAACAATCTCACAATCAAACAACAAAAATAGTAAACAACATAACTGAAAATAAAGTCTGATTTACATTGAGGCAACGTTAGGAAAGGTTGATTTTCATGATGACCATCTTTGCAACCAAGAACTCAAACTATTAAATCTCATTTACAAGAAGAAATTATGGCCTTTCTAATATCAAATGACTATTCTATGGTTTGTGTTATCCACTCCCTGTTTTAAGGTATGAATAACAAATGACCTGGTTTTTATAAATTGAAAATTGTGGAAAAAAGTGCCAAAATATGACAGAACAGAACTTATTTTTAGAGATAAATACAGCCCTATAGTGCTGACCATGACTATATGCCTCATGCTAAAATATACCTGTCACAGGCTGTTTTGCATGAGTTGACAGATGGACAACACCCATTTTCTTTGGCCACAGTAATACATTCATCAATTCTCCAAGTTACTTTTGATAACACAGAGAGCACTGTGACCTACCTGCCAGAGGCATGGTTGATGCTTTGGTCATGAGGAGAATGTGTAGCCTTTCTAATGATATTTATATTCTATAGCAGATGTAAATGGCTTTAGCATGTTGTTGACAAACACAACCTACCTGCAAATGCTTTTGATGATGCCTTGGCATTTGGGGCAGACACAACTGACACAAACATTGTATAATATCAGTTTGTGTCTTCCACTCCCTGTTTTAAGGTAACTGGTGTTTATATATTAAAAATGTGTATACACCTATATCAATATTTAACTAAGAAAATCACAGTAACACACGGCTCATCTTATCGTGGAAGGGCACATGTCAGGTATCCAAGTCACTATTGCCACCTACAGCACTGGGGACATACAGCACTGTGGTACACTGCACCTTTTATTGGGACCTAGCCAACTTAGTTATTATAACAAAGGTGAACCAATGACTCACCTGTTGTTGTGAAAACAGCCAACAGCATGAAGAGGCAGGTATGCATCTTGACTGTCCTAGAACAAAGGTAAATAAGTGATTAAATTGTCATACATTTGTTAGAATAAAATGCAATAAAATATAGTGAGCCCTTTTGCCGCGGTGGTGCTCCAGCGAAAAATCCAACAACCCCCCATTGTTAAAAAATGACCGATATCTAAAACAATTGGAGTGGTTAAACCTTTGAGAACAGGATGATGCCTCATTCATTTCCAACCATGATGAAACACCGGCATTGGTGCATCGTACCTTACAATTCCCCATTTCTCCCACACACAAACTAACATGAATGCATGATTTAATGGGGGAGCCAGTCTGACATCTTGGAGAGAACCTAGTACAGCATGCAATAGCTGGTTTGAATGGTGATTAAGGTATTTCGAGGGTGGTGATCCCGTTTGTGCTATGTTTAGAATTATATCTAGGTAGGAACAAGGTCAAAATCAAGGTCAAAGTCATCGTTTTAAGGGCCTCTAAAGGGTACATACACTTTGAGACAAATACAAAGATACTGAACCTGGGTGTTATTCATCTTACATGTCTTATATGTATGGTTTATTACCCTACTGAGTATGGTGGACCTTGATTGGGTGCAATATCATGTATTACAAGGTCAAACATGGAAAATACTTAATTCTCAATCAGTTTCCATTGCATAAATAATAGGTAAATATCTATATAGGCAAGATTTTCTGTTCGAGTTAATGCCAACATATTAGCCATTGGAGACCTATAGGATTAAAGGGTTAAACCGTGGTATTTTCATTATAATCCAAACTCTACCTAAATTCAATATCAAAGTGGTGAATCATCAGAGTTCATCAAGTTTGAATCTGTCTATAATCTATGTGGGTACTTGTATTCAGGAACCAACTGTGACCTAGTATTTACACATGTGGTAATAGGGAAATTCTACAAAAGCAGTAAAGTCAAAATAGCCACAATATAACAGAGTAAATTAGGTAAGCAGGTGTGATATATTGAAATAAGTTGGTGAATAAATTTATTGTTACATGTCAAATTTCATTTGAACAGTGATCAAATGCATGGTAGAGTTGCCTGTAGTGGGCACTGCAACCGTTCTATTATGCCTGTTGTGTTGCTTTTTTTTATGATTATACATTCAGGACAATAGCCTCCTGAATATAAGACATTCATATGACTTTGAAATGGGGTATACATTGCTGAGGGGTCTGCATGATGCATGCCTGATGCCTGGGCTCATCATGGCAATATCTTGCACAATAGCTGATTATTTCTCTAACAAATGGTGTTATCTTGACATAGGAACTTTAGGCCTTAAATCCATGCTAAATGCTAAACCTCTTCACTGCCAAAAGATTTTATTTTGACACGGGACCTTTGGGCCATAATACAAAATGCTGAACACCTTTCCTGTCAAAAGGCTCTATCTTGCTTTCAAACACATGTCATAAAGTGCTTGACCAAAAAGTCATATCTTGACATAGGATGGTTTGGCTTTAGACAAGTGTCACAAAATGTTTGACCCCTTTCCTGGCAAAAGCCTCTATCTGGGTATAGGGCTTTTGGTTACAGGCAAATGGCATACATTACTATGCCTTTTTTCCTGTCAAGGGGCTCTATCTTGACATACAACCATTTGTTTCTATACTGGCTCAAAAATAATGTGCAAATTATCTTGCCAGAAAGCCGTATATTATTGGTTCAATGAAAAAATATTTACCACATTCAAGACACACCAAGCATACCATCTTTAAAAATTAGTATCATGAAGCAGGTACATTTGGAAACTGTTTCACAAAACCAAATACCAATTCTTGATCAGAATAGTATAAAACTAGTCAGAGAGATGAGCACAACACAACTATTTTCATGAAGACCAAAACCCTACAAGGGGTGAGAGAACTCCATTTTTAACATCACATTATACTAGACAACATAAGAGGCAGTCAGTCTCCAATACAGCCTTATAAATGGCATTCATTTAATTTACAATAAAGGTAACTTTCATACCATGAGGAAAAATTTCTAACAATAATGAAAACGGGTATGAATATGAATGTATGTTAGATTTTTTGGTTAAATACCATCTTTAAATCTCAGTATCTCGAGGCAGGAGCATTACACACTCATATCACATAGAAGCACCAACTGCGAATATGTCATGTGTTATTACACCATGCTTTATAGCTGAGAATTCAATGAATCCATTTGTGTTGTTTAGCCCTTTATGGATGCATGTCGCTAAAAGATGACATTTGTCATCATGATGCACCAATCTAGCCCCAGCAAGTAACTCACCGATGCCACATCGGTGAATCATGCCGACCCTTCGAGGGTGTCTCAATTTCATAAGGTCGGCATGTTGCTTTAATGCAGCACTGGCGAGTTACTTGCCACGGCTGCATTAAGCAGGAGCCCATTTCTCAAGTTTGAACAATTCATTTTGCTTGATATTGTTTCAGTAAAGCAGTGAATGATTCAAGCAACCCTTACATATAGCAGTGAACGATTCATGCAGCCCCTTACATGTAGTTGAATCGTCGAGGTATACATGGCTATCAAATAATCATCCCTCCCTGCCTCCTGGCCTCCCCGCCTCCCTCCCTGCTTCCCTGTCTCCCTCCCTGCCTGCCCCCCTGCCTACCTGCCTACCTCCCTGCCTCCCCCCTCTCTCTGGACGAAAGCTAGCTCTGGATGAAAGCTCTGGACGAAAGCCATGCATTGGACAATTTGCTCTGTACGATTTTACCAGATATTAATGTTTCGCTTTTGATGTAATCGTTTGCCATTGCGAAATCGGCCCCAGGGTTGCATTAAGGCATCATGCCACCCTAAAAAGGGTTTAAACTGTGACGGACAGAGGGTCGGGAATGCTATTCATGGGGTATCTGGCTTATTTTTAAGGTTCCTTAATTCCTTTCAAACAAAACAAATGGATTCGCACCAATGCAGCACCTGGTTTACCAGCTTACGTAAACCTATTTTTTTCGAGGGGTCAATTCTTCGGGACAGGGCTAAATCTGTCCCAAAAAAACACAGGATTAAGAATTTCAGGTTGGCCTAATTTACATTTTTCCCCAACAGTGTGTAACCGGGCAAAATCCAAGATGGCCGCCAAATCATCACAAAATCATCTCCAATGGCATAAACATTAAGCATAACTTGTATTTGACATTACCTACCCCCTCTAAATCAACTATAGGGAATTCAACCATGTTATTGGTTTGTTGCTAGGATGAGTGGTTGCTTAGCAACAGCCATTCTAAATGAGTTTTTGCCTAGCAACACATCCTTAGGCTGTCCCTAGCTTGATTTCAATGATACCTACCCCCCCCTAAAGCAACTATAGGGAATTCAGCCATGTTATTGGTTTGTTGCTAGTATGAGTGGTTGCTTAGCAACAGCCATTCTAAATATGTATTTGCCTAGCAACACATCCTCAGGCTGTCCCTAGCTTGATTCCAATGGTACCTACCCCCCCTAAATCACACCAAAGGAATTCAACAATGATGTAAGTTTGTTGCTAGGATGAATGGTTGCCTAGCAACAGCCATTTTGATTGTATATTTGCTTAGCAACACATCCTTAGGCTGTCCCTAGCCTGATTCTAATGATACCGGTGAGTTACTTGTTGGGGCTGCACTGGTGCAATATGACGACAAATGTCATCTTTTAGCGATATGCGTCCTTAAAGGGTTAAGAGAGTCAAAGGAAGTCATGATCAGAGAATGCATGAGGGAGCCAGATAGCTGCTATAGTATACCTTCCTAATTTGCGACATTGATAATTATATTGATAATATTGATTGTCATATCAACATTTCGTATCAGAATCTTATATTATAAAAGCATTACACTGAGCCCCTAATTTTAACATTTAGGCCTATCATGATGTATCAAGTAAATAACCTAATTTGTGAAATCCCTGACTTTTAGAAAATTGTGTGTACCGTCAGAGAGGCCAGAGATAGGAGACCCTATTGCTAGACCAAAAGCAATACCTTTTGTATTTAGGAAAGTCTAAACTAACTCCACATTTAAATCTCCTTGAAACACTATTTTCAAGATTTTAGATGCATCATAAACTAAAGACCATAATCAGATAATATTCAAATACTGTCAGAAAAAAATATGAAAGCAAGAAAACAAGAAAATTATTCCATAACCTCAGCAGTTTTGCTATTACAGTGCTAGATTGCCAATATTCTGACTTCCATTCAAGCGAGTGCAAGTCAGCTGAGGTGGTAACATGATGGCCTGGACTCTCAAAGTCAAGCATGGTATGCTTAACCCTTTAAGGGTGGATGTCGACAATTGTCTTCATGATACCGGTACAGCAATGCAACCCCGGTGAGTAACTCTCTGGATTGGTGTATCACGATGACCCTTCGGGATCATGCATTAAAGTATTATGCTGTCATGAATGGGTTAACTTGTTCATATTTAAGATTAATTACTTCCTTTCAAACAGAGCGAATGGATTCCATGTCTCCTTAACCCTTTAAGGATGGTATGATACCTTAAAGCATCATGCCTTGGTCATCATGATGCATGATGCATGAATGCAGCCTTGGCAAGTAACTTGAGTAACTCGCCAGGGCTGCATTCATGCATCATGACGACCAAGGGCATCATGCATTAAGGTATTATGCTGTCATGAAAGAGTTAAGGGAATCAGTCAAGAAGACACACAGAAATACACAAAGTGCCACTATAGCGTAATCTACAGTTGGAAATCAGCCAAGGTCACTGAGTCCCTTTTAAATGGAGCTAATAGGTTCAATGTCTGCTAAAGGGAATCACCTGTGGCCTGGACCACTCAAGGGGCTGTCACACAAATATGGACCATTTTCAACACCCATTATGCACTATGCTCAAAGCAATGCTATTCAGGATGCTTGCATCTCTATATTCAGCTAACTTGTGACATTGATTATGTATCATTGTCACATCAACATTTAGTGTCAGAATCCTACTTCATGAAATAATTACAATAAGTTCCTAATTCTAACATCTAAACCTATCATGGTGTATAATTATGTAGATGACTTGATGTGTGATGCACTGATTTGTAGAAACATGAGGAATTCTACAACAATTCCAATGTTTTTTCATATCAATTAACTTATGTTCACTGTTAAGTCACAAGGTAGCCAATTAACTGTTGAACTTTAAGATTAGACTAGACTACAGCTATAGATTCAAGATGGTGACTTGAGTACTACTAGGTATAAAGGAATGCCTTTTTTGTGACTTTGTCTTGGCGGACACTCCATACTATGGTATTTAGAGTATCAGGGATGCCAGCAGAGATGCCAAATAGTTATTAGAACTCGAGATATAATGCATGTATAAACCCACATGAAGGACAAGAAAGTAATGGGATGATATCTATACATGTAGTTTATTACATACGTTCTCCTGTCTCCCTCCTGTCTGATCTGATACACTCCAGTCTGACCTGATACACTACTGTACTATTTGATACACCCCTCCTCATCCTTCAGATTCATGCAGAGCAATGATATTACCTAAAAAACCCGGCTTTAAAGGCGCAGATCTCGGTACCCCTCCAGTGGCAGTCGGAGTGGAGCCGGGACAGGTACTTAGCCCTATTTATAGGGGCGCTGGGGATTAAAGAAGAGCCTGGTTTTAAGAAGACCCCCAACTTCAGAAAAAAAATCCGCCCTGTGCAAAAGAGTTATGACATTTGACGACCCCCGACTTTTGAGATTTTTGGGGACTCTGTACCGCTTCCCAGACCCCCTTCCTATCAACTTTTCTAGTTCAAAGCAGCAGTGGTAGCGCTAAATACCTCATCAGAATCCACCCTTCCAATCTGTTGCTATTGTAATTGTATGTTTACCCAAATACAACACTTAAAAAATAGGAAAAAAAACGTGTTTGCATCCGTTCATGCAAACTCTTATTTCCGAATCTTTTTAAAATCGAATTTTGGATAACCCCGCCTTTAAGAAGACCCCCCAACTTTGGCAGAAAATCTGTCTTGTACGAGAAAGAAATCCCAAATAAAATCCGTCTTAAAGCCAGGGTTTTACGGTAGGTAAATACAGGTCTACAAAATATGTGATTGAAAACCTCCACGGAGCTGTAGAATATATAGACAAAAGTTCACGAGTTTTGGTCTGTTGACAGGGTTATTTCAAGAGTTGACCACTGGGCTGTATTTCATGAGGCTGCAGGCCGAGTGAAATGCGGTCCAATGGTCAACAAGTGAAATAACCCTTCAACAGACCCAAACGAGTGTACCTTTGTGTTTATTTTTTAGGGTTTTCGGTTTAAAATGCCAAAATTATATAAAAAAATTATGATAGGGGGAGCCTAAAATAGCTTTTTTCTATGCCATTCAAATGTAAACAAACCACCGTTTTGATGACGTCACAGGCCGTTAAATACGGCCATGGGTTATTTAACGGGGGGTGTTAAATACGGCTGTCCTTGGTTAAATCAATGAGGCTGCCGTATTTGATAAAAAATAAGGTACACATTCAGCACTGACCTTATGCAAAGGCATGATACAAAATACAGAGAACCAACTGACTCTCTAGCTCCGCAGGTAACACTGCCAACTTGTCGTCTGATCATTTTGGGTTCTGTTCCCAACGGAGCCACATTATTACTGTCTGCCTTGATGAATCCTTCAGTGGACTTTCTGTGCTAAACTTTTATGGCTAGTTTACATTACAATGCATTATTGAAATAGGTTATTCTTCTTATCAAGCCCAAGAACAAAGAGAGGACAGTTATAGATTCCCTTCAGGTATCCCCGTGCTGACTTGCTTTCTTGGAACATAAATAGGCAGTCTGCCCATGCACCTGACAGGCCTTGGTAGTATAGTGATTGCCAACTCAGACTGTGGATCAGAAGGTGGGGACCCAGTAAACAAATAACGTTATACACCATTTTATGACGTTATATGTCAACATTTGCTAAGGCTCTTTAGTATGACATAACGTTATGTAAAATTTAAAACGTTATTTTGAAGTAAAATAACGTTTTTTTGTTAGCTGGGGAGTTCAATTCACAAGAATGCTGGGATCACTTCTAGATTTGCTTTCTCCATGGATAAAACATTAGTGAACAAACCAGTAGTTTTCATGAAGTGCTTTGCATAGGTCTGCCCCAATGGCTGACCTGGTAGAGCAGAGGACTGAGGGCTAGAGGGCTTATGCCCCTAGGTTCAAATCCCAATGCAAGCATTTTTTAAATGAGAAACGGTTCCCATAACCTCTTTGCAGACTTGACCTAGTCGATATAACCTCCTGAGTAGTACAAATTCTCTGCTTAGGGCCTTTAAAGCCTGTGCCAAGGCTGCTCATAACCTCCTAGTGGTCTGAGGTAGGAGAATATGGAATAGAACCTACAGTAGGAACAATAGGCCTAAGATCCAGGGAGAGTATAATATACAGATAATATACAGATCTCTTAGAAAGGCATGATGCATGAGAGGAAAAAATTCTGATTTATACTTTTCTATTTGCAGATTGATGGTAAAGGATGAAATCCCACAAGGATAACATTAACGATGAAATCAAGAAGAATAAAGATGAATGAAATATTGCCCCAGCCCCTATGCCTCATAATAAACAAACTCTATCTAAACAACTCCAAGAGAAAAACATTATAATCTAAATACTTCCTAAAGATACACAATATTAATCTAACTGCCTAGTGCTAAGGCTGCTCCTAACTCCTGGTGCTCTGAGGTAGGAGAATATGGAATAGAACCTACAGTAGAAACAATAGACCCAACACCCAGCTAAATACTAAATATCTTAATCCAGTCTAATAGTTTCTGCCTACCTTTTGATTTAAAGAGTTCTCGATGACTGTTGTGGGAGGCAGGTGGGGTAGAGTTGACTGGATGACTGCCTGGAGATTAAGTGCCCGAAGCCGCTTGGAGGTGCGGAGGACGGTGGGGCAGAGTGGTGTGGAGAATGACTACTGCGTGCTGGAGACGGGTGCCTGAAGCCTGCGGGAGTTGATCGAGTTGAGCGGTTGTTGTCGAGAAGAGGTCCAACAGGAGACGCTTGTCCACCTTGCCGCCCTCGCTGCTTTATACCCAGCTGGGGGACGCACTCCCACGGTGCCTGGATCTCATGGTCAGACACCGTGGTATTCTGGCACTCACTGTGGGAAGAAGAATGCAAAGGAATCCATTTCACAGACTGCAACATGCCAGGTTGTTACTGTAAATTATGTACATTATGTACCTGAGACACCGGCCCCAGCTATTTCTGTGCAATTTTGCCATGCAATAAGCTGTTACTGGGTAGTTATGTCAATCAAAGTTCATTTTGGCTAATGAAAATCTGCCAAGTGGTCTTACTGTGCTTGTTGGCCTGTCTTGGTGCACCACAACTCCTTAAGTACCCGTTATCATCATGAATGAAGCCCCACCAAGTCTACTTCCCATTCCTGCATTTATGCATCATGCCGATCCTCTCTCCCTTGTGGCGGACCCAGGGGGATAGTTTTGAGAATGACCCTTGGTATGACTCCTAACTAAAGAAACCCTTCCTGTGCCCCCCCCCCCCCCCACCTAGACCACCCCTTCTGGATACACCGCTTCTCCCTCCCACATGGTCTGTGTTCCTGTTGGAGACAACCTGTCATAATCCTTCTTTAATAAATTACCCCATTGGTGTCCAGGTGTATGTGCATGTATGTGCTCTATATGTTCATAGTGTTGTGTGTCCAAAGAGACATCGGTACTCCTCGTTTGTCCTATATAAACACCGTATAACACATGGAGCCCGCTCCTGATTGGTCTCACTCGTTGACGGCCATCACATTAAACTTGGCAAACCCAACGTAGCTGAATAAATGCAGACATAAAAGCCCTACGTTACGTCTACGTTTTATGAGCTTTGACGTGGTTGCTAAAGATCCCTAATCAGTCACCCTGTGTGACTTCCAAAACAACACAGACACCCCTACTACTCGAGTATTTGGCCACACCCATACATAACTGTTTGAAGAATACTTGTATGTATGAGTATGTTGTGTATGTTATACTCCATCCCTTATATAACCCGTGACAATGCAATAGCAAAAATATATTGTCATAATAGAAAAAGGCAAACGAAATTAGTGTAAAACTTAATGACTTCAGGTTGGGATTCAAACATGAAATAGGTAGGTTTTCTTATTGTTAAATAAAGTGAGATTAGGATCATCATCAGTGAAAAGAATGTGATGGGTTTTACACCCACAATGTATTGATTAAAGGTTCAGAGTACTACCACTATGCCACAGTGGATCAGTTTAGTACCAATAGTTGATATAAATCCCTGTTACACATATTTTGCTGTTGTTCATTTTGAATCTTTTTTTTTAAATCATTTGTTTCTTTCTAATGAGAAACGGACAACCCTTAACCTTTGTATAACCATATGTCATAGTACCCAGGGTAGACTAGATTGTGATATGATGTGTATCTAATCTAGAGGAGGTGAGACTTGTCTATTTAAAACATTCCTGTCTTATACGTATAAAGGTGCATGCCCATAATTATGACTTGAGTTGACTCTGTTCTCTGAAAACCCTGTCTAATGGGAAGGTCGTCACTCAGCGCAGACAACTTTAGGGTTGTCATACCTTGATGAAAGCCCAGAGTAGTCACATTGATGACCTAAAACTATCATATTTCTTCAACTAGGGGGCCACACTATATACTGATGTATATTCCACAAGACCAAGAGCTATGCTAATTCCCAATCATAAATGCTACATTGCCCATATATGATATGGAGCATGTTCAGTTTATTTAATTTATACTCTAATATGATAAATTTAAGAAATTCTCGGCTAAATTTAGATAGGAGTCACTGCTTCTAAAGTATAAGCACGTCTCATGCGTATTAGGTTATAGTTCAAAGTGTCAGATGTTACATTCACTGGTATTAGATACATACATGTATGCCTTGTTGGGAATGCTGATGGAAAAATATGTCCCAGATATGTATAGGAATTTGTTAGATGGATGCAGGGGTATGGAGTATCTTTCTTATGTAGCTAAAAAAAGGGAAAACAATCCAAACAATTGGGCGCTTATTTCTTCAAATATGGTATACATGTTCAAAACCATGCAGTCAACACTGTCTCTCTCTCCAATCCATTATCAGGCCACTCATAAAAGATAAAATGGTTTCTTATCACAAAAGTTCATATTTTAGTAACGTAAAACCTCACATACAGGCCTAACTCGCGTATAAGCCGCACCCCGACTTTGGGCAAATCAGCCACACCAGAGGTCTGATTATGGTGACTTTAGTACTGTACTATAGTGGCAAAAACTCCCTTATAAGACGCACCCCAACCCTGGGTCAATCCTATAAGCCGCATCGCCGATCTCACTCATGTACTAGTCGTGGCTTCTACGCGAGGTTTTACGGTAGTGACAGATACATTGATCTTCAAAAGGTGAGAAAATGTGATATATCAACAGTCCATTGCATTACTGACAGTAGTATAGTATGTATCGGAACGGGACTATAGTTAAGTACTGTTTATTACTCAATCGACATGCAGCCAATCAGAGGCCTCCATTTGGTCACGTGACCCGTTGCCATGGTAACGTGACCTACTTAGGGCTCTCAGCCAATCAGAAGCCAGCATTCTGGGTGACCTACTGACCTACTTAGAAGCTCTCAGCCAATCAGAGGCCGGCATTCTGGTAACCATGGTAACGTGACCTACTTACGTCACGTGACCTACTTAGGCTCAGCCAATCAGAAGCCGGCATTCTGGTAACTAGGGTAACGTGACCTACTTAGGGTTTGTTTGTAAACAACACCACGTGGCTTTCTTGTTTGTAAACAACACCACGTGACACGTGACTGTTTGTAAACAAACAAACAAAAAAAAGTTATGTAACTTATATATAGAAATAAAAACACAACAAGATAATTTCTTTTCTTTTCATTTTATTCTTTATTTTCATTTCAATCAGAAAAAACACACAAGTTTATGCTTTTTTAGCTTGCTTCTTCGATTTGCAGCAACTCAACAGGCCGCAAAGTCTCACGCCGCCGTCACTCGCACCACCACACCCCGGACGACTTCTCTCCAATAGACATTGCACGACTTTGGATAAATCCAACACCATTTCGGCAAGGCAGAGAATCTTTGCCTCCATGAAACGGCCGCCATCGCAACAACCCGTCACAACAGCATCATCGATAGCTTCTGACTCACGGCCCGGTCGCTCAGCTTTGGGATTTTGCTCATGCGCATGACGCACTTCTTGGGGTTTCTTGTTCGACATGCTTCAATTAGGAAATGAACGCAATGAGGTCCACAGGTGTCAGCAGAAGTGTCTTGCAGTTGAATGCGGTTTCTTTGCCACTTGAACGGAGCAGAGCGCTCCACGAAAGACAAGAACTCCGCACTCAGCGGCGGTAAGCCGAAGGAATCAAAGTAGTACACTTCACCCGTGCTCGACACGTAAAACGCCACCCAATGCTGACCTGGTAAATGTTGCGGATCTGTGTTGCTCACGAAACAAGTGTCTTTGATAGGGTGCTTCGGAATAGTGTCACAAGAGAAAACGCCCAGGAAACGATGTTTTGTGTGAACGTTTTCCTTCAACACTCTGCTTATTTCAAGCGTGTTCATACGATACGCCAAGTACCGCCGTCTTGTCTTCAGTTCATGTGGTAGTCGGTGACGGGGTGTCGATCTCGGGTCAGCTCGACGACGTTGTCGTACACCAAGTAGAGTAGCACCGTTGTTGTCGCTTGTAGCACCGAGCGGAAACTGACTTCCACCCTCAGCTGACCCGCTCTTATAAGGTTCACGCGACACCCGTCGTGCGATCTGTCTGGGGTTAAGTCGAGGGGGAACACCGTGTAACCGTTCAGGAATTGTTCGTATGAAATACCGCAGGAGCGCGCGCCCTCGTACATCCCCGTTTCCGTGTGTAGCGCCAAGTACTCTCTCACGGCCGCTTTGGTCTTAAAGTCGGGCACGTAGGCGTCGTTCGGCACTTTCTGATCGTTCACTATCACTTGAAGCGAGCTGATGTCGTAATGCTTCATCTCGAACGGGTTCTTGGTGTAGCTACCGTTGAAGGCGTCGTGGTCAAGGAAGCAAATCATCATTGACTTGGGAAGCTGGCCTGTGTTGGAGTGCGTGTAGCTGTGATCTCTGTTACCTTGAGGGATGGCGTAGGTCGTCACCTCCACTCTGTTCACCGGGTAGTCGAAGGGCCCGTGTTCTATCACCGCTCTCTCGTGCGTTTCCGCTACAGCGTCCGCCACCAGCACGCGTCGCACGTAGAGCTTTGCTTTGTAGATCTTCAAGCTGTAGCCTCCGTCAGCGGCGCACATCAGATAGAAAGAGGGCGCCGCTTGTTTCAGAGTGAGATTGATTTCTGTCTCTCCAACGATGAGCTTCGGTTGATGAGCCAGGTCAAAGTGCAGTCGCGCCATCAGCGAAAAGCGCTTGTTGGAGATTAGCTTCTTGCGCGCTTTGTACCCCGCATTCGCGTCAGTCAACGTGTCAAACTGACCGGGCGTATCTTCATGCCACCCCTGGGCGCTCATGACGCCGTCCTTCACGTCTTTGTTGTAGTTGAGTAACCCTTCCAAGTAAGCTCGGTAAGGGTAGGTCTCGGTGTTGCCAGACACTTTGAAACCGCCGATGGAGACTTGGACGTCTTTGAAGAGCGAGTGAGCCAAGTTGTTCACCGGAGCTACCGCGTCGGTGTCCTCGATCGCCGCTCCGTCCTTTAGCACTTGACATTCCAGATGAAGGTAATTCTCGTTCAGGTCTGTGTACTCTTGCGACTTGTTGATGGTGAAATTTATGTTACCTCCATCCTCTAAAGAGTTTTTTGTTTCTATCCCCAGGAAAGACGACTTTAAGATAGTAGTCTGAGTCGGCGCTACGGTGTGCAGGTCGAGCTCAGAGAGCGCGCACTCGTTACTGCTCTCGTGTACGTAAGCCATTGTGTTCTCTCTTCATGCGGCCGACAGACTGACGCCGGCCGCCTCCAGTCTTTTTATTTATACCTGAACGCCTAGGCGCTTACCGGTCGAATACATCCCCTCTACGTCTCTTGCAAGAGCCACCGCCCGTCTGAGGAGAATGCCGGCGACGTTTCGACCCTTTCTTAGACGCGACAGGCGTCTTTCCTCCCGAGAACGCCGTACTCGCCAGTCTCTTCAGAGCGCCTGCGCCTCGGTCTTTCACGCTGCTCTTTAAAGTCCGACCCGCCAGCACATCTTTAGCTACGCCCACACCGGCGCGGAGCAGCGTTTTTCCCACCGACTTCAATAGCGGGGTAGCCGAGCGCATCAGACCTAACAGAGCGCCGCCTAAACCGTGCCCGCTCTGGAAAGAGCGCCCGCTGTACACGTTGACGCCGTTGCCCAGCTGCGCGTTGTAGTAATCGCTGTACCCTCTGCCGACGGTGCGCCTGGGTGGAAAGTACGGAACGCGTTGACGCATCATTTTTCTCTCTTTCAGCGCTCAATAGGTCTCAGATGAAGTGTCACGGTCACCTCGCCTCTACCGAATGGGATGGAATGACCGGATCGGTCTCTTAAATAGATGCCGACCTCGGTAAACCTCTTGGATTTCAAGGGGAAATAATCCAAATGGGGAAAACTGATAGCTTGCACGCCACCTCGACGCTTTCCGCCTCTGTCCACCGCCACGCAGCGCAACAGCGGCACTTGCATGTCGCCCACACGTCTCTCCTGGATCATGTCGGTGTATATGTACACAGAGTGCACGTCCCCGTAAACATCCATCGAGTAGGCGCCGGTAGTCGGCGACGCGAAACACGTCTTCTCTCCGAAGCCTAGAACGCATGCGAGATGCTGACTCAGCAGGACAGCACAGTGTCTCGGCGGTTTGATGGTGACGCGTTTCGTCTTGGCGTCGTACGATAAGATCCGCATCGGTTTGAGCAAGAAGCTGTCGCCCTCTAGTCTGTCATCTCGCAACGTCTCACTCAAGCGCTCGATTAGGGTGTGGTTGCTTCCGGTGAAAATAGGAGGTATCTCGAATATGTTTGGCATGAAACTGCGCACTCCCATGTCCTTCTCCATCTTTTCGATCATCTGTCTTGCTTGATGGCTGATCGTCTTCTTCTTCACCGCCGGGGACAAGAACTGCTTGTATACGGCATTCGTCTGTCTCAAGTCGACCTCTCTCTTGAACCTTTTTGTTTCCGGTTTCAATTGCTGCTCTTCCGACGTGTCTGATATCTCTTCCACCGTTACATAGCTCGCTTCCTTCCAGCTCAGCGGGAATTTTGAGCTGAACGTTAGCTTGCTCAGACCGTTCGCGTTTTTCATTCTCTTCCAGTCTACCTGTGGTTTTTTTCCTTCGGAGAATTTAGTTTCTTTTAAAACCTGGATCGCCTCCTCTAGCGAACCTTTGGTGCGCAGAGGAACAACGATGATCAAGTCGTCGTCGTGCACGTTAGTCCATTCTGTAGGGAGGATGATCTCAGTCAGAGCCGCTTCGTACGCTTCGGGCAGAAGGAGCGGCGAGTCGAAGTGAGTTCGGAAAGACGTCAAGCTGTTGTCAGGATAATACTCCATAGAGCTGTTGCTAGGTAGAGTGATGTTCATTTTTTTTTTTTTTTTTTTTCTACGTTATTTTTTTGACGGGGATCCACTCGTTGAACTTGTCGTCGTAACCTAACCAACGTACGAAAGCTAACTCTTTACCGTCGACGGTCTTGCGGCGCAACACCTCGTCTATCAGGTAGTTGTTGTCGTAACGACTCTTGTACACCTTCTGAACCTCTTCCGGGTAGAAGACGCCTTTTATCTCCTCGCCCTTGTCGTCTTTCAGCTCGAACCCTCTGCTTCCCAACGTCTTAGCAACGTCGACCACTTCCTCGCGCCAGTTTCCCTCGTACCCTTTGTCGAAGGCGCCTTTAGTTCTCAACATCCTCACTCTGTCACCCGGAGCGATGACGTCGACGGCGGACGTCTTTGTTTTTTTCTTCTTTTTCCATATTTCGTCGATTTGTTTGTTAGTTGGGAGATCTTGTCGGTAGAAAACTGTTTCGCTGTTTTCCGAGCTGACTTGAGCCGGTGCCATTTTCAACGTCTTGTGGTGAGTGCGATTGTAAGAAGACACTACATGGTGCAGTACGTCTACGTAGCGATACGTGCGCTTGTGTGTGAAATAACGCCACAGCTTCTCCTTCAGACTGCGGTTCAAGCGCTCGACTAGACTAGCTTTGATGTCGTCGTTCTCGCCAGTGAAGAACTCTATGCCCTCGCTCTTCAAGTGATCTTGAAAGATCTTGTTCAAAAACTCTTTCCCCTTGTCTGTCTGAACAGTGCGCGGTCGTCTCTCGCCAGTGCCTGTCATCTCTCGGAAGGCCTCGGTGACATCAGCGCCGCTCTTGGATTTAATGGGAACGGCCCACGCGTACCTAGAGAAAACGTCGATCGCCGTCACCACGTACCGGAAGCGGTCGTTGTGAGACGCCAAAGCTTGCATGTCCATCAGATCTATCTGCCACTGCTGATCGATTGCGCCGGTTATAGTCTTGTTCCTTGCGAATTTTCTCCGAATGGGTTTATGTTTAGTGTAGGCGTCCAGCGACACTAAAGCATCTCGGATGATGGCCGGGTTCAGGTGGCGAAAATGATGTTTCTGGAGTTTAGTCACGCTAGTGAAACTGGAGGGCGCTTTGACGTCGGTATATCTAGCTACTACGCGCTTCTTTTCTTTTTCCTTCTTGGTCAGTCTCTTCACTGGTTTGCCCATGGTGGGCTTGTTGAGGGCGTGAACGACGAGCTCGCCGCTAGGCGGTTGCGCCCTTTCCTTTTCTTACGCGGCACGCTCCTATAGGAAGTCGGAGTTTGGAAAAGTTCACGGTCGTCCTCCTCGTCTTCAGAGGATTGATCGTCCACCACCTGGAGAGAAGAGTCTGCTGCTGCTACTGCTGCTGCTGCTGCTGCTGCTGCTGCTTCTCCTTCTTCCGAGTCGAAGCTCGGTCGTTTCCGACCTCTGTCAGCAAGCCGTGTGTCCAAACTTTGGCCAGGTCTGCTCGCTTTATACAGATGGTTTCCGATCAAGGAGTCTGTGGGAACTGCTTCGCGCAGCACTTTCGTGAACGGCGAGTAGCCCGCCGGTCTGGGCGCCGTCTTCCTGAACCTGGCGGCGTCGTTCAGTAAGTCCACTATGTTGATGCGACGCTCAGGTGGTATTCTCCGACCCGACATCTCGCGCACCGCACCGTCCTCGTTCCACTTGATCACACCGGATTTCTCCAATTGTTTGTACAGCGCCACGGTCCGAGTGCGATTCCTCTTGGGAACTTGGTTCACCAACCGCTCAAGTAGGGACGCGCTGGCCTCTTCAGCAGACTGACGGAGGTGAGCCGGGGGCGAAGAAGAGTAGGACGAAGAGATGTTGCTGTTGTGGGGATTCGCGAGAAAAAATTGCAATCTATTCAACAACCTTCGGTATTTCAACATTTTCTCGCGCGATTCCAAAGTGGGGTCGTTCAACACTAAATCCAAGTCCCTGTAGATAAACTGTAGCACCTGGTGCAAGGCCGCGTCGGGATGAAGGGACTGTTCTGCCTGCTTGTGGTAATAGGCCATGTCGGCAGGTAGGCGGGCGGCGGTGGCAGGAGCGGAACTCTCGTTCTTTTCAGTGCGCTCATCAGGAAGAGGAGGAAGGTTTGGAGCAGTAGAAGTACTAGCAGCAGCGACTGCAGTAGTAGCAGCGCTAGTAGTAGCAGCAGCAGCGGGCACATGATGAAGTAGACCTGCTCGTGATGATTTGTAGAGCGTCTCAGGATCCACGAGCGCTAAACGTTTGTAGTGTTGTTGCTGCTCTGAGTCCGTCATGGGGACGACGGTGGCAATGACGCTGGTGGTGGCGGTAGTGGTGGTGGTGGTGGTGGTGGTGGTGCTGTCGGCGAGTAGGTGTCGAATGAGGTGTCTCATATACGGAGAATGCTCTTTATAAGCGGTAAGGCCATCCCTATGAGAGCCGGAATGAGGAAACCTCCCTCTTGTACCAAGACGCGTCTCTTTTTTTTGATGGGCGTAGATTTTTTGCCGACCTCCCTCAACACGTCAGCCGATTCTCGAAGCTTGTCCAGTTGTTTGTCGCTGAGCGGGATGTTCCCTACCAGTAAATTGTGACAGATCTCACTTAACGCTGCGATCAGATCGTCGCTTCCAGAGTCTATTAGATGCGAGCAGTCCTTTGGCGAGCACTTAGCTAAGTGCTTGAGAGTACCAAAGTGTCTTTGGAGTAGATGAGAAGACATTTTTTTTGCTACTGCTTTCTCTTGTTCTTTTTTTTGTCTAGCGGTACGAACACTAGCTGAGAGTGTATGGACGTCAAAGAGGAGCGTATTCTCAGATCGTCAGGTGTTGACTGCTTGAAGTCCAGAAGGAGGTATGAGTGAGGTCGCTTGAGTTCATGGGTAAATATACTAGAGAGGGCCGCCGCGTTGGACGGAAACACCTGGCGAGACAGACTAGCTATTTGCCCCATGTCGCGCGGGTTCTTGAAAACGATCATGTAGTGAGCGTTCAGACTCATAGTTCGAAAGTCGGGTGATTTCTGGAATAGGTTCTGAGTGATGTATATGACGCTCACGTTCCAGTGATGCGAGTATTTAGTAAAGATGTCGGCTACCACTTGCTGATTGGAACTGCTCATCAGATCGTCCAATATCAGTAGAGTGTGGGGTCGTAAAGCGTCTTCTGCTACTTCCACGTCTCCCGCTATAGACTCTTTGCTAGGAAGACCTTCTCTGAATTCCACACCGTACTGATTTTGCATTTTTTCAAACAGAGGTTGCCACTCGCCGTAATGGTAAAAAGTCTTTTCCACCGGCGGCGTGACCAAATTGTTCACGTCGCTCAGAAATTGATCCACCAAGCGCGATTTTCCACAACCCGACGGACCGCTAATGATACAACTAAAGGGTCCTTGTAGTCGAGCGTCGAAATGAATTTCTGTGAAGAGTTTGCTTTTACTACTGGACATTTTTTTTTGTTTTTTTTCAGGACGCGTCAGAGAGCGGTTGTGTGTCTGACTGTCTGCTGTGTTTCTCACTCGAACGGTCGGTAGTGAATGGTTGTGGAGAAAAGTCAGCCGACCTTTTTATTGATACCGGCCGGTGTCACAGTAGCGGCGGCAGAAGTGACTTTTTTTTGCGATAAAATTCTATTTTCACTCAATAGTCATAAATGTTTGTATCAGACTCCAGAGGAGTCTGATACAAATATTTATTTTTTTTTTTAAAAAGAAGAAGAGGAGGAGGAGGAGGAGGAGGAGGAGATTAATTTTTTTTTTTTTTTTTTTTTTTTTTGATCATTTAGGCAAAGCTCGTCGCTTTGCCGTTTTTTTTTCTATTTCTGTGTTGTGACACGATCGTCTCGAAAAAGCAATAAGGCGTGTGAGCGCGGCGGTGACAAATACATATTGGAGCGTATGGTTTAAAATAGTGCGTCCCTATCTTCTTCAATTCGGCTGCGTTGCAATATGCGGGATAACAAGTGACGACGTCGAAACGTTTAGAGACCGTGTTCACGTCGGCCACAACGCGCGCCCACCGAGTGGGAGCTGCAGTCGCTCCCAAGAAACCGATCGGCTTGTCGAATCGTTTCATAGCACTTATTCTCACTTTATAAGAGGAGGCAGGGTGAGGAGAGTAGCGGCGCTCTTTCTTTTCATGAAACGCCCAACGAGTGGGGGCGCTGAGAGCAGCTGTTATGCAATAGTAGAGTAAATGCTGTTCTGAGAAGACGGCTCTCGGCCATGTCGCTACGTTTTCCTTTTCCGCTCTTGTATAACGACGATGGCGCTCAGCTTTGCATTTCTCGAGAATTCGGTACGCTTCAAGAGAAGCGTGAACCTCAACTACGTGACGCTCTCTCCTTTGAGATAAAAAAATAGCCGGGCAGTTGAGGAGAGCACTTTGTTCGCGCGACCGTCTTTTAGAAACTCGCGCCCTCTGCAGCCCCATATTTCTTTCCTCCGAAACAAAAAAGACTGAGTGAAAATAAAAATTTAAAAAAACAAAAAGCTCAAAGAAAAAAAATAAGCAATAAGCAGACTCAGCTCGAAATTCCCTGCTGGCGTGATGGCGGTGACTGCAGGCGGTGGCGGCGGTCGGCTGGCCGGCGGTGGCGGTGTCGGCGGCGATGGTAGAAGGGTGTGTGGAAAGAGAGACGCATCTCAGTCTTTTATAGGAGCGGCGAGTCTGACATTTTCAGCTGTCGCATGCTGACCTGCTGCTATCATAAGAGAAACAAAAGCCCTAATCACGCTTTTCAGCTGGATCCTTCCACCCCGCCAGACATGGATCCAGATGGGAAGGTGGTTTAAAATTAAATCCGTGTACCGACTGTCATACAATAGAGTAATTAGTTGAACGCGTGTTACCTGTATAAAGGATTAGCGGGTCATGGGCTCAGCGTGTGTATAGAAAAACAACTACAGGTAGCGTGAACAAAGCGACCCCCTCCCTTTCTGTCACTCTGTCTGTGACTAGAGGGTGTGCGTGTGGTAAGCGGCTTAAATCTAAAGAAAAACAAATCACCCTCTCCTGTCGTCAGCAGTCAGCCGGCCGGCGGCTGGAAAATGCGATTAGAGGGATGATGAGCCGCGTAGTAAGCGACTTAAGGCTGATCTAAAGACCTGCCGTGAGGGGGCAGCTGGCCAGTAGCTTGAAAAAAAAAGGGGGGGGAGGGGAGTAAGAGTATATAAGGGGGAGTGAAACCGTATTCGGCATCGTCATCATCGTTCACGCTACTACTACTACTACTACTACTACTACTACTACTACTACTACCACCACCAGCACCGCGCCTCAATTTGCAGATCCCCATGATGGAAAGTTGCTACCGTGACATGAAGCGGAATGACGAAGCGGCGCGCGAATGTGAAGCTGATGCTGTAGCCTCTGCTACTGCTGCTGCTAGTGCTGCTCAGCGTGCTACTGCTGCATTTACTGCGGCTGTTAGTGACGCTGGTTGTGATGACGTTGTTGTTGTTGCCGCTGCGGCTGTGACTGCTGCTGTTGCTGCCGCCGATGCAGCTACTCATGCCACCGATGCCGACGCTGCTGCTGCTGATGCTGTTGCGGCTGCCGATGACGCCACTGATAACGCTGCTAGTGCCCGCTCTGCCGCCCTTGCTACTGTCGCTGCTGCTGTTGTTGCTAATGCTCACGCTACTGCTGCTACAGCTGCTGCTACTGCTGCTACCGCTGCTGCCGAGGCTGCTGCCGCTGCTGCCGATGCTGCTGCCGATGCTGCCGATGCTGCTGCCGATGCTGATGTTAGCAGTCGCGTCGACAAAGAATCGTCATTTGTCACTCTTAAACCTCCAGTTGAACGCGCGACGAGTAGTAGGGCTACCAACGCGACGGCCGGATGGTGCAACTGGTGTCGTCGCTTCTGCTCGTACGCTTGCTTTTCTTCCAGTCCTACCTGCTGCTGCTACGGTATGATAGTGTTATAGTGTTTGAATGAGAACGCGCGTAGTTACACATAGACGCTGTAACAGATGTGCTTTTTTTTTGAAAATATAATTTTAACATAACATGGAACTTGTTGTGTTTATTTTCTATATATAAGTTGTTTGTTTACAAACAGTCACGTGTCACGTGGTGTTGTTTACAAACAAGAGAGCCACGTGGTGTTGTTTACAAACAAACCCTAAGTAGGTCACGTTACCCTAGTTACCAGAATGCCGGCTTCTGATTGGCTGAGCCTAAGTAGGTCACGTGACGTAAGCAGGTCACGTTACCATGGTTACCAGAATGCCGGCCTCTGATTGGCTGAGAGCTTCTAAGTAGGTCAGTAGGTCACCCAGAATGCTGGCTTCTGATTGGCTGAGAGCCCTAAGTAGGTCACGTTACCATGGCAACGGGTCACGTGACCAAATGGAAGCCTCTGATTGGCTGCATGTCGATTGAGTAATAAACAGTACTTAACTATAGTCCCGTTCCGATACATACTATACTACTACTGACAGTATCTTATTTGCTACTGTAATGGTAGCGGAAAGAGAGAAAGCGGGATTGGAACCCACGACCTTCAGATCCATGGACCAGTTGCTGTACCGCTAAGCTACTTCCCCTTCTGACAACTTGACCGCCCCGTATGTTACTGGATCGGTACAGAGAGGAGCAGGATTACCCGAGTGATACCCGCTTGCGGGTTTACCTCCAAGGTGTTGGAAATCCAACCCCTACACTACCAAATATGCCCATATTTGTCAATTTCTGTCATGTTTTTTCTCAAAATTTGATTTCTATGATGAGAAACCAATATTTTATTTTTGAGTAACTTTCCCTGATGGCTTATGTTGGATAATAACATTCTAACAATAAGATAATGAATAGAAATTGAATGGGATAGTATGCAGTAGTATATAGAGAGGGGAATGGTGCTTGCAAGTAAACCATAATGGAACCCGTATATGTTTATTGCTAATGTTACAAGTATAGGCTGACTATA
This sequence comes from Harmothoe impar, assembly GCA_947462335.1. Taxonomy (NCBI): domain Eukaryota; kingdom Metazoa; phylum Annelida; class Polychaeta; order Phyllodocida; family Polynoidae; genus Harmothoe; species Harmothoe impar. The sequence continues at coordinate 61,133,565 of OX381717.1, read as the reverse complement.
CCTGATTGTATTAACTAGCCATAGTCTGTCGTAGAGGGAGACAAAAAATGACTAACTAGGTTTGTCACTATTGACTAAGTTCTAGAGCCTAATGATTATCCGTGTATCAAAGCCTAAAAGCAAGCACTTGCATACAGTTATTTCAGAGGCGAGGTTGTTTATTTGTCACCTGACCAATGATCACCGGGCTGGAATCAACTCATTTCCTTTTATATATTTTTACCATGAACGTAAATTTCTGGGCATATATTCTAATGTAAAGAAAAAGATGCAGCCAGGGAAGGATCCACAATGCACTGATATTCATAGGCTCCCTATACGCCAAACCTCTCAGTCACTAGTGCATAAACCTAGTAAGTCATTTTTTGGCTCCCTATACGACCACCCTAGGTCAGTTATTATACCCACCTCAGTCTTTTTATTTCCAGGGGGAGCCAATGAGTGGTCATGACAGGTGGCCCCAACTAGTGGTATACAAATACAACACACCAATGATGAACCTAGGTTAGCCACTACTGACTGACCCCTCAGTCATTTTTGATTATAATTTTGCCATTATGACTAACACTCATATGACCAACCTAGGATAGTCTGAACTGACCAACCCTTTTAATCTATGGATTTTCCGTGTGTCTATTACCTTTTAGGCCACTCCAAATAATATCCTTGTTTCTCATTACTAAGCCTTTTTTTCTCTTTTTGCTGAGGGCTAAATAGGTAAGGAAATCTAGGCTCTCACCCAACTACATTCACATTTAAGTAATTAAAAGACTAATGGTCTATGCAATTTGTGAATATGCATGTCTTCTCTATCCCATCCAATTTGCAGCACTCTAAGCTTCAATTTGGTATAATATATACCCATATTTGTCCATTATTACCATGTTTCTCCATTAAAATTTCCCCTCCCCCAAAAAATAAGAAAATCCCCAAAACACAATTTTTGGGGATGCGCATCGTGATGAGAAACTAAATATACAATTGTAAGGACCATTTTCAGCTGCTATGTGTATGTATCATTACAATTCTCATTTGGCATGCATATCCTACACTATACAGCAACTGCCGACCATATTGCCACTTAATCCTTCAAGGACAGCATAATGGCTTAAAGCATCATGCCTTGGTCGTCATGATGCATTAATGCAGTCCTGGCGAGAAATATTCAAGCACCATGCCAACCCTATTGTGCTGATATACTCCTGAAGGGTCGGCATGATGCACCAATGCAGGACTGGTGAGCTACTTGCAGGGGCTGCATTGGTGCATCATTCGTGCATCATTGGTGCATCAACAAATGTCATCTTTTAGTGACATCTGTCCTAAAGGGTTAAATTGCTCCATAATAACCTGAGAGTAGGCGGCCCTGCCAGCTAGTCTGACATGAGGTATGCCTTTGTCATGTATCCTTTGGTATTGTAGTGGAGTATAATGATTATGTATTCTCACATCACTCCTTTCTTCCTTTCCCATTTTCCGCTATTATTTTTTTGATTATATCGCTTTATTCTAATCTCAGAACACAATGGAAATCTATGCTTGATTAACCCTTCATCATACCTATTCTCTTTGTAAGACGTGAAAACTAAAGGAAAAAAACAACCACACTTCATACTTTTGTATTATCAGTGAGGGGATGGTCATTTATTGATGCCAAATCGGGAGATTATTTCCCTTAATTTTACACATAAAAAGAACACCAAGTTGGTTACGATTGAAATATATACATAACTTTTTCAGTTTTGGAAAGAGTAACTGTATGGCTACCTCCCTGTAAACACAGATAAGAAGCTTAGACGTAGATCTACGTTGATTTGGAGTGTAAACTATGTAATTTAACAAGGTTTATGAACGTCAAAATGTGATGGTTTACTTACGTTCAATGGACGTTTATGTTTTTCTACCTCATTCAGACGTATATATATATGTTGAAATAAAATGTAAATTTAGGTAAAATTGGCCAACATTCTATGTGAAATAGCTGTATTTTGTCATTCATGTCTGTATACGTTCACAGATGTTTCCTATTGATAATTACAGGGCTGTAGGTGAAAGATCATTTCAATATTACGCTTTTCTCGATGGGATAATGAGAATTCCGGAAATGCTGGTATATCGTTTTTAGGGGTCATGTTTCATAGCCAAGAACCATTAATATTGATCTAACCAACAAACTATGGACATCTATGGACTTGAAATGGTATTTGCTGGTGATATTTACCACTTTGAATTAAGCCACGATGAGATATTTTCATCTCTATCCAATTTTCAATGGCAGAGACTGAGACCTGTATGTGGGGGCCACTGCCTGAAGCCACTATAGAGTCATGCAGCAAGAAAGGCTGACTTTTCCTCGTAAAGATGTGATTACATTGGTTTTTAGCGGAATCCTCGTAACATTGTCTGTCTGCTTTTCATCTCAACACCTGGTATGAGCAGATTCACAGGACAACTATTTTTCAAATAGTGCATCAGGATCTTGGGGTCATATTTATGTATTGTCGGTCAAGCTACAGAAATGTTCAAATCTTTATCAACTACTTTTCTGAAAAGTCACGCTTTCTTGCTGCATTGGTCTGTAGTAATTTTTAGTATAGCGCTCAAGGCTCTGCTAATCACCAATGAGAAAATGAAAATAAATTTGGCTGATGCTACTTCCTGAACATCTGGCACATTGTCTTACTGTGCTCATTTACCTGTCATGGTACCGTGGGACAACATGTCACCATTCATCACTCTACATTTTGGCTCATGGAAACGTGTAATATGGTCTAACTGTGCTTATTGCCCTCTCCAGGCACCGTGGGATGGCACTCCACAGCCCCCCCTCCCCCCAACACAGACATAGGCCTGGGAACTTCACACCTCTGTACAAAGCCAGCAGCTTTAACCCTTTCAGGATGGCAAGATGCCTTAATGCATCATATCCTTGGTCCCCATGATGCATAAATGCAGCCCTGGTGAGTAACTTGCCAGGGCTGCATTCTAGCATAATGGCTACCCTGCTGGGTTGATACCTTCCCAAAGGCAAATATCATCTCTTAGCGACATGGGTCCTTAAAGGGTTAACCGGCAGCCTGACTACTTTCTGCACTGTCTAGGGAAGGGCGGAATTGTATGTTTAAGATACCCTACAGCTAGAAAGGGTTATGCCATATAAACACTGCCCTACAAGGTCAAGATTAGGTGTGATATCACCGAGTCGATGACCAGTTGGCAGTGCTACGCGTTATTTGCTTCTAGTAGAAGACTTTTATCAGTATTATCAGCTGGTGGCAGGAGGTGGGGGGCCAGGGCCCGGGGCCCCGGGGCCCCATGGGGACATGATAAATCCTTCTATGCATGATAACTAAGCCTCTGTCATAGGTTATAGGCATATAGGTTTCATCCCCGGTTCCCTTGTCCTACCTCCTGTACACTCCCTATCTTATTTGGTAAAATGGGTTAATATGGCACATCTAAGCCTAGAAACATGCATAGGTATTGATTAAAATCACCCAGAATAATAGAAAAATAGTCTACATATTTTCAGGCCTATAGTACACAATTTTTGATCCCATTATATTTGAAAAAGGCAAAACGTGAACACATTTCAATAATATACTACAATTTAATTGTTTCTAAACTAGGGCATGGAGAACATTGAAAATTTGCTCAGACTAAACACCAAAATGGTAATATCGTGACCCTGCTACTTTCCTGGTAAAAGGCAGTAAAATATATTTAAAGCTTAACTCATCGTTTGGGCATCTTCTGGACAGTTTATTCCCTCTAAAACATTTTTTGTAATTTTCCCTGTACCATATACCTTCCCTGTGACGTTATGAACAGGAGAAAGCGGGACATATAGGCCTAAACTTCAGCATGATATTACTCCATCTTACCCTTGTAACCAGGCCTATGTGCGACTACATCCGGGGACTATATGCAGAGGTGCCACCTTTCCTACTTTTGCAGGAATTTCTACTTTTTGGCTAGACTTTCTGTATTGAAATATCTTAATTTCATACAGAAGATATACCAAAATTGTAATATTTCCTTCTTTTTGTCGACGACTGAGTAGCATCTCTGATATGTAGGGGCCTACACATGGTAGCATTATCATGGGAAGCAATTCAACGAAATAGCACCTTTCTCATGGAGAGTATTACAGTACTGCCGGTGCCCCATAGTCTCTCTGTTATCCGATAGCTGTTAGATCTGCCCACCCATAGCCTAGGCCTATCCATACATCCGAGCATATATATATATATATATATATATATATATATATATATATATATATATATATATATATATATATATATATATATATACACACACAGGTGAGGGCCGAGTGTACACCGCCCCCCCCCCCCCCAATCACTCCACTCCTAAGCCTCTGCTTCCCCACGCTGTCCCAGAAGGGGACCGCATCTCCAGGTCCTCAAGATGGGAAGCTTCTCCAGGAAAAATTGATGTGCGGGGGTGTGAGCTGGACTGCATGCCCCCAATGATTGAGTAGCCAGTCGTGAGGCGGCCTATCGCGTTGATAGCATCACCATGGGGATAGCAGATATAAGGGACCGTTATGTGACGTCACAGAAACTCTGCTACTGGCAGGCTGTACCAAGCGCTTACCTATGCAGTGTCTACCTGTGCGACACTCACTGAAGGGAGGGTCGGGGAGTCGGGGGGGGGGGAGGGGGGGGGGACAACACTGCGGCTTCATCTTGTGTCAGACACATGTGTAATATTTCCAGTCTAGCTGGCAAGTGTTGCAACAATAAAAGCAAAAAAATCAATACTTTGTAGTGCTGGATTGTAATATTTAACCAATAATGAATGGCTATCAAGGCTCGAGTGCCCTGTATCATCGGATATCGGCACAATGTTTTTTCTATATATTGAGTTTCAAAGAAATTATACAAAAAAATGTCTTTTCTTCTATAACTGGGTAAATAATGGCCCTAGGGGGCTATAACTATGCCTATAGACTCCTTGTTTCGTCCCCTTCTAATACCAGTGCCTCAACGGCAAGAGTGCCGATATCACTAGATATCAGCACTGGGATATCACCTAAAAAGCACGATGAGTTGCCCGATCGTGTAATAAATTGGTATAACACTATGATGTGCCATATACTTAGTAAATGTTGGTTAGGGCATTTGTTGTCATTTGGCGAGGTTGATACATCAGAACAAAGAGGGGCCCGCATACTATGCTGATAAATATTCTTGTATTCACCCTGTCCACCTGCAGGAAAGTAGTCCGCCCTAATTATCAGCAAATCAGAGTAGGGGACAATGACATACATACTGGACCAACCAATGTGTCCGTACCCTCCCCCCCCCCCACCTCCTATCAGCCAGCCAGGTGGGCTACATTTAGGAAGAAGTCCTTTTTTAACAACGGGGGGGGGGGGGGAGGATTTTCACGCGAGCAGGTAAGAATTTTTTTGGTCCCCTGCAGGAGGGCCAGAATTTGAGCGCAGCCGACCCCTTTGAGCTATAGTAACGCGCTGGCTTTTCCCTAAGTAGGGTTGCTATTTGTTTGGTCCCCCCTTCAGGAGAGGTCCATTTTTTTGCAACCCCTCCTTCAAGGGGTCCAAATATTTTTATCAGACCCCTTTATGGTGTCACCACCCTAAATCGGGTCACTTCCGGGTTTACTGGCCAAACAGTCCCTTATGAACTTTGTTATTTTGCGGAATTTAGCCTATAGGGGAGGGAAAGAAGGGTTAAATACATGGTTATTTGTTATTAGGGTGATCAGAAAGTGTTTATTTATAGTCCTAAAAGAAGGATTTATCTACTCCATATAAACAGTGTAGGTTTATGGTGGTGAAACGGCCCTATAGTGTATCTATACGCTGCGTAGGCCTCACTGTACAAAACCACTACCCGGTTACCATGGCGATTGACGCAAAATCTAGCCTGACTTTTTGGGGTCACACCCGTTATATATTTTTCTGCATGTCATAAGCTAAAATATGGTATAGGTGGCTAAACACTGTGCGAGTTTTAAGTGTTTCAAATGGCAGGTCGATGGTGGTCAATATTGAAATTTCCAAACACGGCCTAGTGCTTTAGGGTGGTGACACCTTAAAGGGAGGGCCTTGCATTGGTGGAAATAGTAGGCAGGGACTCTTTTTTTTCATTGATTTTCTTTATTTTTTTGGAATATTATGCAGTAGGAGTGAAGTGTATTCACTGTGCTTGCTTATTATGGCCTTAGGTTGCACATTCCATTGGTTGCTATGGGTTGCTATGGTAAATAAACAACAATGATAGGCCCCCGGGGCCTAATTTGTGGCCAAAACTGGTGATTTTGACATGAAAATCATCCACATACTTGCCCTCTGGCTCACTCTAGCCATGTATGTAACTCTCACAGGGCTTAGGGGGGTATACCTCCTGAAACCTCATGTCTTAAGCTTCATTTGGAGTGGTATTTGTATAAACTAAGTCAGGCTAGATTTTTCGGTAGGTTCTTCGAGAAAGGACTCGCTTAAACGGCCACAATTTTTGTTGATTTTGGCTAGTTGCAGGACCCCCGGGGATATTTTTTTGGCCAAAATAAAGCTAAAATCTGTTAGTTAGACCTTAAATAGTGTTTTTTATTGTTAAGGACGCTCTAATATGTCATTTAAAAAAATGTTTACTCGTAACCATGGCAACCCGTCTTCGTTTAAAGGGAGGGCCTTGCATTGGTGGAAATAGTAGGCAGGGACTCTTTTCTTTCATTGATTTTCTTTATTTTTTTGGAATATTATGCAGTAGGAGTGAAGTGCATATACTGTGCTTGCTTATTATGGCCTTAGGTTGCACATTCCATTGGTTGCTATGGGTTGCTATGGTAAATAAACAACAATGACAGGCCCCCGGGGCCTAATTTGTGGCCAAAACTGGTGATTTTGACCCTCAGGGTCGTCATTCCGACAATGCCAAAACTGACAACTTTAGGTAGTCAAAGTGACCACCTTAGGTCGTCATTGTGACTACCCATCTGAGCCATTCAGACCAAAGTTGTCATAATGACGACCTTAGGTAGTCACAATAATTAGGTAGTCAGAATGACTACCTAAAGGTGGTTAATTTAGGTATTGTCCATTTGAAGACCTAAAGTCATCAGTATTGACAACTCTCAAGTCCTAGGTTGTCCCAATGACTACCCTTTCGTACATAATTCTATTCCTCACTTGCTACTTATGGCACACTACTGCCACCTGGTTTTAATATTTGCATTTACTATATCTGTCGTGAGATATACACTGGTGACAGGGAGCAGAGTGGTCTCTATACCTTTGGGGCCATCATTCTCACCCATTGGCAACTTATTTATAACAAGTAATGCTACTTAGTTCAATCAAGACTACACCAAATATGTGAAAAGGATGTCTGTCATTAAGAAGTGAACTAATTAGAGACTATATTTACACACCATTCTCCACTCCATCTGCCATTATTCGTTATGACTACCTAGGTCGTGATAATGACTAGGCTCCTTGCTCTGGGTTTTCAGTGTATGTAACTCTCACAGGGCTTAGGGGGGTATACCTCCTGAAACCTCATGTCTTAAGCTTCATTTGGAGTGGTATTTGTATAAACTAAGTCAGGCTAGATTTTTCGGTAGGTTCGTCGAGAAAGGACTCGCTTAAACGGCCACAATTTTTGTTGATTTTGGCTAGTTGCAGGACCCCCGGGGATATTTTTTTGGCCAAAATAAAGCTAAAATCTGTTAGTTAGACCTTATATAGTGTTTTTTTATTGTTAAGGACGCTCTAATATGTCATTTAAAAAAATGTTTACTCGTAACCATGGCAACCCGTCTTCATTTAAGAAGGGTGATAGTGATATTATCAGCCTCGCCCTGCGTGCTCTGCTGATAAAATCACTACACCCTTCATGAAGGGGTCTAATAAAATAGTTGTATTGGAGACTCTTATGTTAGTGTGTATATACAAGAGAGAACTATTTTTTTTATCATGATTATAGGTAGTTCCATTTTTTTTGCTACCAGGTACCATATGCATAGACCCTGGCTTCTAACTTTACGCCTCATGGACAACCCAATTTCAACTCAACTGATATTTACTCAGACATGCTGAGTTACAGTGTAACAGATCAGTGGACAATGTTACCCATGCATTTGACACCAGACTGAGCCGCGGTGTTGTCCCCCCCCTGGGGGTCTGAAAATCTAAATAGGGAATGAAGCCTACTACTAATTAACTATTACCCCCCCCCCCACACACACACACAATTAATTAATAGGTCTACACAAAGGGGCTCGCTACTGCTCCAAGGTCTAGGCCTACTGTACACCTAAGGTCTGCTAGTTAATTACATGGTCTAAACATCTAGGTAGGATATGTCGTTTTTCTTTTCTTTTTAAGTTTTAAATCTTTGGCCTGAAGAGCACCCAAAAATTGACTCCCAAACATAGGTGTGACTTGCTGACAATGGCGTTGACTCTTGAACTATCAAATTGACTCTGAAATAGCCCCTCTTTTCAGAATTGGATAACAGTTTCTAGGGTCGGCCCTGTTTTGCTAGATAGGGTCAGGTAACCTGAAACAAAACTCTTCTATTTGGCAGTAACCCTTTTTCTTGCATCTGGAATAGTTCAATGACAATGAAGTTGCACGTCGTTAGGTATTGTCAGTCTGTCTTTGGTTCCCGTCAATTTGGCACAATGCCCTTTATCTTTAGATGGTTAAGGTGTTTATGTGTTTGTAGGGGGGGGGGGGGCGTGCCATCTTTGACCGGCTTGATAGAAAGCGGTTTATTTAGGGGAGATAAAGATGTACTGATCTAAAGTGTTAAAACATCATTGATCTTTTCAGCCCATTTACATCTTCTGCCCTAAATAATCCGCTTTTTATCAAGTCGGTCAAAGATGGAACCCAGTCAAAGAGGTTCACATTGGCCCAAACATACTAAAACTATTAAAATGTTAAATTTGTTCGCGAAGTCTGTATTGAATTTTTATTGAACGGTAGCTTCTGGCTGGAAAATTCCTTGGGGTAAAGAGTTTCGTTCCAAAACAAAACAAATCCATTTTAGAAAAAAATGTCTCAAAATAGCATTTACAAATGGGGATATCCCTATTTCAATTGAAGAGCAGAAACAATTTAAGCCAATTACCCAAATTGTGGACGTCTATACTCTGCAGAGGAAAAGCACACTTGCAAGGATGTGTATTGTTGTCGCCAGATTCAAGCTGACCCGTGTATTGGTCTTGTTAAACCAAGAAATAACTACATCTAGCGAGCATGTGTTGTGCTACCATGTGTATCGTTGATTTCCCTCTCTTAAGGTATCATTAGTACACCTGCTCGGAAGCTCAAAATATGGGTTCTGCTCTGCAACACCTTTGGTACTGTAGTTTAAGCAAGCTGCACACCCAAATATAATGCATTTGGAAATCGGATAGATGCGTTTCACCTAGGTTTTAACATTATAATAGCCCTGGGTATAATAGGGAGGAGAGACTGGGGAAGGGAGTCGGGGACACAATTTGTACAGGTTAAGATAATATACATGGCTTAGGCCAAAAAAAAAAGAAGGTTTGTTTCAGGTCACCCGACCGAACCTATCAAAACAGGGCCGACCCTACTTTTTTTTATGCAATTTTGAAGAAATTTTGAAATTTTGACACTTTTTTGGGTCAATTTTAGGTTTACAAAAAATTTCCCACATTTTCCCACTTTTTTGGTATCGCAGAGGGGCTGTAAAAAAAAAAAAAAAAAAAGTAGAAAAAAAAAAATCCGACCTACCGACCCTAGATTTTCATCCCATGTTACCTGAAACAAAAGTTTTTTTTATTTGGCCTTACCAAGCACTCTGATACTGCCATTATGACTACTTAGATCAACATACAAATCTCCACACATGATGACAAACCAGATATGAGCAGCTTATATTTTGACTGAATAGTCGGAAAACATTCCAATATACTATTGAAAAGTACTAAATGAATCAGAAAATATAATTGAATCCCAAGAAAATCCCCTCGCAAGATATTATAAGTCTGCCACATACACCTGACCCGTGTATTGGTCTGGTCAATATACCACTTGAAATCAGTATAACCTAGAGCTTATGAATAGGAAATACCACCTCATGTTATACCGAGAACTTTGTTCTTGTACATGGTGTTTTAGGATATACATTCATATTTACATAGGCGCCCAGAGCCCAGAGCAATCACAGAGATGTGGATTTCTCTGTAAATTATCACTGATATCCCTATCACATATATCAATGATTTGACATAGATTAACACTTCGGTACATTAGGGGCCATGCATACATTAATTACGTACGCACCAAGGGGGGGGGCAGGTCAAATGCGTACAGATGCGGCAGGGGAGGGGGTGGTCTAAGTTCTGTTCTTGAGCCTTGAGGGTGGGGTGGGGGGGGGGGGGGGTGGAGAGAGTATTTCTCAATATCATGGGGGGGGGGGGGGCTAGGTTGCTTTAAGCATATGGTAGGGTGGATGGTCAGGAGAATCATATTGTACTTAGAACAGGCGGAAGACTGCCTGGACTTACAGTACAGCCTGCATTACACACCCAGCCCGTTATTACAGGTCGCTCAGCCTGGTATACAGTGCTACAGTATACTATAGTATTATACTATACTATAGTATTTATATAATCATGTTTGCGATTTTTATGTGATATTTGCTAAGAATAAACTCAAATGGAGGATGTAGATCAGTACACCACCTTTCAACTTATGGATGCATTGTGTGCATGGTCCACTGCATTTCTGAGTAATAACATGTTTAAATTGGTATTTAATCTAGTGAAACAACCATATGGGTATGCATAACAGCTGCCACTGTTTGGAGAAGGTGTGAAAGCCTGAGCCCCAGCCTGCTATACCAGGCTGATGTGCTGGGAGAGTGTGAACAACCTGACCTAACACCCTGCCTGTAAAGACTCCCGACCTGTTAAACCAGCCTGGGCAGCCTGCTTTAACAGGATGCCTGGAAATATGGGCCGGGCTGTATCACTGGTCTAGTCCTCCACCTGTAGAACACCCCCCCCCCCCCAAAAAAAAAAGAGCCAAAGCCCCATACGCACCTATTTAGGCTAGGCTATTAACCCTAAATGTTGCTCAGTTTTAAAACATCCCTTTATTTTATCAGTGGGGGGTAGGGGGCGGGGGTCAAAGTGAAATGAGTATGTACGCATGGGGGGGGGGGGGGTAGTCCAAATGCGTACATAGTGCAACAGGGGGTGGGGGGTAAATTTTTGGCAAAAATGCGCGTACGTAATTAATGGATGGCCCCTTAGGTACGTGCTGCCACCTTGTGTGAGGTGTCGGACATGGGGTATACCGTTAATTTTGACCATAAACACATAATAAATACTTTGTGAAATTGTTATGTTTGATCTTTATACATTTATCTAAATATTATATTCATATAATTGGCTGTTGTTAAAAAATGCATCAATCATTTTAAATGAGTGGGTGAGTACATGAAAGAGTGAGTGAGTGCATGGGAGAGTGAGTGAATGAGGGAGTTTGTTTTTAATACGGAAGTCGTAGAGGGCCATATAGACATGCACAATGTCCCTTAGCAATTTTGTACATAGTTACTAATACAGTAGTGTAGATAAAACACAGTGAACGATAACCGCTATACAACATTTCGTAACGTTATATATAAACGCGAGCTTATTGAAGCTTCAGACGGGTATCCTAGAAGCCTGAGATGTGGGAGGAGTAAGGTAGAATGTATGGGTAGGGGCAGGGCCGGGGCAGGGCATGACATGGTAGGGCACATTAGATATAGCAATACATGTCTGGACGGGACAAGGCATGTCAGGGCATGGCGAGGCAGAGCAGAACATGGCTGGGCGAGGCAGGGCGGGGTATCTCTGCATCTGAATCTCTCTAATAGTATCTCTCTAATAGTATCTCCCTAGTTGTCTCTGTCTTTTACTATAGTCCTTCTTGGTGTAGTCCATAAACGCCTGCCTAATACTGTGCATTGGG